>JAWZYV010012042.1:0-193634 GCA_038373885.1 Cheiracanthium punctorium
GCCTTTTTCACCTTTTAGTCCCCACCCACCCACGAAATTTTTGGTCCCTCTTGTGCCCGTAAGTTGATTAAAAAAACATAAGAAACTAAAGGTCAAACTTAATTCCTTTAATTAAAATCTTATTGAATTACACTGAAGAAGAAATGAGCTACAAGCTTCGTAGCTACCTTGTAACAGAATGAATGGATAGCGCGCTTTGGCATCATTAAGAAAGTTCAGAAGTAGCAGTATAATTGTGCTTGGCACTTGAAACAATTTTCCTGACTGCTTTACGTACTCCGTCGCGGGAGTTTACGAACACAACAGTTCTCCCACGCTAATTTGAAAGATTTGGATTAAATTTCAGCGTAATTGCTTACTAGGTTTGGACTTAAAATTTTGAAATATTTAATCGCTCAACTGGCTTCCGTACTCTTGTAGCACGTCATAGCGTTGGAGGCTGAACAAGAGGTGGAGGGGTTTTGGATTTTGTATCGGGAAGCTCTGAGCTTGCATTTGAAGGCTGGGCTGAAGGTTGAGGCGTTTTGGAGCTCGTACCTGGAACCTCCTTTACTTTCGGTTTTTCAGGAGACTTGGGGGTTGTTGCAGGAACTGCGGGCTTATCTCTCCCATTATTGGAACTTAAGTCTTTAGAAAGGTGCGGCTCAAACTTGATTGTAGGTTCTTTGTTGACTTGACAAAGGCGTAGTTGATCAAAAATCGCTTGACTACATATCTGTCGTATCAACGATTAAAGTAAATTTTCTTCCTAATATATAATCATAAAATCTTTTGCAAGACCAGTAGACAGCGGTTGCTTCTCTGTCCAGTTGACTATAATTTCTTTCTGCAGCAGTTAACGATCTTGAGGCGAATGCAATTGGTCTTTCACTTCCGTCAGGCATGATGTGCGAAAGGATACCCGATAATCCGAAGGGCTTGCGTCAGTAGCTAGTGTTACTGGCAATTCGGGATTGAAAGGAATCAAAATTTGATCACTGGCAATTTCACATTTAGCTTTCATTCAGGCTTTTTCGCAACTATCTGTCCATTTAAAGGGAGCGTTTTTCTTAAGAAGTTTATTTAATGGATAAAGTAAGGTTAAAGCGTTTTTCAAAAATTTTGAGTAATACATCACTAGACCTAAAAATTTTCTTAGTTCATCAACATTTCTCGGTCGAGGTGCCTCTTGAATAGCTTACTTTATCTGGAGACTTTTCAAGACCTTCAAAACTGATTACATGACCCAAATATTCTACTTTTTTCTGAAAGAACTACATTTATTTGTATTAACGTGGAGATTGTGATCACGTAGTTTCGCTAGAACTTGAAGTAAACGTGTTTTGCATTCTTCAAATGTTTTCCCTTGAATAATTACATCGTCAAAATACGCAGTAACGCCCTGTAAATCTTGAACAAATTGATCAATGAAGAAATGAAATTCGTTAGGTGCTGATTTTATCCCAAAAAATAAGCGTTTCACTAAATATGTTCCTTTGTGTGTTGAAATGGTTTGAATTTTTGACCTTTCTTCATCCACTGACAAATGTAAGTATGCTTGATAAATATCTAGGGTGCAATAATACGATCCACCGCGTAATTTACTAAAAATATCTTCAATTTTTGGAATCGGGTGTCTGGCGTCCTGAAGTTGTTTATTTACAGTTACCTTATAATCGGCACAAATTCTTACAGTACCGTCTGGTTTTGGAACTATAACTAGTGGTTTACCCCACTCAGAATAATCAACTCTTTCGATTATTCCCTCTGATTCTAACCTATCAAGCTCTCTATCTACTTGTTCTCTTAAAGCGTAGGGTACCGGACGGGGTTTTTGGAAAAGTGGCTTTGCATCATTCCGTAGTGTTAGAGTGCAAGTATAATTCGGAATTACACCTACTTTTTGTTCAAATACATCCGAGTATTCTTTCATTATAGAAGAAATCGATTTCTGTATCTCATGGTCAGTGATTCCCTTCACATCGGTAGAATTACTTATTTCGTTCAAGTTTATCTTCAGATTTCGTATCCAGTTCCTACCTAAAATCGCATTTTTATGTAAATTAACCAATTATAGCTCTTCAACACTTGAATGTCCTTTATAGCATGCTTTTACTTTAACAACTCCTAGTGGTTTAAAAATTTCACCTGTGTAACTGCGAAAAAATACATTCGTTTTCTAAATAGGGGAGGGCGGTATGTTTAAAGCTTTGAATTCCGCTATGTTCATAATACTAACACGACTTCCTGAGTCACATTCAAAGCGGACGTTGTTCCCGTTTAACTGTATTTTAGCAAATAATCTATCGTCATTATCACTTGTGCTTAAACATACATCAAAGATGTACTTTATGTGAAAGTCGCTTGAATTGCAATCGTCTACATGACTCATATTGTTTCTATCGCTTCTGTATCTGGTTTTCATGCGTTCGGCTATACAGACTTTGCTCATATGCCCTTTTTTGAAGCAAAATTTACATGTTAATTTATTTTTGAGTCCACATTCTTGATTTCTGTGATTATGTTCCCCGCATCTTAAACATACATTTCCTAATCCAAGTGTTTCCAAATTCACCCGTTTTTTATTCTGACGACTTGGTTTATCACGCGTCTGTAATGTATACTTTGAATTAGAATTATTAGAACTGAAATGCTGATTTTGTTTAGCTTTCTAGTTTGAAATTTTATTTATATTAGCTAATGGAGCACTGCTCTTATACAACTCTTTATTTTCAATTTTGGAAGCTTCAATAGCTACGGCAATGTCGAGTGTTTTTTCAAAGGTCAGTTCCGCTTGTTGTAGAATCTTTTCTCAGATGTCAGCGTCAGACAATCCTCGAATAAACTGTGCTCGAGGCATTATGTTTGAAATTGATCTAGAACAATCTTTATTATCACAATTTGATTTGAAATCAGCACTTTTCAACAGTAGCGCAGCCAGAAATTTCTTTTAGGGGGAGTCCAAATTACTCGGACTCGAGGGGGAGATCAGACCCCCCCCTAAAATGATCATATTGCTGTTCACAGGGCCCCCGTAAATGACACCCATATAAGTTTTTGTAGGGGGGGGGGACTGATCGTCTCAGACAGGCATTCAGCACTCATCCCTTCCCCGGAAGAAATGTTTCACGAATTTTACCTTTACAGAAAACATTTGAAATTTTACCCTCAGGCCCCCAGAAAGCGCAGAATCAGTGGGAATACCTATATTCTCCCCCCAGTGGCGGATTTTGCTCTTGAGAGGCCCGAGGCGCAACTCAATTTTGAGGCCCCCTCCTCAAAAAAAAAAAAAAAAAATCACTAACTCTAACTCCTTTACATTATTACTAATTATTTTAAAATGTTTTGATTCCTTTTATATCTATAGTTTATGTCTAAAAACCAGGGCCTGACTTTCCCTATAACACTTTTGTGCCTACGGCACTTTTCAGATTTTGTGTCCTTTAGCTGGTTCAATTTTTGTGCCCCTGTATATCGTGTTAAACTCAATTTTTTGGCTTATTTCTCCATGTGTGCCCAGGGCACGTGCACCAAATGTCCGTCCGATAGTCAGGGCTTGCTACAAAAGGAGTATTAAAATTTTAAAATAATTTTTATGTTTAAAGATTTGTTCATCTTAAAAAACATTTTTTATCTGAATAATTTTTGTACTACGTTTCACTTTTCATGATGAACACTAAATAAACATCAGCATACCTCTAAGTATAACTCAGCAACTGCAGTTTTATATTGATTATTTTTCACTCTTACTTAATTACGTCGAATTACTTTTTGTGGACCACTGGCATATGTCTTGTTTCAGTCATGAAAATTTTGACTACTTAGCAGGTATTTTTGAAGGTCAGAACAAGGGAAACTTGATCAGAAACATGACTTTGACATCACAAAGTTCAGAAGAATTCTTTACTTGGATAAAATTAACCAAAAATTTAACATTCCTTCAAAAACATATATTTATAAATATTTAAATATATTCATAAATTTCACGTTTGGAACTGCAAAACTAAGCAGTTTAATAATACAAGTAAACTTTCGGTTTAGTCTAATTTTTGTGTTTATTAAAAATCTGTCAATAAGTTTAGGACTATTAATAATGAGTAATTAGGTATGAATAATATACACACACACACACACACACATTATTCTATATTTTAAATAGAATGAAAAAAACTACAAGAGAAATTAAAAAAAAATACTTTAAGTAATTAAAGTACAAAAAATATTATTGACTTAAAAATAAATTCCACTTTATAATGGGTAAATGGGTATGCTCTAAGCTTCGGTCCTAGGTTTATTATTAATGTTTAGCATTTTCATCTGCGACTATAAAATACATGCTGTATTTATAATATAGTTATCATAAATATTTTTTAGTTGAAAACAAAAAATTAAATTAATCATCATTTGTTTTTTTAAGTTTTTAATTAACTGTGTATGACATTCCAGTTCAAAATTTGTCAATGAATTTTAACCCACTATCATCCGATCGAGCTGAAACTTTGCACGCATGTGAAATTTCGGTGACGCTAAGTATTGCTTTCTTTAATTTTTCAATACTTTTTTTTAACTATCAAATATCTTCCCCCAATCCCCCCAAAAAAGAGTTATCGCACATGTATCAGCTCATATCTTTTTAATTATTGGTCGGCAATTTTTTATCATTGCATACTCGGAAAGTTTCGATTCCAAAAAAAGATAAAATCGGTTATCTCTAGCTTAAATTTTTAATTTTTAGTGATTTTTCGAAAGAAGATAAATTATTGTTTCCAATTTCTTTTACATCGTGACAACCAACAACAATTATATATTCTAGGTATATTTGAAAATTTCACTGAATACAGAGTGTCCTTTCCTAAATCATTTAAATGAAGAACGGCTGAAAAATATAAAATATTTAATTTTTGACAAATTTTTCAATCTCAAGCTGTAGAATAAAGCGGTTCAGGCTTTTCTCTTTTAAAATGAGAAATATTCTTATCAGACTGTACACTTTTTGATTTGGGGGGGGGTAGGGGCGGCAATCTATAAAGCAGGTGTATTTGAATCTCCTACTGCAATACCAGCTACTGAACCGCAATCTGATTCAGTGCTGCCCAACCAGTGGCTGAGCGCATAGCACTCTGAACTGGGAGACGGAAGGTGCCTAGTGCAAAACCACGTCGCGTCCGCCAAACTAACCGTTAGGAATTTTCCGTGGTTTCCTCCAAAACTTAGCGTAAATAGGGGTTAGAATCCCTTAGAAACCCCCCCCCCCCAATGGGAGCACCCACACCCATCGGCATAGATTCCACTTGTAGATAATAGGCCGTAATCCCCCAACACAACTAATTGATTCCGGATAGGAAAAAGGCATAGGGACCCTCTGCACCTGTATTTTTTGAGATAAAATATAAAGAGCAAATTAAAACAATGCAAAAAAATCTAGGAATTTTTCTTGGAAAAAATGGACAGTTGAGGGCCCTAAAATTCCAAGGAATGTTGCATGAAAATACCAGGATCTTTATTGAACGGCTCAGGAAAGATCCACTGAGTTGCATATTGTTCAGTAAAGTTCTTGGTATTTTCGTGCAACTTTCCTTGGAATTTAGGGCACCTCAGCTGCCTATTACTTTCAAGGAACACTACTGGAATTTTTTTAAAAAATGTTTTACAATTCTAGTCATTTTTAAGTAAACTGCCTGTTTTTTAAGGTCGTGAGACCACTATTCGGTTAAGTGACGGGTTGAACGAAACAGTAAAGTTTTCAAAGGGAAATGTATACTTTCTGTATAGTATTTGTAAGTCTAACTTATCCTTATTTCCAAGGAACGTTTCTGGATATTTTTACAGTGAAATAAGGAATTAAAGCATCAATTACTTATAAACTAAAAGTATTCGTATTAAAGTATTAGTTTAGATTATGGACCAATGCTGTGAAGAGGAAAGGGAGTCACCAAAGAAAAGATTGTTCAAAAGCGCTTTCTACTCTAGAAGCAATCCTGAAACTATGAACAAAGTTTATGTCTCATGAACAGATATTTACATATAGTTTTTTTCTTTCTGAAAACCGAATTTGGAGGCCCCTTAGAAATATGAGGCCCGAGGGGCGCGCCTCATGCGCCTATTGGGTAATCTGCAACTGTACTCCCCCTTTTGGCAAGCCAGCGTATAGCCAGGGAGACATAGGGATTGATACCCCCCCCCGACACTTTTGCATAAATTTAACGTTAGCTGTTAGACTTTTGTCTTGCAGAAATTTCAATTGTTCGGTGTAATGCAAATCAATCAAATAACATTTGCCATTATAAAAATGTATTATTGTAATAAAATTGCTAGTTATAAGCTTTTATACATTCTTATAAGAAAAACGAAAGAACTAACGGAAAACTGTAAGCCTCTAATCGTTAACGACCGCTTTTCGAGATGGTGGAGTTTTCGAATGTATTTTATTTAGTGTTTCTTAACACTAAATAAAATACATTCAGGTGTTCTAATTCTAGTCGTATGTTCATATTTATTCTTTCATTAAAACATATCTCTCCTCTTTTAAAAACCTTTTTAATAAAATATAGCTCGAATAAGTACACACAAACTCCGCATATCGTGTACGTAATTAATAAATCCCGTTCAAATTTTAATTAAATAGAAATTGTAAAATATTATTTATATACAATTATCATCAAACATGAAACATGTCAGTTGAAGAAATTCATTATTGAAGAAATTAATTCACAAAATTATACATCAGCTCACATATATAGATTGTAGGTCTATTCAGGGACGTAGAAAGTAGGGGAGCTGGGGGAGCTGTGGCTGAAATATTTTAAACGGGCTCAGTACACCTGTGAGAAATTCTCCCACGTTTATGGTACATTGTTTACCTTAAACCTGATTTCAAAAATGTAGTCTACTTTTTCTAGGAAATTCACACAATATGCCGCAAAGAGTCAAAAGCCACGAGCCAAAAGAGCAGCCCTCCATATGTATTCGATACTTGGCGAAATATTTGTTTTTCGCATAGTTGGTAAAAAATAAAAAATTCTCAGCCTGGACACTCCGACTTGCCTAACTATACAGTCATATTTTGAAAGATTTATTACACCGAACGTTTAAATTCATGTACTAAATAAAGCTCTTTTTTTGGGGGGGGGGGAGAGATAAAGGAGATAAAGGCGATTTAAAACGGAGACTGTTTTGAAGAGAACTCTTCCCCAGTGGTTCCTAATAAACAAGTAGTCTTATGTTTTTCAACTAGTTTATTCTAGCTATCGCACTTTAAAATAGAATTAATAAAAGAATAACTGTAAATTTAAAAATTATTCTCCATGACAACAATTAAAGATATTATTTAAATAATGGTATCTCTTGTAAAAGTAATGTTTTATCACATTACTCACGCAATTTTAATTTTCCTATTAAAATTCTTTAAAACTTTAATGTTTAAAAAATTTTTACTCAAAAAACTGTAATTAAAAAAAAACTTTTACTTATTAATATATCTGCTGCAGTTACTAAACATGCGTTCACTATTTCAAGTTTTGTAAAAAAAATAAATGCAATAGTTGATTCTTTAATTGACAGGAAGAAAATTTTCAATAGGCTAATTATGAACTTATTGATTCATCATGTATGATCTATTTAAAAAACAATGAAGAAAAAGGAAATAAAAAAATTGTGTGAATCTCATCTTGTGAGTCGATTGTGTAAAGTCTCAAAATCCTTATTTATTATATTATCTCGATCCTCCATTACCTAAGAAATTAATAAAATAAATAAACAGCTTTTCATATACTTTAGCATAATATGTGTTTAAAAAGTAACAATATTTGACACAAACTGGAATTCAAAAAAAGGTAATTTAATGTATTTGTTATCATTGACTACATTGTAGTTGCCAGTAATAATAAGCTTATGATATAGTTTAAAATAAGCTTTATAAGTTGGATCATTACATCTTGTATACATGCAAGTACGATTGTCTATGTTTAGAAAATCCTTGGCCAATTATAAATAAAAACACTTCAACCATCTGCTAGATTGTACTTGAAGATCTTTTTATATTAACATTTTTACTGCTAATAAATTATGAACCACGTCTGTGTGATTCCACCTCCTCTGTTGTATACAGTTATTTTGAAATTTAATCAAGTAAAGTTTACCTCTTTGTTAATGTAGAGCCCAATATCAAGAGGATGAGCTTGAGATTCAGCACCCTCAAAGGTTTCTTTCGGTGCAATAGATTTTTCACCGGGTCCGGGCCCGTCCATACTATCAGCAGTCTTTGATGCTGCACGATCACCATCATCGCCTTTAATTTTTTTTCTCGAAGAAAGATAAAAACATTTCACTGTGGGTTTTCCTTCATTTTAAACTGGACGAATTCATGATCGTTAGAAACAAAGAACCCAAAACTTAAACTTCTGCTTACAAATTACAGTCATCCAACTTAAGTGAATTCACTGAACCATTCGAAATTTCGTTATACCACATCTAAGCTCCCAGCAGACCCTCTTTTTTATTGTTTGTTTTGTGTGTGTGTGTGTGGTGTATATTCACTATTTGAATACTGCGGCTTGTTTATCTCAAGAAAAGAAGAGTGGTGTGCTTCAAGACTACAATATAGACAATATATTTTCCTCTTTCCTTCATGATCATTTTGTTATCAGCTAATTGTAGCATGAATAGATTCTTTCTGGGGATATTCCGTTCCTTTGCGCTACAAGGGTGCGAATTGCTCCCCTTTACATTGTCCGATTAGTCGATCCTAGCCCCACAAATTCCCTATCAGAGACACGACTGGAGATTTATTGCCTAAGGAGTCTCTATGACGGTGCTTGCTGGAAGCCTTTGATGATTTTATCTTGCGTCCTCCTTTTCAAGCCAACTACGGATACAAAGTTTAAAAAGATTTTTTTTTAAAAGAAAAGACACTTTTTAGGGAATAAATTTGGAAAATAAAGAACAGAAAGAGAAAAAAATGGGCCCTTTTTAGGTGAAAAAAATGGGCCCCTTAAATTTGTGCCCCGTGGGCCCCACTCGCCCTGTCAATAAACGTACCCTGCTCATAGCGGCCCCTTAGCTCATAGGGGGGGTCCGGAAACCATGGCCCCCCCCCTTGGCTGCGCCACTGCTTTTCAAAAGATCTTTGAACTGAGTAACGTACACCGATATTGATTCACCGGGTTGTTGAGTGCGACACAAAAATTTACGTTGCTCCGTTAAAATATTTATTCTTTTACTTAAATTTTCTTTTAATAGCTTCAAAAGCTCATTATATGTTTTCGTTGCTGGTAAATCTGGTGCTGTTAAACTCGATAATAAGTGATAGTATTTCGGACTTAAACAGTTCAGTAATATCAACTGCTTTGCGTTTAATGTTTCTTGAGTAGTGTCTGATAGTCCTTTTAATTTAGAGTAATTTTCTAATCTTTGAATATATTCGTCAAATGTTTCATTACTTTCATCGAAGCATTCAAATGTTAATGACTGTGTTTGGAGCAAAGTGCTTACCTTGGATTCTGTAGTTGAAGTTGCCGACGTTTCTTGAAGCTTTTGAACAAATCTATTCCAAGTTGATATTAAATCCGCAATATCAGACATTTTCTGCGTTAATCCTCGTCGCCAGCTCTTGTGGCCGTAAGTTGATTAAAAAAACATAAGAAACTAAAGGTCAAACTTAATTCCTTTAATTAAAATCTTATTGAATTACATTGAAGAAGAAATGAGCTACTAGATTCGTAGCTACCTTGTAACAGAATGAATGGATAGCGCGCTGTCGCATCATTAAGAAAGTTCAGAAGTAGCAGTATAATTGTGAGTGGCACTTGGTGACTGCTTTACGTACTCCGTCGCGGGAGTTTACGAACACAACAGTCCCCCCACTGGAAATTTTTTCTGGGTACGGCCCTGTCTAGGGACTTTTTTAAGTTGTATGACTACCTATCGCGTCGCTAAATTTTGCGAACAAAAATTTACCCAGTTTGGAACGATTTTTAGAAGCATCTCAAAATCTAGTTGAAAAAAATTTTTTTTTAATCCGACACCCATAGGTTAAATTGAGTGATCATCTATCATGTCACCAAATTTCATTTCTTTTGCTTTCGTCGTTCATACCTGATCTGCGAACAAAAATGTACGCACTTTGAAACAATTTTTGGAAAATCTCAAAATCTAATGAATTTTTTAAAAATATAGTTCAAGATGAGTGACCACCTATCATGTCACCAAATTTTATTTCATTCGCTTCAGTCAGATTTAGGTGATGTGCGAATAAAAAAAGCGTCACGTACAGAATGACAGACGGACAAACTTTTTTTTTGACGGTCGTACTCGGGTTCCAAAAGCTTAAAATTCATAGAAATCGCCTTTTTTTTTAATTTTGAGAAGTGTACTGGTAAAGTCTAGTTTTATTTATTTAAATACATAAATGTTCCAATTCCGACCTTGAAACAACAATCACTTACTTAAGACAAAACTTAAGACACATCATTCTGAGTCAACTCCTGTCTAGTGGTTAGAATGCTCGCCTACTAAGCCTCGGTTCCCCGGTTTGAATCTAGTCCTCGGAAGTTTGAAAAATGGAGCAAGTTCTTATGTATGAAAATAGATGGCAGCACTAAAGTGGAAAGCACCCGACCACGTCCTCTACATTTTTTCGTTTAGGTCCCCAGAGTGCACTTTCTGTGCACATTTAGTTTGCACTTTTTATGCACAAGCAGAGGTGCCAAATACGCTCGGATTTGTACACTTTTTTTTGTACACTTTTTGTGCAAAATTTTTCTAGCTGGGCACGCACTTACTCCACCTCTCCTGCCATTGTTGGGAACAATACTGAAAGTCTTGTTTCGGTATCTTTCGAAGTTCAGTTGTCGCATTCGCTTTGATGTCTTCTACGGTGTCAAAACGGTTACCTTTGAGGCCCATTTTGATCTTGGGGAAGAGCCAGAAATCCGATGGTGCTAACTCCGGTCAGTAGGATGGCTGGTGGAGGAGTGGAATGTTCTTTTCCAAGAGCCATGTCTACACAACAGTCGATGTGTGGGAGGGAGCATTCTCGTGATGCAGTGACCATCCTCCTTTCCATCTGGCGGGACGTTTTCTTCGGATTGCCTCCCGCAGTCTTTTCAAAACTTGCACGTACAAAATACCGTTAACAGTTTGTACAGCTGGTACAAATTGATGGCACACCACACCTTCATTGTCCCCAATCTGCACATATTCCCAATCTTCCTCGTCATGTCCCTAATCTGCACAGGAACTTGATGTTCGCCCTTTACTCGAACTTCGACATCGCGCCAACTGATCACCACAAACTCCTACGAGTACACTCAGCTACACTTTCGTCATCCTGCCTGTTATGAATTCTGGTAGTAACAAAATAGTAGTGGGGGAACTTTTTGACTGCCCATCATGGCTGAGTGTATAACCCAATGAATAGGGTAGAGGGTTGATTTGTTTACTCTAACGGTATACGGGCGGTTTTTTCCATAAGTAAAGTGAATGCGCGGTAGAACCCCTTAAGTCCCCCACCCAAGGCACTCCCCTAGGCAGATAGCCCTAATGTAGCTTTGTCTTAACACAGCAAACTAAACAGATACGATAATAGTCTTTTGAAGGACAAAAGTTTATTGATACGGACAGCAGTTTACACAGCTTTTACTGCAACATAGAGATCACAATGGTAATAATGCACTAACTACATTGAATTAAGTTTTCCCAGAATCTGTAGGGACCCTTGCCCTAATCAAGAGTAGTATTGGGATGGTAATAATAATTGTTGAAAGACAGAAGGTGCACATAAATGCGGGTAACACTTTAAAACCTCGTTTCCCCAAACATATGGATTGCAAAGTTAGTCGTAAGTACTGAAGATCATGGAGAAATAAGCCTGATCTACCATATTTTTTGGATTGCGACGATATTTCAGTTATGTATTAATGGGCACAGAGTGCTCGAGAGGCAGGAAACCTTTTTAACCCTACAATGCAATGATTTTTTAAAATGGGCTGAAAATAAAATTGCAACTTCTTTTAGATTTACTTATGTTAGGAAAAATATTTGTTAAAAAATTCAGCATGTAATTTCCCAGAAAAATCATTAAAAAATATTCAGATACGTAGGTGCACACTATAGCTCTCGTAAAATCGAAGAAAGTAATATAGCCCAATTTTACTTTATTTAGACCAATATTACCATGTTTTAATAGTTTTGTGTTTATTTTCATTTAGCAATAAAAATTAGAAGCAATTAAAAATTCGGCTAAAATTTGTTCAGTGAACTGGATGCACTTGCTATAAATCCATGCTTTTTTGCTCAAAAAATAATGCTGACATACATTTTTAAAAACTAAAATTTATTTCCATGAGATCTTACATTTATTTTAAATGCATATTTTAGACAAAATCTACAACATTTTCTTTTTATTACAAAAAAATGAGTGTGTAGTCAATTGGCTACCGTATGCACTGTAGGGTTAAGCTTCGTTAAGCCCACAGGTCAGAATAATGTCAGTGAGTGTCGAAGGATAGGCTCTAAACTTATGAAAGATTATATTACATCCTTTATAGGTCCATTTACATGGGAAAATGGAAAATCCTTGGGTAAAAGCAGAGTATAGGGAAAAACACGCAATGCATCATGGGAAAGCGAGGTCATCCCTGCATTCACCCTTCAGTGGACTAGGAATCTTTCTAACCCGCATTTTTCCCCTACGTAGGGGAAGTGGGGTAGAAAGCAGCGAAAATTCCGGCATTGACCCCGCATTTTCGTCCATGTAAACGGGCCCTATATCACCAAACATATGTCGATTTCGGGCGACTGAATATGCATACTGCATACATGTGCAGATCCGTATACGATCTTGTTCGGAAAAAGGTTTTCCTAGATCTTTGCAGGACAAGATTCGCCATGAGGCACAAAGCTTAACAGCACATTTATCATGCAGTTGAAATTCGCGGAACGAATGTTATGACTCGAAAAAAATTTCAGAGGCGTGTATTCTGATCTAGAATAGAGTTCTGATTCCAAAAGAGATGTTGCAGTCTTTTAGAGTATCGTTTGATTTTATTGCGATTTTTTCCTTACAATTACCTATCACGCTTAGAAGTACTAACGATAAAACTTCAAGGGTGCGGGCTTTGCACATAATTGAAGCTTATACTATGACACAGGAGATTATAAACTTCTACACTTCAGAGAGACGTCGACCGAAATTTGTTTAAATAAGCAGTTCTGATACGTCAAAGAATAGATATTGAGCCTTCGCTGCGACAAATCGTACAAAAACAAGTCCATAGAAATCGCATAAATTGCGATACGGCTCTTGAATATTATAATTTTGCAATACCAATTTTGGACAGCATTTTGCTAAATTTAAAATCTAGACTTAATGGGTTCAAAAAGTCTTCTAACCTACTGGCTATTTTAACAGCCACATCTCTCCATTACTATCAAAAGAATTCGTAAGAATACTTAAAGGAAGAAGAAATGAGTCGGCGGCGTACGGATTTTGAAAGCAAACCTGATAGTAGGGGAGCCCATGGTGTTTTTGGGGATTTACTCGAGCGCGGCAGATGAACATAGGGGGGGGGGAAGGGTTCCTTGCATCATGTTGAGTACCTCCACCATATATAAGTCCTGTATGTATGGACGTGCGTCTAGGGCAGCTCATCAGATTAGTAAAAAAAAATTGATTGTCAGAAATACTGAAGCGCGTCAGATTAAGATAAGGTAGGTTAATTACTAGCTAAAAAGTGTACATTCAGAAAATCTGACGATTTGAATGTAACGTAAGGGAGTGGGAGGGTTACAAAGTTAGAAAAAAAAAAAGAAAAAAAAAAAAAAAAAAAAAAAAAAAAAACGTTATCGTGACATTCTCGAGCGCGGTTGAATTTTTGTTATTTTGAAGCAAATGATGCAGGAATCACGAAAAAAAATATAATCTGCCGATTTCCACGAGCCGAAGTAATAAAAATACGAGCCAAAGCAATAAAAATACGAACCAAAGATATAAAGATCGTCAATGAAGATTAGAGCTTGCAAAAATAGTTCGATCAAAGATAACGAGCACGCTCTTCGAGTTAGTGTAAATGACAAGGAGTTCTACATCTTTGGTCCTCAATAAACAAGAACAGCAAATTTTCAGAAAGAATTAAGAAATATCAAATTCAAAGAAGCTTTTGTCAAGTTTTTAATTCATCATTGAGCTGATCAGGAGATGGCTACTATTATTAGTAACGAAACAATTCATCTTAATCATGATATGTGTAATGTATATTCAGTTACCGATAATAAAGTTACCTGAACAATCGACCATGAACTCTCATGTCCTGATCATGAAGAAGCAGATACAAAAATTGTATTTTTGGCAAGTCAAATAAAAGAAGATTCCACAGTTACAATCAGAACTTCAGACACAGATATTGTTGTCATCATGTTGGTCAATATGGGACATCTCCAAGCATCGGTTAAACTATGGATGGATCTTGGAGTTCAAAATGCACGTTATATTGACGTATCTGCTCTTTATGCTAAGCTTGGCCCAATAATTTCGCTAGCGCTACCAGCTCTTCACGCGCTAACAGGATGCGATTACAATCCGGCACTTTACAGAAGAGGCAAAAAAAACCTCTGCAAATGTTTATGGGTTCAAATGTTTTTCAGAAGACATTTGCGATGTAGGGTCTGACGACAAAAGGGCACTTTCGAAAAGCTATTCAAAACTAACGTCGGTGGTTCATCAAAGGTGGTCAATCGAAATATTCAAATGAATGACTCGAAGAGAGGTAGTCTTGACTAAATCTATTTAATTAAATGTACATAATATTTACATTGAAGATTTACAAAACGAATGCGCATGTGTGCGCTTATCGAAGTACAATCAAACTCGTCTGTCGTTCTTTCACATCGACAACTAGTTAGAGAGTGCTTGCTCACGCCCTCTGCTGGAGAGCGAGATTTCGCTACACTCCCCACCTGAACTCTTCAAGAGAGTTCACCTACACAAATCTAATTCGAAAGAAAATACAATACAAATGTCTGGTAAGGAATAAACAAACATAACTACTAAATTATATGTCAAACAATCGAACTTAATTTTGAATTCTCCACGTAAATAATAATCTAAACATAAACTTTAAAGGATGCAAATTATTAACACTGAATACTAGATTATGAGAAAAGTCAATGATTATTGTCATAAATAAGGATATGGTCTTGTCTTTAAAGTTCATCAGTCACTTCAAGTGGGTACAAGAGTTGCACGGGCTTCCTAAATAGTCCCTTTGAAGTTTTCACTAAACAAGCTCGAACATGTCCCTCTCTTCCAGTGAATGATTCCTGAATAATACCCAAGTCCCACAGTAGTTTCGACTTTGATGTTCCGTCTATCAGTACGACTTGTCCAATTTTCATGTCTTTGGGGGATTCAGGAGTTTTAAGATGTACGCAGTTTTTAAATTTAGTAAGTTTGATTCTCCATTTCTTCCAGACTTGCTTAAGAAGTTGGGTTTGGTACATCTTTCTTCGAGTTAAAGATTCTCTAGACGTATCTTCAAGTTCTTCCAAACTTATTGGAAATTCTGCTTCATTTCTTCCAAAGTTTAAGAAACGAGAAGGCGTCAAAGGCGAGGGTTCGTACAGGGAGTTGTTAACGTACGTCAGCGGTCTCATGTTCACAATCGTTTCTATTTCAGTCAGTAAGGTGGATAACTCTTCAAAATTCAACAGTGCACGACCTAATATTTTTCGCAACGGATACTTCACTGACTTTACTAAACGTTCATAGAATCCTCCCCACCATGGGGATTTTTCCGCAATGAATTTCCAAGTGATGCCTTGGGAAGAAATGTAATCTTTCAACTGATGACTCAACAATATTTCGGAGATGTGTTCTAGTTCACTACTGGCCTTTTTAAAGGCCTTTGCATTATCCGAATATATAATAGTACAATTTCCTCGTCTGGCCACAAATCTCCTAAAGGCTAACAAAAAGCATTTCGTCGACATTGTTGTAACTAACTCTAAATGTATCGCTCTTGTGACCGCGCAAGTGAAAAGTGCTATATAAGATTTCATAGTTCCCGTACCATTCTTAACATAAATTGGTCCAGCAAAATCAACGCCGCAAACATTAAAAGGAGGCGTTTGGGATATTCTATCTTTGGGTAAGGGAGCTGTTATCTGGCCAGCAGGTTTTGCTGAATACTTCGTGCAAATCAAACATTTACTGATAATCTTCTTTATTAATTGTCGTCCCTTAGGAATCCAGAATTTCTTTCTCACTTTCGTCAACGTTAGGGATACTCCGCTATGCATTACCTTTTCGTGTTCCTTTCTTACCAACAACTCCGTGAATCTCGACATTTTAGGAAGGAGGATCGGTTGTTTTTCATCTAGAGAGAAATCTGACTCAGCGAATCGACCTTTGATCCTGAGTATTTTCTTAGAGTCCAAAAATGGTGCTAAAGAGTAAATCGACGAATCAGATCTTATTCCTTGATTATTTTTCAAGTTGGCAATTTCCGAACCAAAAAATTCTCTTTGCGAATCTCGAATCCAAAAGTCTTCGGCTAATTGTATTTCTTCTGCAGAAAGGGTTCCATTTCTCTTGGTCGTATGTCTAACGTTGAATACGAATCTTAGAACATATGAAGTAACTCTAAGTAGTTTGGTCAGGTTACTGAACTTCTTCAGGTCTAATAATTTTTCATTTGGTTCTACGGAACATTTGTTCTGAATAGTGTGTTTAAATCTGCTCCTCAATTCTAACTCCTCGTTGTTCATCGGACACTTTTCGTCTCGAGGCCAGCAGTTAGTTGGCTGCCTTAAGAATACTGGCCCAAGCCACCACATATCATTTCCTCTCAGTTTTTCGATAGAAGATCCTCTTGTGATTAAATCAGCAGGGTTCAGTTTTCCTGGACAATGGAACCAGTTCGAGGGTTCGGACAATTTATGAATCTCTTCCACTCTATGCTGGACAAACGGCTTAAATCTTAATGGATTGTTTCTAATCCAATGGTATACGATAGAAGAGTCTGTCCAAAAATAGCAAGACTTTACGAACTTTAGTGTTTTCAGAATCTTGCGACATAATCTAGCAGACAAAAGTACTCCCATGAGCTCTAGTCGAGGCAAGGAAAGAATCTTCAAAGGAGCGACTCGACTCCTGGATGCCACAAAGCTAGTGTGAAAGGTCTTGTCTAAATTTTTAATTCTCAAGTAAGCAACTGTCCCATACGCTATTTTCGAAATCTGAGAAACAATGTAACTGGACTTCATCGAAATTATTTTGTGTAAGATAACACCAAGGAACGAGAATGGCTTCAAGGCTAGACAGTTCTTCGTACCATTTATTAAACTTTTCTCGAATCTTAGTTCGAATCCCTTGTTCGTCCCATTGAAGACCTAATTGCCAAACTTGCTGAATTAGAAATTTGATTCTTATTAAAAATGGGGCAATGAATCCTACAGGATCGAATATACGCCCAGCTACTTGTAGCAGAAAACATTTCGAATTTATTTGCTTTCGGAGGAACTCCTGCAAGTTATGCGTATCAAAATAAAAGCCATCCTTTTCAGTATCCCACGCGATACCCAAAACTTTAGAAGTTATACTAGTCTGTCCTAAAACGTCTCTAGTCGTTTCTACAGATATGCCATCGTCTTGCCAAAGTTTCCTTAAAATTTCAGAATTGGTTTTCCATTTATGTAATTGCATATTTGCCTCTTCAAAAATCCTGATACATTCTTTGCTAGTAGCAAATGCACTGTCGGCGTTACTAGATCCCGCAATAATGTCATCGATATAGCAAGATTCATTTAGTAATTCACAAGTGTCGGGAAATTTGTCGGCAAACTTTCTCAAATGATGTTTAATCTCGGCACCGAGTAAAAACGGGGAACAATTTAGTCCAAATAACACTCGAGTGAACCGATATACGTGCGGGGATTGAGATTCGAAACTAGGTGAATCCGACCAAAAAAATTTTGTGACATCTCTATCCCTTTCGTCGATTTCAATTCTGAGAAAGGCTTGTTTGATATCGGTCGTAAAGGCTACTGGGCATTCTCTAAACTTGAGTAAAAGTTCAAGCAGATCGGGGTAGAGATTAGGCCCTATTTCCAAGCAGTCATTCAATGATAAGTTTCCTTTACTATGACTCGACGCATCGAAAACTACTCTGAGTCTGCTTGTTTCTCGATCTTCGCGTATTACAGCTCTGTGGGGCAAATAAAACTCTGGATGTTTAACTTCAGGTTCGGCATTTTCATAAACCGGCTCGATGATGTTTTGGGTGAGGTAATCATCAATGACCTTTTTATATTCTGAAAACAAAATTCGGTCATTTCGAAACTTCGAACAGAGTCTAGAAAATCTTTCAAGAGCGATTTCACGATTGTTTTGTAACAGATGTCCCTTTTCAGATTTCCAAGGTAATCGTACTTTATATGTTTTATTTTGGTGTACGACACTAGATTCATATTTTTCAAGCTTCTGTCACTAAGTGGATCAGAAGTTTCAATTTCAGATTCAATTCCGAGGCTTTCCAACTGCCAGAATTTTTTAATATCTTCAGAGATATTGCTTTCTTCAACTATAACTTTCATCGCCAAGGAATCTATGGACTTAGTCTCACCTTTCCCCAACAAACACCATCCGAACAAAGTTTCGGTTGCGACTAGCTGTTTATTAATCCGTTTTATTCTTCCCGAAATTAGAGAATAATAATAGTCTGCCCCAATTAGAATTGAGATTTTAGCATTTCCGTTTTCTGTGTAAGTGTCCGACAATTTCAAACTCCTCAAATCTTTGATTTTATTTATTAGATCAACATCTGGAGGAGAAATTTGGGCTGATGAAATTTCTTCGATTTCTAACACCTCGACGTATACGTTTAGATTCGGGTCATTTCTATTTTCTAATTTGACCCTGACAACATCAAAGGCCTTTTCCATAGGTGTTTCACCACCAAAGGAATGGACCGAAAGCAACTCTTTGCGAATGAAAGGAAGAACACTTTCTAGAAACATCTTTCGTTATGAAACTGCCCATGGAGCCACTGTCGAATAACAATCTTACATTTTCGAAAAGATTATTTTTATTACGTGCGGAGACAGCCGCCGTTTGGAGAAAAATTCTCTTACTGTCGCTATTTTTCTCAATTTGACAGGACGAGACGGCCGTATCATGTGGAGCGGACGCCTCTGGAAGCGAATTGGCGTCTATGGGATTTTCCTTTTTTGTTTTATTATGAAACCGATAACAAATGGCTTTCGAATGTTTATATTTATTCCCGCAGAAGGAGCAACCGTCTCTTTGGCGACATTCATTAGCCCGGTGTGATGGAATTAAGCAATTTAGCCATCTGGCTTCTCTTTTCAAAAGCTCTCTTCTAGCTTCAACGCTACCCTCCCCACAGCTCTCTGAGTCATGCTGATTTTTGCAGAAGATGCATTTCAAATTAATATTGGTTAGCAGTTCGTGAGCGGAAGTCGGAGTCTTCGAAACGCTGTTTCTATATTTCGGTGAATCAGCGCTTCGAACTCGGAACTCACGACCTTGACCTAGTCTATCTGCGCGCAGGGGATTTCTACCCGAATAAACAGCAAGTGCTCTTTCGCGGCTAAGGATTTCGTCTTCCAAAAATTTCAAAAGAGCTTCAAGCTTTCAACTTTCAGATTTATTTGATCTGCTATACTCTAATGTCAGATCGGGTGGCAATATTTTTAAAAGGATTGGTACTAGGAGGTTTCCATATGATTTTGAATCAATTCCCAATGACTCAAGATTTCTAACTTGGATTTCGGCACGGTCAAACAGTTTTCTCAAACCCGTAGTATCGCTCGAATCTCTGACAGGGGGGATATCTAACAGTTTTCCCAAATGAGAGTTGATTAACAGATTATTTTGTCCAAACCACGAACGTAAAATTTTCAAAGCAGCGTCATCATTTTCATCTTTCAATGCTAAGCCCGAAACAGCTTTGGCAGCAGATCCTCCAAGACAATTTTTCAAATAGATCAATTTTTCAATTTTATTCAGATTTGGGTTTTTATCAATTGTGTTTTCAAATTGGCCTATAAATTCTAGCCAGAGTGATGTATCACCGAAAAATTTATTTACTGTCAGCTTTGGCAGTTTTATCGAGTTAGTAACTTCAAAGGTTTGATTTGAAGCGATCGACGAAGTTGTTACTTCACCGTTGGCACTTGAATTTGGAACATGAACTATATCACGATCTAATTCTTCAATCCTATCGCACAGTTTACATTTATAAGCTATCAAATTGTCCAAATACTCTTCGGAAGCTTCCACTTCCGTTTCTACTTCCTTGACATCAATTTCGTTCAAAATTTCAGAATCAACCAATTTAATATGATCAGTTTTTTCTATCAATTGATTTAACAAAAGTTTTAGTTTTTTCGAATCTACTTCCGATTTCAAACTTTCATCAATTTTACCAAACAACTTCGTTATACAAATAGTTCGTTATGCTTCGTTATACTTCGTTATATAAATAGAGATCGACCCTTTTGGGTCGATCTCTATTTTTCAACTTGTCAAGACTCATATCGAAATCAAAATGCGGACTTACCTCCCTTACTAGAATCTCTAACAATGTAGTTGATCACAGATAAAGAGCATTCGGCCCTTACGGGCCGCTATGCACCGTGACGACAAAAGGGCACTTTCGAAAAGCAATTCAAAACTAACGTCGGTGGTTCATCAAAAGTGGTCAATCGAAATATTCAAATGAATGACTCGAAGAGAGGTAGTCTTGACTAAATCTATTTAATTAAATGTACATAATATTTACATTGAAGTTTTACAAAACAAATGCGCATGTGTGCGCTTATCGAAGTACAATCAAACTCGTCTGTCGTTCTCTCACATCGACAACTAGTTAGAGAGTGCTTGCTCACGCCCTCTGCTGGAGAGCGAGATTTCGCTACAGGGTCAGAGGATCATAATATAGAAGATTCTTTTGACATTTTACAATCTTTTATCTGCCACTTGTATGGTTTGAAAAAATTAGCTGATGTCAACCTTGCAAGAATAGAAATCTTTAATAAGACCTACAAAGTGTCAGATACGTCGCAGCCTTTCTCAGTGAACGTCCGTAAATATGATGCTTGTTGCTTCCTTCCTTGCCAATCTGAGCTACAGTAGCACATATTGCCAACGAAGTATATTGCGTGCTTGTGGAGAAATGCACACAATAAAACTATTATTGACCTGTCACCAACAGATTACGGGTGGAAAAATGTCGATGGAAAATTTCAAATGACTTGGTTTCTTGGCAATCAGTTACCTGATGCATACGAAGATGTTGTCATAACACCAGTTATTGACGAAACTTCAGATTTAGGTATATTTCTTTTTAATACTTTGATAACATGTTATTCATGAAATCAATAAAATTGTTTTAACGGTTATAACGATTTCCAGTTACAAATACGAAAACTGCAGACAGTATTGGAGGTCAAATTGAATTATTATAGATTTGGAGTATGATAATTCTTCGGATGACGACGAAGATTGAAAATAAATTTTTCAACAGATGAATTTTATTTTTATATTATTTTCTAAATAAATTAAAGTGTAAATATTTAAATAATTTTACGTGCTTTTATTCGTCATATTTTATGGACATTGAAAAAAAAACTCATAATTCTTTTTCTAGCCGTCAGATTAATAATACCCCTCAAAATAATCGTCAGATTTTAGGCTACCATGACTGGAACATCAAGCTAAACCTTCTGTATCAAAATCTGACGCGCTCGAGTATTTCAATATGACGATTTTTTTTGCATTTTCAAAAATTCGCTACGAGCTTGCGTCACTTCCGAAAAGTCAGTCTTTTGAATGGGAGCATTTTTAGGGTTCACTTAACATCCCCTCTGAATATCTCACGCGCTCGAAACAGTACATTTTTTTTCTATTTTCTACCCTTCCGGATGGCCACCCCCACCACGCAAGTTGGCAGTTTAACATACCTTTGGTATCAAAGACACGCTGGGGCATCTAAACTATCAATTTCTGACGCGCTCGAGTATCTCCATGTAACTGTTTTTTTTTTACATCTTTGAAGGTCTGTATACGCTTCCTCCATCACTGAAAGGAAACATTAAATAACTTTTTATTCTTCTTATTATCTAAACTACAAAATCTAATAGTTCCTGACGACGCTCGAGTAAATCCACAATTAGCATCATGGGATCCCCTACTATTACTCTTCCTTATCGTATCTGGAGGGTGACCAAACGCTAGATCTCCGGGAAGACGGAGATCTCATCCGAATAGCATCTGGGAAGGTGTAAAGCCGGTAGTCTAGTGATGTGATATTCGAATGATTTCCATAGTCGATTGATCGATCTCGAATTGTGTCAATAATCGATTAATCGAATAGTGAATATTCGTGATTTCACTATTCGAATAGTATTCGCGATTAATCGCGATTTCACAATTTGAATTGTATTCACGATTAATCGTGATGTCACAATTCGAATTGTATTCACGTCCAATTGCGAAACGATTAATCGTTTTACTGTTCGAATTGTATTCACGATTAATCGCGATCAATCGTTTCGCCAGTGCTATTCGAATGTTTTGTGATGAGGATGGGTTTTTTAAATTTGTTTGGCTCCAATGTATTGAGAATTGAACTTTTTAAAATTTAATGGGTTTAAATCAGGGATGGGCAAACTTTTTCGGTCGCGGGCCAAAAATCGGATAAAAAAGTTTGGAGGGCCAAGATAATTTTTTCTAAAATTTTAAAAACAATATACATGCATTACAATTTAAATATGTTAATGAGATGAATGAAATTGCGATTTCATTTTTAAAAGTTTCTTATATTGGGATTCGAAGTGAGATGATTCCAAGGAACGATTCTAAACACTCATCTGCCAGTCTACTTCTGAAAGAAAACTTTCTAAAGCTCATTTAAAATTCTATCCGCGGGCCGGATAAAACCTTCCGGCGGGCCGGATTCTTCCCGCGGGCCGTAGCTTGCCCATCCCTGGTTTAAATGATCATGAGAAAGAGTTCGGTTTCTCCGTTGACGGGAGAAGCTCTGATTAAAAGGGACTCCTGCAGTCAGGCGCGTAAACCAGGAAAATTTTTCGGGGGTGGGGGGTGGGGGATATGAACTTATGCGTAGAAATAGACCGAATTTCTGCACGGCATTAATCTTGTGACCACTAATCGAAAAATTTCGGCGGGGGGAATATATCCCGATATCCCCCCCGTGGCTACGCCCCTGCCTGCAGTAGCAGATGCAGGATTTTATATCGGGGAGTGCGCGAGGGGCGGCGGCTGTGTATCAAATTATTAACTAAGTTTCAATTGTAAGCTAAATATTAAATCTGGGGGGTTCCCAGGCACCTCCTCTGAATACGAGCCTGGTCTCCTGTCTAGGGAAAGAAATCGCGAATACTATTCGAACAGTATTTGCGGTTTCACTATTCGAATAGTATTCTCGATTTCGAATGGTATTGGCGATTTTTAGGTTCATGTACTGTTCAAATGCTGTGTGCAGGCAGATCTTTAAAAATAGGTACTTTTGAAGCAAATGAATGCACGACTGAACTTTTTTGAAAGATGGGGCTCGATAAGGTCCGATTAAAAATTAGGGCTTCCGGTGCAGGGGAGAAAGAAAACTTTGGTGTATATTACAATAATGGATTTTTTTCTTTTTCCTTTTAAGTTTTCGGATTTGGATATTGACTTTTGTGTTAAAATAGAATATGTACAAAAGTCGAAGTTGCAATGATCTTTGAGTCTTAATGGTGTCTGGGTACTTACTTTTCATGTGACTGCCACTTATACACGCCATTTACCGTTTAGTTTTAAATAGTACGCGTCTCATATACGCATGTTTCTGTTATTGATCTGGATAGCGGTGGGGTGTTACTTCCTTTCGCTCCCACATACTATCCGTGAAAAGTTGAGTTGTTAATTGTTGGCTTTTTTCCCTTCCTTTCCTTCTTTCCTTTTTTTCCCGTCATTATTCGTTGATCGTTAAGGGGGGTAATTCTTCTCAAGTGATGTGTATGTTCTTGTATCATAGTGGTTATATGCACTACAAATTTAATTTAAAGTCTTTCCATTATCTGAAGATTATTTTGGTAAACGGTGTTTCGAGAAATATAATTTAAATTTAAATACAGCTTCTTTGATTTAATGTTCTGAGTTTTTCTATTCCTTTTTTTTCCAGCATTATGCTTGTTAGAACTGAAAAAAGTATATATATTGCGTAAATTCAAATAAATTATCATGTTAAATAAGCATAACACTTATAACGGACCAGGTTTTAATACTGTATCTTATAACTCACCCACCCAAAAAAGTGAACGCGATGAACGGTCTCGAAAGTGCTATTGTGTTACCTATAATAACGGATACTTCTCTCAACTGGTCCTTTTTTGTTATGCTACTGGGTTATAAAATCCTTCGATTTCTAGACACATAAAACCTATGATAACGGATGCACGTTTCATTTTCTTTTATACAAGTAGAAGGCTTTAAAGTACTTCTGAATTTTGGAAGCATCCCAACAAACACATAACTATCGCAAACCTTACGATTCGATATCCGACTTCTCAGCTGTGTCATCCATGCCGAATCGCAAGTAACGATCGGAAATCTTTTAGGTATAGGATCGAAGATATATCATTTCAAGGCATCGAACTTTTGCCAAAAGTGCGATAAAAATTATGCACTTCTATTTCTACAATTTCTTGTATTCAGGAAGATGCCACATTGCTGACCTGATGAGCAAAATCAGAACTGCATCGAATGGGTTTCGGTTCTCCTCTCAAAAATGATATGCACGAAAACCATAACAATATCATAGGGAATATCATAGGCCATACGGCATTATTTTTTAAACCAATAATTATAATTTTGTATTATTATTATGCTTTCACATTTCCGATTCTGTGCCCGACCTCTCGGTTTTGATTCGTGGCCAATCGAAATCGTAACCCGCTACCTATAACCGATAGACATCTTTTACCGTGTCCGCTGAGTGTTCACTTTGGCGGACACTTTCGAGACAGATCGGTTACGTTTGCCTGGTGTCCAAATGATATCTGCACTATCTGGCGTAAGATATAGTTCAGTTATCGAACTGTGAGTCGTGTGTTTGCTGGGATTGAACGACTGTAATAATGGACACTTCTCGTTTTTTTTTTTTTTTTTTATCGGGGTGGGGTGGTTGGGCGTAGTAGACCAATGATTAAGACATTGGCCTGTAGATAATGAAGAATAGGGGCTAGGCTCTGACAAACCACTGAAGGCCACCGTGTACATGCTGTGTATGTGCGCCCTGAATATGTGGTTCCGAAAGTCCCCTCGACGTTGCCAGCAGTCGCTTTAAAAAGGGTGCGAATATTCAGGATCCCTCCTTCCGATGAGGACCCATATTGTGTAGGGAAACTCTAGAAAGATTAGGTGTACCTATGAACTACACATCCGATGCCGTGAGCTGTTCTCTCCTTCCAAACACACAAAACTTCCCATTTTTTGTTGTACTAGTAACCTTTTCAATGTAAAAATTCTAGGTTTATTTTTACATCCAATTTCAAGACGCAGAGAAAACTTTTAATAGCGGACATTAATCTCAACCAATCATTTTCTTTTACACATGTAGGGGGATTTAAAAACCTTCAATTTGAAGATACTGAAAACCTATAATAACGGACACCTGTCTCAATTTGCGGTTTTCTTTTGTAGAAGTACTTGGCTTTCAAAACCCTTAAATTAAGGACACGTTGAAAACCTCTAATATTTCTCACAACTGGAGCCCTACCACGATAGTCTCGGGAAATAATCAGTAGCGGATAAATCAACCTTCTCGCACATATGACGTCACATTTCGACAGAGCACTTAAAAGTGCCACCACGATAATGTCGTAATGTTTACGATACCGTAAATACTGTCGAGAAATCCGCTGTTGTTTTACGACACCATCAACAAGTGTGAGAACCGTTTCCCGCTATCGACTATCTTCATCTCGGATTGCAACTCGTGGTATTTTTGTTTTGTTTGATCGTTTTAACTTTTAAAAAAATGTCACGATTATTGGTTTTAGCGCTTGCACAACAAGACGATGCAAGAAGGGTTCCTAGGAATCGAATTTCGATTCCTAGATGTAAATCATTTGATTTAAGCGAGGAAGATTTCATTAGAAATTTCCGCTTAAACAAACAATCCGCACTTCGGCTGATTGAAGAACTTAAGCCTTTTCTCGAGGCTAAAACAACAAGAAAGACAGCCCTCAACACAGAAATAAAATTTTGAAATGATGAAGTTAAATTTTTTATTATCACTTTTTAAATGTATGGTTATTCACTTAGTTTCCATTTATTAAACATGCACTGTTAAGGAAAATATGCTTAAATTACTAATTCAAATTACCGTTATTTATTACCGTTATATTGGATTGCACATGCATAGTAACTTACTGTCTACTTGATTTTACTGCTCTTACCGTTAAATGGCATTCGGAAGAATACTGTCGTACTTCACAGTAGTTTTTACTGTAAAATTAAAGGGTACTTTTTACAGTGTATGAAAGTTTTGTTTGGATTCTTTAAATTAAACATTTTTTTCCTTAGACTGAAAACAAGCACAATTTTTTCCGCCTTTTTCGTGATCCACAACTTCGGACCTTCACACTTCGGCCGTCTACCATTTTCAGTGAAATAACCACTGTGCCATGGTGCGGCATATATAAATGGAGGGAAAATACCATAATTAATAAATATAAATTAAAAATCTTGAAAATCTTTCTTTTTCCACATAAATTATTTTCAGGAGATAATGTGCTGTTTTATTTAAGTATTCATCCGAAAAAACTAATGATTTATTGAAATTTTTTTTCGGTTATGAAATAAATTTGTAATGTGCGACATGTGAAGTTTGATATATATTAAGGTATGAGATATAAGATTTATATTTTGCTATATTTTGTCTAAAAGGGATTCCATATAAAAATAAATTAAATTAATTGGAAAAACATGCATTAGATAAAATAAATAAAGTATTTTTGACTTAGACCCATAGTTTTACCTCAAAATTTTCCTAGTGGAACTTTCAAACATACCAGGGACGTATTTAAAGGGGGGGGGATCCCGGGCCCCATCCGAAAACTTAAAGCAATTATTAAAAAACAACAATTTTGAGACATTTGAATTTACTCTAGTAACAATAAGGTTTAAAATACCGGATAGTCCCCCCCCATCCGAAATTTAAATGAAAGAAATTGTTAATTTTACTCACAGACACTTAGTTTTCACCATTGTGATTAGAACTCTCAACTCTAATATTTTTAAGAATAACATTTTTTTATAAATAATATTGTCTTGTTTAAACGAAATAATTTAAAAATTAATAAATTGAACTAAATTCCATTACTACATAACTGCGATATTTTATTGAATTACTATTTTCGGATTTATTTATCAAATGTTTTACGAAAGAAATTGTCACAAAATCTTAGAAAAATGAGTCTGTTTCCAAAGTCGCAAAAGCGGCCAGTGTGACGTTATTTTGAAGTCCAAAAAAATCAGTAGTCACAAAACAGTAACACAGTGACTTCACAGTGGAGTCACTGAGCGACCGATCTCATGCTAGTCTCATGGTGACTTTACGGCGACGTCACCTGGTGACTGGTCACAAAAAACTTCACAGTGACCACACAGTAGAGTCACATCACTCACAAGTCACAATGTGACTAGCATGTGACAGTCCTGTGACAATTGTGACCCTCTGTGACGTCACAGCGACTCTTTTGTGACCATCTGTGCTAATAGGTAAGCTTGTGACGCCTGTGCTGACCGTAAAGGCCCGAAGAAACGAAGCCGTGGAAAACTACATCGTTATAATGTAGGAGCACCTTTTGAGAGGATTGCCCTCGATAACCTGGGAATTCTACCGCGAACTTCGGATGGCAAAAAATACATCCTAGTTGTCATTGACTATTTCTCTAAATGGCCCGAAGCGTATCCTATTCCCCATGAAAAAGTTACGACCGTAGCAAAGGTATTGGTTCAAGAATGGATTTCCAGGTATGGAACCCCTCTGCAACTTCATTCCGACCAAGGAACGAACTTTACCACTGCAGTTTTTAAAGGACTATATCAATTTCTTGAAATAGACAAAACACAGACTGCGCCTTTACACCCACAATCCGACGCATGGTGGAGAGGTTTAATCGCCCTATTTTGAACAACCTCACACTCCTGGTATCTAGGGATCAAGAGGAATGGGACAAGAAACTTCCCTCTTACTGCTGGCCTATAGAAGTGTCGTCCATGAGACAACCGGCTTCACAACTTCCCAGATGCTATTCGGAAGAGATCTTCGTCTTCCCGCCGATCTAGTGTTTCGCCGTCCTCCAGATGCGCCTCCATCGCCAGAGGTGTACATGGAAAATCTTCGGGCACGATTTGAAGACGTGCATCATTTTGCTCGGTGGCGGATAAGTCTGAACATGGAGAAGATGAAGTTTCGCTACGACTCGAAGGCTACGCGAAACGAGTTCAACGTAGGTGACAAAGTATGCCTATGGAATTCTACTCGACGGAAAGGCCTGTCTCCAAAGCTGCAATCTCCATGGGACGGTCCTTACACAGCTAAATAATAATTAGTATTACTAATTATACTAATACAGCTTGAACTTTTTAAATTAACAAATTAATTATTAGATATTGATAATTATTACACTTCTCAAACAGCATTATACACAAATCCTACGTTCTCTCATTAATCTGATGGATAATAAAATCATTAAATGTTTGATAAATCGTACTTTTGATAGTGTGTAATGTTTTAAAAACGAATCATTTAACTTCTGGACCAACATAATTAAAGGTCACGGGAGTCGCCAGTTTTCAAGTCACTGCCAAAAAGTTAACTTCTTTGCGACACAAAAAAGGGATGAATTATTTTTACACATAGGTTTCGTTTATAATTTTAATATCATAATTTTGTCATTGAAACAGCTACAATATTAAGAAAAATATTTTTTCTCGTTTTCAAGCTATGCCTTGGAGGCCTAAATAAAAGATGCTTAAAAATAACGAGATTAAATGAAGGTTAAAGAAAAATCCAAAAAAGATAAACTAAATTCAATTTTCAAGTCTTAAAAAAAAGTTGCTTCTTAAGGTATCCATATTTAATGAAATTGATCTTCAAGTGTTCTTGTTTTTATGATCATTGTTAACATGTTTTTCTGTGATTTATATGAACGAATTTTATCTGTTTTAATTCTAAGCTCTGAGCAGGGGCGGCGTGGCACGATAAGCAAGGTCTGGGTGCCATCGTCGAAAGGGGGGCCATTTAGAACTAAAACAGAGAAAATCTTGATCTAGAGCAGTGGTTCCCAAACTTTTTTGTAAATCTCTTCAAAAAATCTTCAACTAGATTTTTTTTTCGCGACCCACTACTACATAACGATAACCAATATAGGCTATATAAATTAGTATAGTTTACTATATATATAAAATACTAAAGTTTAATTTTTCCCACCCTTTTCGACCCACCGAAATTGTTCTCGTGACCCAATAATGGGTCGCGGCCCATAGTTTGGGAACCACTGATCTAGAGCACAAAAGGGGAGCCTTTTTTTAACGTTTGCAGAGGGGCACCATGCGGGTGTGTGTGTGTGGGGGGGTATGTCCGACAAACGTCATTCGGTTAGAGGAGGTCCTGTTCAAACCCTATCCCCGTTTGCATGCTGACTATTACTAAAATGTCTGTATCTGAAGTTCTATAAGCTAAATTGAAACAAATTCCTCAAACGTATTTCGAAGGCTGAAATATTACACTTTAACACACATATGGGCTCGCCACGGCTTTTGATCCGGGCAGCGGAACATTTGAAAACTCCGTATAAACCATTCAATATCCCATATAAATCCCAATTATGTGGCCCGCCACTTCGCTAAAATCCGTAAGTTTGGCCCGCGACGCTGCTAACATCCTAAAGTTTGGCCCACAACTTTTAAAAGGTTGCCCATACCTGCTTTAACACTTTAAAGGTCGTCCTGAAATACCAAACGATGTCAAGGACCATCTCCCCCATCAATTTTGATATCTATATCATACCCAAGCCGAATCAGATGTCCTTGCGCCAATCTTTTTAAATAAAAATTTAAAGCATGTCTCTTAAGCGCGAAATCTATAATCAAGAGCTAGACTTTCTACAACGATATCAAAAGCCCATATATACAGTAGAATCTTCCTATAACGAAGTCTCCTTACAACGAATTTCTCCCTATAACGAAATTTTTCATGGAAACGTAACTTTAAGGCTTAAATAACACTATAAACATTCTCCATATAACATAGAGCTTATCTTCCCATAGCGAATATTTCAGATTTACCTTTGGTTTTTTTGCCGGTTTTGAAGAAAATTTTAATTTTTGAACAGACCACTTAGTGGAAGAGTTACAGATGATAAAAATGGAGGCCAGGAAAGGGAGACTGACTCCGATAATGAAGACACTTCACCAGCTCCCGATTATGACCAACAGGGGCACCGGGCATTGGTAGATTTGGGGTCACCAATCTATGAAATTTGTTATATTTTTCTTAATATTTTGATATAAAAAAAAACATTTAAAATTGGGGGCCCTGGGCAAAGTCCCGATTTGTCCATATATTTATAAGGCACTGCGATTCACGACCAAAACCACATCAAACTTTAATGCTTCAACCTTTCAAAACCATTTAAAAAAAGGGTTTCCAAATGGAACAAAATATGCCTCATTGTATTTTCAGCGGACTTTTAAAATGTTAATATTTTTATGAAAATTTAAAATCACAGAATGCAAGACAATGTAAAATGACGGAATCTTGAAGTAAAATAAACGTAAGTACATTACATATTCCATTCTCTGAATTCGCGGATTGTGTTTACTTTTGAAAATTTCATTTATACAATGAAAAGTAAGAAGCCATAAGATTAACGACTTTATAATAAATACCAATTTATTTTTAATTGAAATCATAATTTAATACTTTTAAACATCGAATAAACTAAAAAGTTTGTAATATTTGCTGAAATAACTGCAAAAATCTGTAATCTCTGTACAACGAAATTTTCTCTATAGCGATTTTTTTAACTGGTACTGAGCGAGTTCGTTATAAGGAGATTCAATTGTGTGTGTGTGTGTATATATATATATATATATATATATATATATATATATATATGAATGAACTCTTTTTCGAGTCCTCAGAGTGAGAAAAAAAACATTTATGAAACTGAAGTAACATTATAGCATACCTCTCGACATTTGTTTTTTGCAATCCTTGCAGATGGCGTATTTAGTGTTGGGCGCCAATTCAAAATAATTTAGAAGAATAGACCGATTGTCCTGTTAAACTGTCATCTAACGATTCTTCGTCCACAATTTCGACTACACTTGTTGATACGACATCAATTTAGTGATGGTTAGAATTTTAAAAAAAATAATAGTAATTTGTAATTAAATTAAAAAAATATGAAATTCTTCCAGATTTTATTTACGCACTTGAGCGTGCTTTTACTCTCTCACTCACACACGAAACCACCAAGATTTTATATGTCGGTTCCAAGAATGAAATATGCTTCAACATGGCACAGTGGTTATGTCCTTGGAAATAATAGGCAAGCGAAGCGTGAAGCGGGTATTATCGCGCGTCTGTGAACCTAACTGAAACCACCACCACCGTCAGACTATCGCCAAAACTCGCGCAGACGGATGACAAATGGCTATATTTTGGGCATGGACCCAATGACTGACTATCGCCAAATTTGGTGATAATTTGGAAAAACTCGCCAAGGTCGACGACAGACGGCGAGATTTTGGGCATGGACCAAACAATGACTGTCTGCAGTTAAATTATATTGAAGATGTCCATAGACATTAAAGTATTGAAATTGTTTTCGGTGGCCCTGTAAATAAACTCTCCAGTAGATTGGAACCAAAAATCCAGATGCACAACTACATGTTACAGCAATCTTATGTATGAAATTTCAACATTCTACTACTAAAATTTTTTGAGATTTGAGAGTTAAATACATACACACGTACAACAGAAGTCGCCAAGCTTGGCGACTTTTGGCGTAGTTCTTGAGGGAGGTACGTGACCGTGGTCTGACCATTACCTAACTTATATGGTAGGACGGTATTGTGCTTGAAATGGATAAATGCCCCTAAAATTGCCATTGACTGTAATGTATTGGAAATATCTTGAGTGATCCTGTAGCAGAACTATACAAAGACACTTCTTTTAATGGAGAAATTCATTTTCTAACTCTTAGCAGCATATATCACTTCTGAGTCGTTTGAAATAGCCCAATACCTCTAAAAAACGCTTTGATGAATTTCGGCCCATAGAGCGTAATGTATTTCGAATCTTTTGGGTGGTCCTGTAGATAAACTATCCAGTCGAATGGAACCGAAAGGGGAGGTGGACAACTAGATGTTTCAACAATCCTAAATATAAAGTTTCGACATTCTACGCCTAATAGTTTTTTAGATATGCGAATTTAATGAATTTCGGCCCATAGAGTGTAATGTATTTCGAATCTTTTGGGCGGTCCTGTAGATAAACTATCCAGTCGAATGGAACCGAAAGAGGTGGTGGGCAACTAGATGTTACAACAATCCTAAATATAAAGTTTCGACATTCTACGCCATAGCTTTTGAGATATGCGAGTTTAAAATTGAAAAGTGACTCGACGCGCTCGCGTTGACAAAAAACCCGTGATTGAAAGAAATAGCACTCTCAAGTACTCAAGGAGGTTTAACATATGGAGGCGACCATGCTGCGCTCCGCAGTGCTAGGAAAGTGAAGCCATGCCACGCCCCCTCTCTATCCCAGAAGATTGAAGAACGCATACGATGCATTGGAAAACGAGTTCCGGAAAGTGTTAATAAAAATAATTTAAAAGTTACTAACCAATTTTTTTATCCATTTTACGTTTATGGAAGATTGTTTACACGACTTAACTTGTTTTTTATTGTATAATTTCAAATTTGTTTTCGTGCATTGCGCTTTAAACATAAAAGTGAAACAAAAAACAGTTATTCTTATGATTATACTATACTTTGCAAAACTGGTTATATTTTTTCATGATAAAATTTTTATTGTAATAAAAAATTCCTTTTTATATTTCTAGGAAGATATTTTTGTCGTTACATGGGTAAAAATAAGTTTTATTACATGAGGCTAAATTATTAAATTGCTCACATTATATTAACAATAGTTTTAAGTCATATTACAGGTATTAGAAGTAAGAATGCAATTTCAAATATGTTAAACAAGATATATGATTTATTTACAGACGGTGAGGGAGAACAGTATCTTCTTTAGACTTGAGGAAACAATTATACATTTCAAACATCTTTAGAGACGTGCGAGACGAGAAACAGTGCTGTTTCGTCTCGTCTCGCGTCCCGCAGAGAAATTTTCTGTCGCGAGGCGTCTCGCAAGTCTCGCAAAATTATGAGCTGAAATTTTCCTACCATATTTTTAATAACTTATTACTATTTTTTGGGAAAATAATATTAATAATAGCAATTAGTTAGATATTAGAATGTTAGTACATATATTAATTACCATATTAAGTGATATGTGCATTTGAAGTGATAATAAATTCAGATTTAATCCATATATATATATATATATATATATATATATATATATATAAATATAATGGGACAAGACACCGAAAAAATATTTATTTTTATTTATTTATTTCCGAAATTGCGTAAATGAATATGCATGGTTGATGGAAGTTTTATTTGCTTTTGAAATTATATAAAGCTTTGGATTTTGTTAGAAATGATACAGAACCCAGGACATCGCAAATAAAATTTTAAGCTAATTAAGCGGCCCCAATGTACAGAATAGTAAATTGATAAAGAGTTTCAATGGAGACGAGATAATTATAATAAAGCCTACTTACCCCCCCCCCCCCACACACACACACACACCTCTCGTTTTATAGTGCAAGGTATGGGTTTCACATTTAATCGGGAACCCGGGTTTAACCTGCTCATTCACACCATCAAAAAGAAGAGACAACAGAGAAGACTTGTGACCAGGCTTGCTTCTCAACATGGATCTTTGAATGCTACGCTGATACCCAGCGTTGTATTTGCGTAATCGCTCCTGTAGATCATTCATTTGCGTTCGCATAGCTCGGCTTATGGTGAAAGAGGCATTTTTTAATAACAGATGAAACATTTTATTTAGAAATATAAATTTTTTTAAGAGAAAAATATGAAATATCCATAAGATTTAATTACATACGTATTCATCCATTTTGATGAAAACTTTGTAGATTTATGCGAGGCGAGAAATCTCGCGCGAGACAAGGCTCTGTCTCGTCTCGGGAGACGATGCGAGATGTCTCACGTCCATCCCTAACCTTCTTGGGTCATTTATCATAATAATATTTTGCATTGATAAACAGTTTAAGGTAATGAAAGAAATATGAAAGTTCAATAATTTCCATCAATACTGTTTACTTCATTTAGTAGAAGGGGAAAAAAGGATAAGGTTTCAAATAAAATGTAGCTAACCAAATTACATTTAAAATTTTAAAGACTATTATTGATTTTCAAGAACTATATATTTTTGATTTTCAAGGACTTTTATTCACTAAGTGAACTTTGTAATGAAAACTTTGCATGTTTTTCCCCAAAACATATGTTCAATTAATAATACGTGTTTAAAAATAATTGATTATTTAAAAATAGACAGTAAAAGTATTACAGAATTAAGATTAAAATTATGCCTAAAGATGTGGCTTAAAGATAAACTTACATACAATCAGTAAAAAATGACAAATACAGCAGTTTTGTTCTTGAAAATTTACATGCATGCCAATGACGATATCGGATGTTCTGGGATAGTGAGGGGGCGTGGTCGTTGGCTTCAAAAACCGGGAACATGGGCGCCTCCATATGTTAAACCTCCTTGGAAGTGCTAAAAACACAGTTCGAAAACACTAGCGCAAACAAATGTGCCAATGAAACGACGTTTCTCATCTCATTACCAAAAAAAAAAAAAAAAAAAAAAAAAATCTAGAATGGTGAAAGCGAAGTATCTGAAAAGCGAAGTATCGGTGAAAACGGATGAAAGCAACAGAAACCGATACTTTCCCGATACTTTTCGAATCGAAAGAACCGATACCGATACCTAAAAAATAGGAGGTATCGGTCGATCCCTACTTGCTTGTTTTGTGTTATGGCATGCCTACACGAGTGACATCTGCTTACGGGGAGGGATGCCTTGGATCGGAATAATTTTAAAGGGTTTTAAGACGTGTTCACGTTACATCTGGAGAGAACCAACCGAAACTCCAGATCGTTAGATTGACAGCCACGCAGTAGGGCCGAAAGCAGGACCTTCACACTTAAGCAATCTATCGTGTTTAGTGCCTTATCCACCAAGCTTATGGGGCCTAATCAGCTCCGTATAGGCATAAGTGAAAAACATTTGTATTATCTGTTAAGCAATAATTTCAACAAAAATGTTTTTCTACCAATAACTATCATAATTATTATATATTTAGATAATCATTATTTACACGCTTAAACACAAAGAGCGAAAAAACGGTACATTGCGGAGCAATCCGTTTCCATGGAAACCTACCGGTATTTCCGCAAAAGTTTTCTTTTTTCTGAGTCAGTCTTTTTTCTGAGAATTCCCCATCTCTCTTATTGTTATATTTCGCTCCGCTCTTGTGATCGGAAAACGCTCCTAAAGGAAAAGCGCACTTTTAAAAACTGGGCCAAAAACTGCTCCGACTGATCGAATTTCGCTCGTTTGGTTTAAGCGCATTGTTTCGTATTTTTGCATACGATACATAAAATATGCAATCATTATTTTTATATACTGAGAGTTTATTTCGTCGCAACATGGATGCACACTTCTCACATTCTGACTTTGTGACTTCATGTGACAGTATGTGTAAGTGGCGAGAGGTTGTGGAGACGGAGAAATGGCCGTCTGGGACAGTTTATGGGATGTCACATGGTGATGGACATCACTGACTTCATGTGGAACAGTGTACTCTAAAGCGAGCTGGTCTACGTAAAATTGGTCTGGGCATCAATGTCATCCATGTTCAAACGATACCTCTGGGGGTGCTGATTTCAGTTGCCAGGTCTTTCACCTGGAAATGCTTCAAAATTAGGAGACCCCGAGCTAAGTCAGCTTCTTCCCACTGGAGTTCATTAAAATGGAAGCCACTCCCTTTCGCCCATCGCCGCCCTATATGGAGGATCTGGCACCGCTCCGTGGTTGCCAGAGGACATTAGTAACAACAACAGCAGCAACAAATATGTTACTTTTTTAAAATTAAGGTGCCTGCTCACCTCTAAAATGAAATTTTCGGCTTAATTCCGATTTGTCTTAATATTGAAACTGTATGTTTTAGCTTTTTAAATCACTTTGAATTTTGTTACCATATGGTTAAGTACTTTTAAGGAGCTGCTTTAGTGAATGAATCTCTACTATATTATAGTTAAATGTCTGTCTTTTTTTTCTTATTTGAAGTAAAGAATTGTTACATATTTTTATTAATTTTCTGCGCGTAAATTCGTTAATTTCTCTTACTTTTTAAATCAGGTAGTTAGCATTACGAGAATGGTTCATTCCCACAAGGAGGCTTCAAACGTCAAACTAAAAATAATTTTATTTAAATTTCAGCTTTCATTTTTTTTTTTTTTTTTTTTTGCAAAAGCACCCCTATAAAACATCTTATTTTATGCCTGTATTGAGCATAAAAAATCAAATTATTTAAAAATATACATATTTTCACATGTTATTAACATTTTAAAATTATATTTTCTAATAAAATGCACATACGTTGGCAATTTAAAAAAAAAAAAAAAACACTCCGAAGGCAGGCCTGCACTTTAACGAGAGGAAATTTTCTTAACACAGTATTATTTTCTAATTTATTTTGAACATTTTTTTTTTTAAATTTACGCTTCCCACTTATCTATTATATGAAGAGTTAAAGTGTGTTACCATTTTTTGGGACACCCTCTATACATGTACACATAAATAACTAGTCAAAGCCCAATATTTAATACCAGCACAGCGTTGTAATATTAAATTTAACAAGAAATAGTTCATTATACAAGACAAGGAAATCTTTCCATGTGTCTCTGTCAAAAAGATGCTTATGAAAACGCGCAAATTAATAACATAACAAAGTCTCAGTAGAGGAGAAACGGCTCAGTAAATTCATTAAAAAAAAAATCATGTTTCTGGCAGTGGGTTGACGTAAATGCATATTTTTAATAGAACAAAGTTTGTGCTTATCAAAGGAAATATCACTATTATAGTTAAAAATACTTAATTTATTAAAATGTAAAATAAGAAAAATGAGCTTTTTAATTCAATCTCTAATTTTTTTATTTTGAGTTTTTATTGTGTATTTTCTGTTGGCAACATTTTATGATCTGCAGATGTGTTAGTTAGTGGAATAAGTTGTAATTTGTTCATTGTAAGTAGATGGTTGTTGTGCATGCTTTAAATTTAAGAATATGCTAATCTCTTTAAAGCTATTTAAAAAGATCTTAACAAATTTAATTTTTCTTAATTTTTCTAAAAAAAATTTAAGGAAAAATTTAAAATTCAAAAATTTTGCAGAATGTGTCACAATGAAACATTTTACTGTGTAGTTCCATGTATAAGAATTTTTTTTTTCTGAAAATTTCACAAACGACACCGTTTTTTCCTTTATTTCAATGTGTAGTGCTGTTTATAAAGAATCATTCTGAATGGAATTTCTTCGAGTCCCAATTGCAGCTAGTTTATTTGAATTTTCGCATCAAGACTGTAAGGTGAATTTTGTTTATTCGACATAGACCTTTAACCTTTTCCTGAGAGACCTGAGGATCCAAATCTGAGAGATCCAGGCATATTTTATATTAATTTTTTGCATATTTTGTCTTCTAATGCTTTAGTTAAAGGATATTAGTCATTTAAACGGGGGAAAAATATTGTATGAAATATTCACTGTGTTCCCAATTAGGAGCATACGTCGTTTCTGACTACAATTTTACATTGGTTTCAAAAAAGGAATATAATGATGGGTAGTTTAAATAATAAGTAAAATATTAAGAATAAAAAAATTAGTTTTGAATTTAAGTAAAGATATGAAATAAGTTTGAAGGGAGGGACGGTGTATCAAGACAGCACTGTACAAATTTATGAGAATGGCTATTTTCATGATTTTTTGTCCTGTTTCCCACTAATGATACAAATACTATTCTATTACAAAAAAATCAAGTCATCCTACAACTTTATCTGCTAATTTTTTCAAGTTAATATTGATAAAATTTTCATTTTTGAATAAATTTGAATTCATTTCTTTTTTGAATAAATTTTGTATCTCATGTTCCCATTTGGGAACGTTGGCCTATAAAAGGTTAAATCTGAAGCAATTGTTCTCTTTGCTTTTCTCTGTCCCGCAATCGAGTGTAATTCCTGATCTCAACGAAAACAAAAATAATAGTATACTATCTGTTAAATTTTTCTGTTCCGGAGTAAAATTCTTGTGTTTTATTTCATACATTCAGGTAGATTATTAACTAATAGAAATTACAGCGCAAAGTTTATTGCTATAAACTTAGCTGTGAAGCTTGTTCAGGGCGAACTTAATATATCTATTACATTACAGTTTCCAAGGGATACCTAGGAGAGATTGCTTAATTTTTTCACAAAAACGTTTCAAAAGTCATTTTTTTCTTATTTACTTACGTTCTCGAGTTTCAGTCATTGCGATATTAGTGATTTTTTCCGCATTGTAAGCTCCTTAGATGTGCAGGTGAACTTTTTAATTAAAAATAATTGACATCGAAAATTAAACCTTTTTTTTTGTTTGTTTAAATAACAATACAGAATAAAGTAACAGTGAAAAGTGAAGTAAATGTAATTGCTGTTATGCTCGAATAAGCAGTTGAATATCGATATGAAATAACCATCGATCATGTCATTTAAGATGGATGAGGAATATCAGCAGACAGGGCTTTATGTACAGTGACTTCGAATTTGGCTTTGTCTATAACATTCATTCAGTTTGTTTTCAACTAAGAATGTGTCAGATTTTATGCCGTTTTTAGACGGACAGCTCGAAATTAATATTTAGTGCAATCATATTTAGTGAGAGCATGTTGGACTGTTAAAGAATTATTAGAATTGTAGTGTACTGAGTTCCTAATTTTCGCTTAAATATTTCGAATGTAGTTATTCTGTGTAACTTGAAACATGAAAAATAAAGCTCTTTAAGAAAGAGGAATAAAATGAGATCAGTTTGTGAAAAAAAAATAAGGCGTTCTTGTGTGTCAAGCAGGGTTCGGTGATGAAGTTGAACGCATATAGGACCTTCTGTTAGAACTACAGGAAAAAGTTTAAGTATTGTTGTTGTTCATTCGGCTAAGAGAACTTCACTTTTAAGTATCCCGTCAAAAGTTATAAGCAAAATTACGGAGATGTTATTTCTTGCAGGGCAATAGGAACAACTTTTTAGCATAATTTGACTTTAATAATGTAGTACTGCACCTATTGTAAGAGACAAAAGGGTATATATTAGGTTGTAACGAAAGTTTCCCGCCACTACAAATATCGTCTGAAAACAGTTCACGTTGGTGTGTTTGCTCATATTTTGTCAAACAATATTTGTCATTTGAAAGAAAGATACTTGCTTTAGTACACTGTGTTGTTAAAAAATATCGTTATGATTAAATACAAGGTGTTTGAAATGGAGCTATCACGTTACTGGATTAGAACCATAAGTTACTTCCAGTTCTGTTGCAAAGAGTGCTACAGAATGGCAAAGAATTACGTGTGTAATTTAGATTCTACTGTTGTATCATATTTGATTGTTCATAATTGAAGGTTTGGTACTGAAATTTAAAAAAACGGGGTCTATGTTATTCAAGGAGCAGAGCTCTCTGGCTGGCCTACTCATGTTGATGAGGGCCACCTGCGAGAACTTGTGGAAGAAGATCAGTATTTAACCACTTGAGAGCTAGCTAAAGAATTAGATATTAATGCCATGCCGATTAGCCATGCTATGAATCACATAAAATTCATGTACAAGTTCAATCGCTGGGTGCCGCAGGAGTTGACTCAAGCAGATTTGGCGGAGAACTTTCGTTACAACCTGATATATTGTCACGAGGATTAAATTAACTACAACAATTAACTTGAATAAACAAGGCACTTTATTAGCTAATGCAACATACTAAGGTCGATCAAGAATTTGCATAACACAGGATGTTAGAATAATTTAAATATTACATAAATTACTAGGCTAGATGAACCATGGACAGCGTTTTAACAATAACGTTTCCTGTCTGAGAGGAGCTGCCGGGCTGGGATTCGAACCCGAAGTCTTGATCGGCAGGTTCGCGCTCTGCCAGCCCAGCTGACTGACATTTTAGTTTGGGTGGCCGGATCATAACATGGTTTCATTCGTAATACATGGACAACATCTCTGGATTTTTTTTCTTCGGGAAGTAGGATCGAAATTTTGTACCTCATAGGTTACATCTGATAAACGACGCAACACCTGATAAGGTCCGAAATACCGTCGTAAGAGTTTCTCGGAAAGACCGATTTTTCGGACTGGGGAAAAAAAAAAAACGTAAAATATATTTAACCACTTCTACTGAAATTATAATATTACTTATTTAGAAAAGAAACTTAGAGTTATACAGCGCTGAGACCATTTTTGTTTAGGAAAGAAGCTTAATGTTTAAAAACTCTTCTTATGAAATCATTATAATTTATAATATTAAATATAAATATATAATTATTATATATAAAATTAAATGTATAATTAAATGTTTAATAATATAGTATATAATTGTTGGCAGAGTGAAGTGTTAAAGAAAAAAAAGTAATTGGATTAAATGAACTTGATTATTTATTTGCAGATCTAAGCTAAATATATACATTTATATAAATGGAACAAGAATGAAAGAAAGCAACAGCATGCAAGTCGTTCATCTCTTTTGGAGGTGAGAGAGCAAGAGAAAAGGGTATTAAAGGTTCGCCAAACACTGGCTGAGTTTTGTGGCAACCCTAGTGAAAATATGGGGAATAAGCAGTAATCATGCCAACAATAATTAATTACAGTCATTAAATTACCTATTCTCTCCGGACCATTCTAATTATTTCTTAAAGGAATACTTTTCTTGGGATTTGGCCCATGAATTTTTTTTTTTTTTTTGGCATCACAAAATTATAAAAATCTTCGCAATGGTATCCAAAATTTGTTTTTGTTTGTAACTCTGCCTTAACATGATCCGCGCTTAGCTTATTCCTAGATTCAGTCCAAGCATTACCACAAAGTGAGAACACCCTCTCTGCAGCTGCATTTGAACTTGAAATCGAAACAATAAACTGGAAATTTTTAAAGAAATTTGGGTTCGCATTAACCAAAAATTATTTATGCCATAATTCATAAACAGTTGTTTTATCCTTTGAGTTTGGTTTTGCTCTCTCCTCAATCATTTTGTTGATAGTTTCTTTGATAACGCAAAACTCACTATACAGTTCGTCCATGTCCAGGTGTGGGCAAGTGCCAATTTTTCCCAACAGGATGATACTTCATGATATGTGAATCTTCTTTCCAAAGCAAACATACGTGTTATCGCCAAGGGGTTATTTTCAGAAAAATCAAAGTGGTCTAGCCATGTCTAGATAGTCCAAAGCATTTTTATACCATGTAATAAGAATCAACTTAATCGACTGCTTTTCATCTGCTTCAAAACTGGACAAAATATTTCTGCAAATGAAACCATAGAATTCATCGCCGATTCTTTGCTGTATTTTTCGGCGGTAGATCTTTTAGAACATCGTGAGTTTTACAAGATATGAAATTATCTTTTTCAAGGAGAAAAATGGCGTTCTGAAAAATTTTTAGTACGTTGTGTAGAAATGCAACATAGCACTATGTTTTCTGTGAGTAATTATCATCAATATATTTTTTCAGTGCAACTGGACACTTCTCGCCGCGAGACAGAAAGTATGCTTTCAGTGCAGGGAACCCGTGTGATATATTTTCTATGGCAGGATGTAAGGAAAGCCATCTAGTTTTAACGTGTCTGACTATATTCTCATATTGTATTTCAGCATCACCAAAACAATCTTTTGGGAGTAATTCAGTTACCGGGTGTCGCCTATTTTTGGCGACTTTTTTTTCTCGCCAACACCCGCTACTTGGCGCTTTTTTTTGTCGCCAAATTTTTCACGTGTGAAACACCATTTTAGAATACGATAAAATAATACAACATGTTGAGCACCGTCAGGAAATACAAATTACTTTAACACATTAAAATTCCACAGATATTCCACTTAAAAAAACAATAAAACAAAATACACCATCCATACTTAACACTAAAAATTGTCAGCAAATTCAGTAACAGGCAATTCAAAATGAGCAAACAGTAAACCACTTTTAACTAAAAAAATTTCAGAATATTAAGCAATCTAGTTCTACAGCTATGTAAAGTATGCAACCAGTGGACCGTTTTTAACTAAAAAAACCTCAGTGGATTCAGCAACCTAGTTGTACAGCTATGTAAACTATGCAACCAGTGGACCGTTTTTAACTAAAAAAACCTCAGTGGATTCAGCAACCTAGTTGTACAGCTATGTAAACTCGGCAACCAGTGGTCCGTTTTTAACTAAAAAAACCTCAGTGGATTCAGCAACCTAGTTGTACAGCTATGTAAACTCGGCAACCAGTGGTCCGTTTTTAACTAGAAAAACCTCAGTGGATTCACCAACCTAGTTGTACAGCTATGTAAACTAGGCAACCAGTAAACCGTTTTTAACTAAAAGAACAACAGTGAATTAAGCAACCTAGTCATACAGCTAATGTAAACTGGGCAAACACAGGCCCGTTTTCAACTCAAAACAACATCGGTGGATTAAATAACCTACTTATACACATTTACAATTCACATTGAAAACCTTAAGCAATTGCAAAAATTCTTTAAAAAAAACACTTACCTTTATCTAAAGAAACTCCTGAAAAATATCCAAAACGCACAACAGCTAATAACATAACACGAAAACGCTTTCTTTTACTAACTAACCACAAAACCAACATATACTAACCACACACCAAACACCAATAACACAAAACAAGAACTGATTCACCGATTTCAAATTTCCTCGTTTTAAAACTTCGGTTAAATTGCCTTAACCAATCACAAAATCCCTTTACCAAACATCCTGGTATCGTTTAATGAACCCACCGAGCGTTTTTTCATCAAACTACAGCATCATCCAACATCTCAACTCAATCTACACAGATTACAACAGACATCTGACTCTAAGGCTACAGTAAACAAACTTTCGACCAAACTCCAAGCTTGGCGACACATCCGCGCTTGGCGAGGACACCTGGTAACTGAATTTCCCCCAATCTTTTAATTTCTGAACTCGCTGGGCATGATACTATAGGTATCGATATACTTTTAGAACTAAATGCTCGACGTCGAATTCGCACTTCTCCATGGCACTTCTCACGACATTATGCAGCATGTGGGCTGAACAACCTGCAGGTACAATGTTTTCATTATTGTTGAGAAGCAGTGTGTGAACGGAATTGTTTTTTCCAAAATTGACATTCGCATTATCTGCTGAATATGCAGACACATTTCTAAATCCGGACCTTGACTTTCAAGCCGATTTTTTATATTATTATAAATATCAACAGCCTTTTAGTTCGGGTCTTCATAAATATCGATGAGGCAAGTTCGTATGCCAACGTCCGGTGAGTAAAACCTAATTATTAATGGAAATAATTTTATGTGGCCATGATTTGATGCATCGGTAGCAATACTATAAAACACGACAGACTTCAGTTTTGTGATTACATCTTCAATAGATGCTGGTGGAAGAACATTGTAAATCAGAGATGATGCCTTTGTTCTACCAAGAGAAATATTAGTTGCGATTTTCGAATCGTCAAAGATTACAGGGCATAATTTTGAATCACAGTCAATAGAAGTGTATGAAATGCTGTGTTTTACGCTATGATAAACTTTAACCAATTAGGCAGCCAAAACTTTTTTGTCTTTATGCGTCAAAATATCGCGTTTTAAAAACTGCTGCGAAGTTTGATTACTCTTTCTTTCTCCACGTTGGTGTTCTGACACTGCGGTATGGCGTTTGATATCATTTAAACCTTCGTGAGATATCATAAACGATTTTTTACATGTACCACAAAATGCTTTGTGAACATTACCATCAACACTCTTCAAAAAAGTGTGTTTTCTCCCATTATTGCCGGTAGGTATACATTCATTTACGTTTCTTGTTTTCAATTTTTTTCTTCATTATTGGTATTAAAAGTCTTCGAATCAGACATGACTGGAAACTATAAAATACTAATCTAGAATTGAGAAATGATAACGTGCAGTAAACGCCAATCACACTTAAACACAAACTACTCAATAAACAAAAAAACCAAGCACACAGGCAGACAGCATTCCGATAACTGGCTCGGCACGACAGAGGACATCTTGGTGTCTCGGTGGCTTTTTCAGAAAGCGGAGGTGAAGGGGGAGTGAGAGAATGGCAACAGTGGCGATATTTATTCGATCAAAATGAATTGTGCGTTCAATTTGTCGAGCCGTACCAAAAGTTGGACATTTGGCGTCCTGCCTCTCGTGGGACGGTTAGCAACCCTACTCGTAACGTCCACGACATGGAGATGCCGTGGAGGCAACGACGGCGACATGGAGATGACGTGGAGGCAACGGCGAAGACATGGAGATGACGTAGCTGCAGAGGTCACGACATGGAGAAAACGTGGCGGCGACGGCGACGACGTGGCGGCTAAGACTTCGAAAAAATGGCAGCAATGGCGACGAAATATTGAACATTTTTTGAACACACGAAATATTGAAGCGATGGCGGCAACGAAATTGAGACGGCAAACTTCAGACTGCACGCTTAAATCTATTGAGTAAAATAATAATCAAACGGAGTATCTTTTTACTCAATTTTTGACTTCAAACAGCCATTCTCCCGATTGAGTAAAATTTGCTCCATTAATCGACAAAAATCAATGGAGCGAAAAATTCTCAATTTTTGAGCATTCTACAACAGCTCCATTTAGGCTAAATAATAATCAAAAATGAGGAGTGTCTGTCCCTTTTTGATTAATATAACTGTACTCAATTACGATTATTATTTAAGCTATAGAATGAGCGTTTTTACAAAATCAGCCCTTTTTTATTTAATATATCTGTACTCAATTAAGATTATTATTTTAAGCTATAAAAAGGGTGTTTTATTAAAATTTGCTGTTTTGATTAATATATTGAATTATTCGTTTTCTTCATTTTTTATTATCAGAGCTGTAATCTATGATTATAAGCCCGAGAAAATAAATTTAAAAAAAGGCAAATACATTACATATATCTTAATACACTATAAAAAAGTATTTTTTTAATAAATAGAATATAATTTCACTATAGTCTCTAGTTATAAAACGAATTCACAGTACAGTCAGAATACAGAAATGCAATCATGGTTAAATCAGCTGTGAGATTTAATTAAAGCAGCAACCAAATTTATTTACATGAAAAAGGTAAAATACTACTTACTCACTTTGAGTGGAGATATCATAACTTCATTTGTTTCACAACAGTTTTTTATAATCCAATCGTAAGAAACTATGTCATAAAGCGAAATCTTTACCTAAAGCATCTCCTCCATATCTAGGCTGAATTTATTTCACAACTCTGAATATGAAAAAGATGCATTTGGTATTCGGATATAAAACCAAATTATCACAAGCGAATGCACACACAACTAAGCCGTGAGCCACGGCTACGATGCCCGCGTTTGTGACTATGAACCGTTATCCGTTGGCCACGTGATAGTAATAGGATATGGGTCGTGGGGGAGAAGAGACAGACAGAATACTCAAATAGACAAAAATATTGTAAAAATTGAGCTAAGTAGAATCTAGCGAATCGGGAGCATTGAGGCGAATTGAGGAGATAACAAATTATTGTCTTTAATGAGTATTTTTTAGCGTAAAAGAATTTAAATCAGCCGATAAGAAATTCAATCAATAAAGGAGTGTTAGATTTAATCAATAGATTTAAGCGCGTGGGGATCTGCTGGCAGCCAACGTCGAACTGCGAGGGAATTTATCTGAAATTTCCGTCGGCGAGCTCAATCCAGCATTGTCCAAGACAGCTTTCTTCATTCCTTCGACTCTGAGATTCACCGGATCAACAACATTGTGACGACGATTCCTAACGACGTGATGACAATCTACCCGGCCCCTCCAACACTTTAGGGTGTCGCTCTCGGCATCGGCGAATGACGCGTTGCAAGGAGCTCCGATAAATATACTTATTTTCTGGTAATAAGTGAGCGGTGAATTATAAATTTGGTATGTATGTAAAGAGGAAGATCTGAGGATTACATTCATATATAATTTGTGTGGAAATTTTCGCTTTTTGGATGTATATGAGGAGTTAGAAAAATTTTGTCATACGTGAAGAACTGCGTAGTTGCTACGTCGCTTTGGATTTCAAGTAATGCAGCAATTTTTTGAATTTGTGCGGTGATAAGTGCTTATTATAATAGTCGGAGGATCACTTGTTGTGTGCGGATTTGTATAGTGTAAGTGAAATATAATATTGTTACTGGTGTTTGCATTATTATTAAGTTTGTGGATCATGACTCTGAAAGTTCAAGATATACTTATATTGTTGATAAAGTGCTTAAACTTTTAATCTGTTATAATCGGAAGATTCCTTTCATTGCAAGAATCTTGACGGTGTAGGTGACATTTGGATATCTTTAATACTTAGTGATTTATTCATCAATATATTGTATTGTTTACATTTTTTTAGATTTAGCGCCAAAACAGGAACCGCCAAAACTTTATCCCGCCGAACAGTGAGCTCCGCAATGAGTCGTGGTGAACTAGGAATTTAGTGGACCAAGGGAGTAAGTCCAGCAGTTACATTTGTTACACTTACAAGGTGTGAGCATTTAATATGTTATATATATGATATAATAGGGAAAAATTCGGTTAGCGGGTGTCGGCTATTTTTTTGGCGATTTTTTTTTTCGCCAACTCCCGTAATTTGGCGTGTTTTTTTTTTCGTCGCCAAATTTTTCCGCGAGCGAAACACAGTTTTACTAAACAATAAATACATAAAATATTCACTCACCTGCACATATCCAAAACACTGATTCAAGTATTCCAGTAAATGCATACAAAAAAAAAAAAAAAAAAAAAATTGGCTGTGGGGTACATGAGTTTCTTTCCCACTCCAAAATAAACTCACAAAACGTAATATTCGAACCACGAAACTACGCTAAACAACTACTTAAATTACCTTTTAAACTTACAAAAACTAACATAAAAAGCACATTCTTCGTACAAAAAACCCCCCTCAAAATACAAATTTAGCAAACTAAACCCCCCCCATCCCCAAAAATTTCAGTACTGTTCCCAATCACTTTCTTCAATTTCTTCTACATCAATTTCAGCATCCTTACTACAACCTGCAGTAATTACTCCTTCTATATTTTCCGATTTTACAGTAGGAACTATAAATTTTCTCATTTTCAACCCTTCTTTCCTGGGTCCTGGATATACCCTCTTTATGTCACTCAAAAATTGAAATATTTTTTCTCCATTTGTTAAAAATTTATTAAGTTGGGTTCGTCTATAAAAATATAATGCCATAAACTGAAAAAGGGTGTTTTTAGGCCTCCTTACTTTTAACAAATTTTTAAAATGCTTATTTTGGTTCTCGATATCATTTATGGTATTTTTAACGTCTTCTTTTGATACAAATTCCCCCTTCGAATGGTTAGTTGTCTTATGAACTGCTTGATTAAAAATTTTTTCAACCCCCCTGTACTGTGGCGCACTATCTGTACAAATAATCGACGTATCAGGGTGAACAAAGCTCTTAACATATGGCCATAATTCCTGCTTACTTTTACTATCAACTTCAAAAAAAAAACCCTCTTTATCTTCCCTACAATAAATTCCAAATACCACTATTTTACTAGATTCGTAAATTCTACCTTTGCAATATTTCCGCTTAGTCAAAAAAGTCTCATCCAAAGAAACAGTCTTCCCAGGACCCCCCAACTTCTTATCTTCATGTGAAACAACGACTTCGCAAACCTCGCGACAAAACGAAAAATAATCAGTAGCCGTACCTGACGACATACCCTTTTCCCCCCTCAATGCACGCCAAGAATTAATTTCAGTTAATGTAAACGAAATCGGAAGTTTCATAACAAAACAAAAAATAATAGCCAATATATCTCTTATACTAATGCGAGTTTTCTCAAAAAAAGTATTACTTAAGGGATCTAAAGTTCCGGAACACTTACTCTTTTTTCTATTCTTGCAAACAAATCGATAGCCCACCTTCCTTCCACTATCATTCCAACAAGCCATTTCTGAACCACACAAATGACAAAAAAAAACACTCGTCCTTGCCGGGATTAAACCCACATCAATTAAAAAATCCAATACCTTTTCATCACTTTCTAAAATCAAAAACATGCTAAAAATACTAAAATTTACCAACAACGGATGCATCATTAAAATTCTAAAACCACACAGTCAAAAACATTAAAACCATTCACTAAAATTCTAAAAAGCAGACGAGGTTTTTCAATATGTCAAAATTTCGTAAAATGTTCCGGACAAATAACTCACGTACCCCACAGCAAACTAAACTAAAAATGACGAAACAAGCTCAAAACATCCCCCTTTTAAAAGTTCCGATCACCGGTTACAGTTAAAAACCGACAACCAATCAGAAAATTCGCTTAACAAACATCACAATACTGTTCAACGCAACAACCAACCAATTTCTTCCAAACAACAGCATCATCCAACACCTCAACTCAATCCACACAGGTTACAACGGACATCGGACTCTAAAGCTAAAGTAAACAAACTTTCGACCAAACTCCAATCTTGGCGACTCATCACCGCTTGGCGACGACACCCGCTAACCGAAGAATCCCCATATAATAAATAATATTGTAATAGTACTTTAGCAAAGACCTGGTATTAGATAGGATATATAATTCCAAGGATTTTGAGCATAATTAGAAGATATTCAGAAAAAATTATTAAAATTAATTTTCATATTTTGAAAAATTTTCGAATTTTCAAAAACTAATTAGATTTTCTGGTATATATAAGGCTTGTACATATAGGATTTTGAGGGTTTGATAAGTGAAAATTAATTTTTAATAGAGTAATCCAGGTCGGAAAAATCACAATTATCTGTAATTTTCTCACCCAGGACCATTGAATTGATAGACAGATTTCCTATCCAAAAATTTTTTTGGGGTTAGATTCCGGGGGATATCCTTGCTGCATTTGTGTTTCGTTGTGATCGTTTCCCACATATCCCCGGTGGTATTATTGAATTCTAGGTTCGAGTCCAGGGGATACCTTTGTGGTGTACCTCTTAGTAGAAGAATACTTGATCCAGAGAACTTCAGGGTTAATTTCCAGGGGTTATCCTTGTTATATTGGTATTTTGTGATAAACCGATTGTGTTATAGACTGGTATAACTATTGTAAATACCCAGTATATTGATAGTACTCTATAGCATAGAATATTGATTTTGTATTGTATGGGGCAAGTGTGTATGTGCTGTATATAGTGTATATATTGTGTGTTAGTGGTTATACAGTACTGTGTGTTAATAGTTATATAATATAGATAATATTTAAGGTAAATATTGTACTGTGTATAAAAGGTGTTTCGCATTGTGTACACACTGAAATAAAGGATTTGAATAGACCAACTAAGGAAGAACTTGACTGGATAACATGCCTAAAACACGTTTTAGAAAATTCGAAACTCTTTGGGAGGCAAAGACTTTCTAACGCTTCCACTAGCTCTCCTCACGGGACGCTAACAATCCCAACCACAAGAATCCCCACTCCGCAGATAAGGGCAAACTTGAGTCCTCTACCTTACGATAAAGAACTGGAGGATACAATTCTGGCTAAGGGAGTAATGGCAGTCTTAAATGGCATGAAACTAAAGGTGAAGAGAAAAATGACGGAATATGTCACAGGAAAAAGAGCATTCTGCAGGGAAACCGTGCAGGAGCTAAAGAATATGGTGTCTGACATCTGCAGGGTGGGAGCCATTGTTGCAATTAAATATAATGAGGCGCTGAAAATCGTGGAGTTAAATTCATATGATGAAAAGCATGCAGAAGCGGTGACTGGAAAAGTGACTGAGAAAATCGATCAGCTACAAGACAAGGTAAAATAACTGAAGAAGGCAAATATGGAAAGTAGAACAGCGCCCACAACCCAGGTGAAGGGAGATGGAGAGAGAAAGGATTATAATATCAGTATTACCTGTAAAGAAGGCAAGGAGGATCCAGTTGATATTCGAAACAACCTGAAGAAAGAACTCACCAGAAATAATATAACTGCTAAACCTCATGATATTGTCTTTGTGGAGAGAAACAAAAAGGTAATATTGAAAATGAAAACAAAGAACGAAGCAGAGGAATTATATACTTCAATACGGGATATAGTGAGGTTAAACGATTTGTATCACATAAAACTGGAAAAGAATACTAACAATAAACTTATGCTCCTGGGGATTTCCAAAGAAGTGACGGCACAAATCATCGAAATGACATCAAATCAATGGATGACGAGTATGAGATCGAAGCGGTGCGCCCATTGGGATCGAAGAATATCGTTTCACGGATCATTGGCGTTGACGGATATACACAGACAGAGTTAAGTAAATGAGACAAATTTTGCATTGCGATGCACAGAGTCAAAGTAGTTCCCTTCGTCGATGCCCCAAAGTGCGTCAAGGGCCAGGGGCTAGGCCATCGTATATATAACTGCACCTCGGACAAACAGTATTGCGCGAAATGTATGTTGAATCATGATTCATGAAGGTGTACGGTAGAGGACTATGTTTGCAAAAGCTGTTATGAAATCCAGGACGACACCGGGGGGATAGGCTATAAACACCGAGCTGACTCCCCACAGTGTCCCAGTTATAGAATTTTTAAGGATAATTTAATATTACAAAGTCGTAAAACAAGATAAAATTAAAATTATATATATATATGGCTTTCTAGCTTTCACTATAAGATATTCTTTATACTTAATCTTCAGCAATTCCCATAGTTTTACTAGGAATTCGATCTGCGATAAAACCTGACATAAACGCAACATGTGCAGAATTAGTTTATGGAACAACCCTCAGATTACCCTCTGACATTCTAAATGTTCCAAATAATATAACTAGTCCAACAGAATCTTATATAACAAATCTCAGGCATACAATGCAATGTCTCAATCCAGTTTCTACTTCAAAACACTGCAATAGATCTGTATACATTCATCCCTCCTTACAAACCTGCTCACATGTATTTTTACGTGTTGACTCTACAAAACCTCCCTTTGCACCACCTTACACAGGTCCACATCCTGTCATTTCAAGAAAAGATAAATACTTCACAATCAAAAGAAAGGAAAAGAAGATGACTGTATCCATAGATCGACTAAAACCTGCATATATATTGTCGGAATCCGCAGATTTTTCTGATTCCTCGAAACAATCAAATATTCAACCGCCAAATGTCGCTAACAGTAAACCTGAAATTCTTCCCCCAACAAGTAAACCTGTAATTCTTCCCCCAACAAGTAAATCTGAAATTGTTCCCCCAACTTCAACTCGGAGTCAGCATGTACATTTTCCCAAAAGATTAATCACAATGATATAGTGCAAGTTAATTTTATTTTATTAAGTATATATTTTTTCTTTTGTATTTGTGTTATTCTTTCATTTCCATTGCATTCATATATTTGTAGTGTTACAAAAGAAAAAAAAAAGAAAAAAAAAATTATATATTCTTTAATCGTTCACCCTGTTCACTGGGGAGATACTCATGTAGCGACCTTTATCAAATAAATATTTTGTAAGGCCTGTGTTACATGCAGCGCCACCCCAAAAGCTAAGTACTTCAACTTCTACTCCAAGAATGTTTTGCGCGCTCTTTCGAGAGAAGCCCGCTCTTCCCAATTGGAGTGTCTGCACGTTTTTCTCTGTACGCGTTGTGTTGTGTTTTTGGTAAATAAAAGTTTATTTTTCTGTTAGAACAAGTAGTGATGTGTTAATTTCTATCTTCAAATCCCACAAACTTAAAAGTCTCTATCTTCAACGTTTAAATTGTCTAATTTTGATTTCAAACTTTTATTTTAGTAGAGACTCTAATAAAACTTTATTTTAATGGAGTTCTGATTTTCTTAAAGCTTTCCACATTAAATATTAGGATCCCGGCACGGGTGCCAGATGTTACAAGTCATCAAAAATTAAAAGGTAAAATTTCGCTTACCTTTTTCTCAGATCGCTGCGGGTTCTAAAATTCTAGAGGAAAACTATTATCAAAATTAAATCGAACTCCATTTCTGTAAAACATAACACAAATATTTAATCTCTACTAACACTTATACAAAAGACGAACAACATTTAACGACGACTCACAAGAAACTTCTACATCGAAGAGAGAAAAACAGTAGGGGTGAAAAATCAGTCACATGATGGCGTGATCCATGCTGAACCGAAACATTCTGTGCGAGATAGGAAGGCGCCGGGGGTTCCCGACACCATTCGTACATGGCTTTCACTGCGCTGTTTTTCCAATTAGCATTAAACCAGAATTTTTACTTTCATTTATTAAAATTGTACGGGTGTAAGAAAGTAATGATTAATTTTATATGATTAATTGCAATAAATCATGAGAAATTCTTCCGTCTATAGCTGTTAATACTGTCGCATAGTAATGGCTATTAACTTTAATATGCAGGGGATTTGTCAGACTTCTAAGTGTGTCTTTTATGTATCAGTAATGTATTGCTTATATAATCGGATACCCTAAGGCTTAGATATGATTAAATCAGATTCTTAAATGAATCGTTTTGAAGACAGGTTTTCTAATCTCAGACCTAATCGATTAGCTGATTAAAGATCCCCCCCCCCCACTTCTGACACATTCCAATTCGTTGTATATTGATTTTTTCATTTAATGTTTACGGTGTGTTTAAGTAAAACTCGTCCCTTATTTTTCGACAGTAAATGGAGGAAAAAAACAACGAAAATAAAAATAAGCTTCTAAAAAAAGCAAACGAAAATAAAAATAAGCTTTTAAAAAAAAGCATTTATTAAATCTCGCAGCACATACATTTCTAATATTAACAATATTTATTTCATGTATTTTCATGCACTTTTTTGGCATAAATACAAAATCATTGCAAGAACAGTGTTGCTAAAAAAACTAAATTTCATTTCGCTTCATAAAAATTTGGATTTATATTAATTTACTGGGTGTTTTAAACTGTTTGACCAAATTGATACTAATGGCTTCAACATCAATAACATGTAGTTTTTTCTTATGCCATGATTTCTTTATGAAGAGCCATATAATCAAAAATAGGATAAATAACTTCGTAGAGAGAATTATTTACAGAATGACTCTATTTACAGTAAAGTCCAGTTATAAAAGTGCATCTGAGAAGTCATATGCGAGACATTTTTTTTTTCTCTCTCTCTCCCTCTTTTTTGACATACTATTTAATGAGACACGGAAAAACTCATAAATGAAATTTGAAATTTTGGCTAATTATTGCTGTTTCAGAGCTTGAAATTTCAATTTTAAATCTAAATCTCCTATTCAGTTGTTGACGTACAAAATGAAAATTGAGCATAATATTTTTCTTTCCTGTTTGGCATGCGGCATTTTTTCTGCTTGATAATTTTTCTTCTACCATCAGGTTGGTTTTATGAATAAATATTTATTTCATTTTAGTTCTCGTTCAGTTATCTCTCAAATTTCTTACTGTCATACATCTTACAATTAAACACACATTTTAAAAACTGTGGTAAGAGAATTGAGTGTTTTGTGTTAATGAAATTGTACAAAGCACCAATTTTGTTTTCGCAAGTTTGACGTACTCTCAAGATTTAGGTTATCCTGATTGGACCGGCTGACAGTCTATTTTCTAAAGGGGCACAATCAAGCAATTAGTGATCTCAAAATCAGCTTTGTTGAAATCTAAGAAATCTCACTGTTGCGGCGAAGCCTGAAACTCTTTTGATATGCAGCTTAGGCCGGATCTACTTCACTGGTGAACACCCATCCTCACTCACCGTTGTCACAACAATCTGGTCGAAAGGCTTCGCTCGCCCAGGGCGAAAACAACCGAAACATAATTGAATTTTTCGCTGTTTTATTTTCAGAAGTCTTGTGTTTTCTCATTGGAATGATTGAGATGTCTCAGCTCAAGAGTATTAGACTCTCTTATGGAAACTGACTGTTGTCGGGCTTCGGAAGCTAGCCTGGCTGCTCAGAGTCAGCATAGCCACCCGAGACAGCATACATATATTTATCTCCATATCTCTGACATCTTTTAGGATATTATTCCTAAACTGTATATCACCTCACTAGTGTGTGGGGGCATATTTTATTAATTAACAATTTTCCGTACGGGAACAAAGCTACATAAAAGTTTAAATTTTGTATTCACTCAAATTTAATCCCCTGAAAAATTTAATCGATTTGATAAAATTTTGTACCTTTTTTACTTTGTAATTTATTATATATGTTTATGATCAATACTTAAGGAGTAAAAGACTTTTATTTATTAAATATTGAACTTAGGCATAAATAAACTTAAGTAAATTTCAAAGCTACATAGAAAAAGTTGCAGAATTTTATGGTATCAATTAAAAATCGATTAAAGTAAATCCAAACAAATACAAAATTTAATTTTTGTATGGCCTGCGTACGGAAAAATTCTTCTTTAGTAAAATGTGCTCCATGGGTTAATTAGTTGATGTGCAAAATTTGAGCATTTTATCGCAAAAAGTAGCGAAGGAATGAAAATAATTATATTCTGACTTAAAAGATTTTTCAATGGTTCTCGAAGGGAACAATCACGTCGAATGATTGCATTTCAGGGGTAGTACACAATTTACAAAAGACAACAACGATCCCATAAGTATATATAAGACTTTTGCTATTAATTGCATTGTAGAACCCCTCACCAACTTTGTTTAAACATGTATTTGAGCCTTTTTATGATGGAATGCTGAAACTTTGTACGTAACCTAGTTAATATGTGGAGCACATTTTATTAACTAAGGACTTTTTTGTACCGGGTCCGTATAAAATTTTAAAATTTGGATTTATGTAATCTCCTAAAAGTTTTAATCGATACTATAATATCTGCTCCTTCTTTTAAAGTAACTTTGTAATTTATTATATATGTCTATGATCAATATTAGAGGAACAAAATCTAGGCCAGTGCTTTTGGGATACCCTGTATATAGATTATATAAATCTTAATGTATAGAGGTCCTTTTTATTTTAAAACAAATTTGAGTTATCTGAATGAACTAAATGTGCTTGTGAACTAGTTTTCCTTTTTCCCTTATATGCGTACTTTTGCAGGTAGCTCCTGGTTCTATTGCAGAGTACACAACTATCCATTTTAGAACCTTTTATTATTACTGATATCATAATTTCTGTGACTCTAATATGTCATCCGACCTGGATGCAACGTCCGTTCTAGTTTGTCTCATCTGCCGGGTTTTCTAGAGTTGCCCTATACAGAGCGGTGTACAACTGAAGCTGCTAGTCAGAATGCTACGAAATTTGCAGGAAACATTAATCAGATCATATAAGAGAGATATGCTTGGAAAAATATTACTTCAAAAGGTCATCATTTAGTGATATTTTAAAGTATTTTAGTGCGAATAAAACAGGGAAATAAACATTCTCAAGAGAAGAAAACAGTAGAATTTGTGAAACAGATGTTTTACATATCTGAGCGGTGGGAGAATTTGCATATCAAGAATTATAACGTTGTAAAACGGATTTTTGAACTATTTTTGTCCACGAAAATTTCTCCCATAGTCTCAATAACGTGTCCTGCAAATGTGATACATTCTGACCAATAGTTTTTATTGTAGACTTCTTTGATTACGAAAACGTCAGTTATGAATACTTGGTATTTCTCAATAATATGATTTTCATTTTATTCTTGATTTATAATTTAAGTAATGATTGCTACTTGGACTCCTTATTTCTTATGTTTGAACATTTACCTTACACACACACAAACACACATGTATAATTTAAGTTTTAGTGACTGATAACTCATTTTCATTGCACACACAGAGAGAGATACTCTCATGACATAGGAAGAGAGGTGTGGGAGCAATGATTTAACTTTCCAATGATTTTTAACAATTTAAATTTCTTTATTGCTTTAAGATTTTTAAAAAAATGATATAAAGAATCAACGACATCGTTTGTTTGGCTGAGCCCCTCAGTGACGCATTACATATACCTTTTCATTAAAATCTGAAGCAATATATTTACATGTAATGAAGTAATGTATGTAAAATGCCAATATTATCGTCCTTCAGAATTTTTCTGTTTGGCCTATTTTTAGGTATTTAATGTAAAAATTAGCAATAATTTATTTTCACGTAGCACTTTGTTGTTCATAATACTCTGTAGTAGTTTCAAGTAAAACGGAAGTATGCAGCAGGCAGCTAATGGGGTTTAAAGACCACTACCGAAAGCAAAGTGAAGTAATCATGTGTAAGCAGATCCTCTCTCATGGATCTGAAGATTCACATCCATACTGACCACTCACAAATGATATTGGCCTTTAGACCTCTAAGACTGGAAGGCGCGGGCGTCGCTAAACAAAGCTGGACTCACTCAAGCAAGTCCCCCTAGTTATTGTTCTTCCTGACGATCCTTCATTCACGAAGCATCAGATGAAGACGATATATGTTAACTTTCCCATGAACCCTCGAGCCGTTTGAGACCGTTGGCTATTTTGGTCGTTTGATCGCGGGGGTAGGATCAAAAAGCATACACAGCGGAGTGGCCTCTGCTCTAATTCTCAAAAGATGATCGGACACACCTTGAGCACAAAGAGAAGGGCAATTAGGTCGAGGTACATCAACGAGAGAGAACTTGACAAATAGGTAGGTGTGTGAGATTCGGCAGGGAAGATTGATTCTGGATGAAATGAAATTATTTATAGGAAGAATCTAACGGATTATAGATATATACGGGTTATTACTGGCGTATCTGGGATATTTTTATGAAAGTGGATCTGGGCAAGCCTTTTGCTCATTTCTTGAAAAAATTTATTTGCTTGTTTCATTACATTTACAAGGTGCTTTACAGGATATAGAAAAAATTTAGATTTGAATAAATCTTCAATAAATGGTGTTAGTGACGTCAAATCATGAATGCAAGTGCAGGGACCGAAAATAAACTTAATTTCGGGCTCAGATTAGTCTCGTAGAATTTTTCTTTTCCTCAAAATATACACCCATTTTCTTTCGAGGACCGAGATTTTTAGTCAGAAAGTGTTTTCTTAGTGACAAAATCACTGCCAATCACTCAGGAAGTGGTCTGGTGTCTTTAAAAATAGGCCAAAGGCTTCTATCTCAATTTCTTGACAACAGGGTTCATTCCTAATGCCTACCAGGAACACAGGATGCAAGACATATGATCTTGGTAGGATGGAGGTTTTTCCCTCCCTAAAATTTTGATAATTTATTTTTAATTAATTTTAGATTTAGATTAATGAAATACAGTAAAACCCGTCAAAGAAGTTCCCGCTTAAGAAGCTTTTCCGCTTAAAGAGTTCTTATTTGCGGCTCCAAAACTTTTTGTATTCTTACAATGTTAAAACAACCTGTTTAAAAAGTTTCGTGCCAAACACTTTCACTTTCCCACTTTAAAAAGTTTTTTTTTCACTTATAAGTTTACTTTCAGAACGTGCTTACACATGCCTTTCGTTTTTTCTTCGTCTTTCTTATTATTGTTTGTAAAAATGAATGATTAGGACTGAAATCGATTGTTTTGGCCAGTGAGATGCTAACAGTGCATGAAATTTGTGAGTTTACAGAAAATTAGTAAGCGAAACTGAATAAGAGGTTGTGGAAATTCTTAGTTTTCACGATGATGTAATAGAACTATAAACTTTTCCTCGTTTTATTAAAAGCGTTGATGTGAAGAGAATTTTTTTAAAAACGAAGACCAATTAAAGATTGCCTATAAAAAGAAAAAAAACTAAACGGATCTTTTTTCCTGTAAAATCGATTCCAATAATACTTAAAGCGAATATATATTTTTAAAGATTTAATGTAGAATAGGTAATACGCATATATTATTTTACTTTATTAACTAACTTTTTAAGGGTGCAAAACAATTTATATAGGTAATTATTAGGGATCGACCGATAGTATCGGCGCCGATACCTCCTATTTTTTTAGGTATCGGTATCGGTTCTTTCGATTCTAAAAGTATCGGGAAAGTATCGGTTTCTGTTGCTTTCATCCATTTTCACCGATACTTTTCAACCGATACTTCGCTTTTCAGAAGAAAACCACGTAGGCGCAACACCATTCTAAAATTTTTTTTTTTTCTTTTTTTGATAATGAGATGAGAAACGTCGTTTCATTGGCACATTTGTTTGCGCGAGTGTTTTCGAACTGTGTTTTTAGCACTTGAGAGTGCTATTTCTTTCAATCACGGGTTTTTTGTCTACGCCAGCGCGTCGAGTTACTTTTCAATTTTAAACTCGCATATCTCAAAAAATATTAGGAGTAGAATGTCGAAACTTTATATTTAGGATTGTTGTAACATCTAGTTGTCCACCTCCCCTTTCGGTTCCATTCGACTGGATAGTTTATCTACAGGACCGCCCAAAAGATTCGAAATACATTACGCTCTATGGGCCGAAATTCATCAAAGCGTTTTTTGAGGTATTTCAAACGACTCAGAAGCAGAGTTGCCGACTTCAGAAAATTTCTGTGGGTGCCCTAAAAGTCCGTGTGTGTGTGTGTGTGGGGGGGAATCAGGACTAGGGATGCATGCGAGACCCGATGAGACAGACATTTGTAGTTTTTATGCGAGACGAGACAGGCCCATTTTTTATTATGATATAGGGATTTTGCGATACGAGACAAAGCTTTTCAGCTGTTTTGCAAGACGAGACAGCACGATTTTTCGTCTCGCGCATCCCTAATCAGGATCAGACCCGATTCCTCCCTTTGTCTGCATCAGTGGCGTAGGAAGGGGAAAGGCAGAAAGGGTAGTCCGTCCCCGTTGACAAACTACAAATGACAGAGGTGGCAGAAGCAAACCCATTTTCTCCTATGAATATTTGCTTGAAAACCTGCCCAGCGTGAGTACCAGATCCAAGGGTGGGGCGATTAGGAGGCTTCCCTTGAGCGCATTACAACTTTAGTCAAGTTTGTATGAGATTTATCCCCCCTTTTGTATCCATGTTAACATGTTTGCTCTCAAGATTGGAAAAACGCAACCGAGTAGACTCCTTTTTTTATTCGTGTTAACTCGTGGCCATAAAATGAGAATCTCCACTGTTGCGTGTTAGCAACGATAAAAGCAAATGCGTTAAAATCAAAATTCTTTTCAAAGTAACGAAGTTTTTCTGCTGAAATTCCCCTCTTTTAGAAAAATCTGCTTATACTACAGCCAGCAGCTTAAATTTGCTCGTCTTACGCAAATTATCTGTCAAAATTCAAGGATTCCTGGGCGCATATTACTTTTGTCCTTGTAATAATCGGACCTGACTGAGGTGTATTACACTAATTTCACTTTTAACTTTTTCAAAGTTTTTCTTTTAGCGATAGAATTTTGATTGGTTTTAACAAATAATTAAATTTCAAATCAAAAGAAAAACAATTATGTTACAACGTTATTGAAATATATATATATGTGCAATAATAATATCACAATCTCAAATTTCTTGTCATATAAATGGAAATTTTGTAAATAAAAAAATATATATATAAAATAAAATAAAGGTGATTTCGTTTTCAAATGCAACAATTTAGGATCAATTTATTCTGGTTTAATGTATCTCATCCCTGTCTGAAATCATCAGAGGTTTCAAAAAGCGATTTTCATAGTATTGTTTCTAAGCTCATTCATTTCCCGTTTTTTTTAACAATTTTGTACCGCTCTAAACAGCCCTAGCTAAACTTTTTCTTTAGCTGTCTATTTTCTTTCTTTCTATTTTTAAAGAAATTTTAAAAATTACAAAAATTATATATTTAAAATAAAAGTAGAAAGTTTCCTCAGAATGAATAAGTAGAAGCAATGTTTTCTATCTTGAAATGTATATAGGACCATATAAAAAAAAGACTGGTAAAACCTTTAAAAGTATTTAAATGCAAACAGAAATAAAAAAGCAGAGGGAAAACATCTTTGTTTATCTTAGAGTTAATAATTATTCAAAAAATATTTTGTATTGTTGTGTTGGTCATATTTGCAGCTATGATTTCGTACCTAATTAATCAAGCTAAAATAAAAACTAAATATTTCAAGAGAAATTTTATGGGTTATTAATCATATTTTATATGAGTGATAACCTCAGAGCGTGATGTTGAGCTTCTTTTAATAGAGATATTTTACCCTCGACCCTTAAGTTGTCAAATTTGCAATATTACGAGTGACCAGAGGCGTAGCCAAGGGGGGGTTAGGGGGGTCGTAACCCCCCCAATGAGGAATTTTTTGCCATACAAAATGTATATTCTTTACTACATTATCACACACACGTATACATTTATATGACTTGTAGTAGTCGTAACCCCCCATGAAAAATTTCTGACTACGCCCCTGCGAGTGACATACATTTCAGTCATGCGTGTTCATGTGCCCATGATTTCAGTATAATTTTCGAAACTGGATTCGGCTTCATGAAAGCAAATAGTACTATAAACTTAATTCCACTTTGTCAAACAAGAACAAAAATTGAACAAAATATTTGCTGAAAATAAAACGGAAACCATCTCGAAATGTTAGTGTAGACCACAGTTTGTTCCATCTTTTACAATAAATAACTGAACACTAAAAGCATTTAAAAATACGAAAAGTGTATTGAGACATAAAAGAAAATGACACAAACTTTTATACCTTAGAAGATTCAGCGTCATCCAATTAGCACCAAAGCGCTGACATTTTTGATTAATGTGGATCTTTATTTGTTCTAGAGACACAAAATGCATGTGCTTGTAAACAGACCTTGATGTTCTCTCTCTATATATAAAAAAAATAGCCTTTTGTCTGTACATTACTAAGAATTCAAAAATTTTGCGATTTCTATCCGTTTCAAGTACCTGGGAATAAAGTACGACCATCAAAACAAGTCTGTCATTCTGTCCGTGACGCTTTTTTTTTGTCCGTGCATCACGTAAAAATGACTGAAACGAATGAAATGAAATTTGGTAACATGATAGGTGGTCACTCAACTTAAAATACAAGCATCAAATTTTTTTTTAATCTTGATTAGATTTGGAGATTTTGTGAAAATCATTTCAAACCAACTTAAAATATAGGCATCGAATTTTTTAAAAATCTTTATAAGATGCTGAGATTTTGCGAAAATCGTTTCAAACTGCTTACATTTATGTTCGCGCATCAAGGAAATGCCTCTGCAATAGTATGCAACGTAATAAAATTAATATCAACAGAAACAATTATGATGGCTATTAAAATTTTAAATTCAGTGTAAAAATTCACTGAGAAAAATGTAGTGGAGTTGAGCTCCCCTTAACTCCAATGCAAATTAAGCCCTGCCTTTAACAATATGCAAGTGTTCAGCACCCACGAAACTTTTTTTGTGAGTTCTTCAGATCTGACATACTACTACATAAGAAACTAACCGTCACTTAGTAAAATTTTATTTTCGAATTATGCAGTTGCAAAGCACATCGTCATCAGAGGCCTTACTATGCTGTTGAGGCCCGTGGCAAATTCATTGGATGAGGTCCTTCCTCATTGTAAAGAAGATCAACCAAAACGTTGTACAGTGGCCGCCGCTTAATTGGATCAGGTTCCTGCCATCGATTTTTGATCCAATAAAACGGCTGATTCAAAAAAGCGGCGGGTTTAATTGAGGCTTTGAAAAGAGGGATTCCGTTCGGTTCTCCGTGATTTGATTCGATAAAGCGCCTGATCCAATTAACCAGTGATCCATTTAAGCGGTGGCCACTGTAGTTCCCTTTTTCAGTCTTCCTATTCCGGAAGGGCTCCCCCTTCGGTCGGGGGAGTGTAGCTTTTGCCCGTTCTGCCACCCTATTGTTACGCTACTGATTGTCATTGTCATCGAAGTTTCTCGTTGGCAATAGGCCTAACTTACTAGGACAAGGGGGCCATTGCCCCTCAAAAATTTCAAGAAAATTCAGATTGTCACCTATTTGAAAATATTTTGTGCATTAGGAAATATTTCGCCCCCCCCCCCAAAATGTTGCATGCCAAAACATTTTACGCTCCCCCCTAATGTCACATGCCAATTTACCTCAATGACGTGCGCATTTGAATTCCAAACGACATAGGTTCTCATATAGCGAAGTAAGTAGACGATCGGGCCCCTCTCTCAAGTCGTCGGTATAGTGAACATTTTTATAGGATATTGAACATTTTTTCATTATTTCAGTTTTAATATGTTTGAAAGTGCGATATGAAGCTGCTCCCTTAAAAATGTAAGAAATTCTCCCCTCCCCCTCCTGCCACGCCTTAAAGTACTCATATGGGCATCCATGCCGGAGCACCCACATAGATTCGGTCTCGATAAAGGTTTTTTTTTTTTTAACTTAAATTATCACACAAGTAAGAAAAAAATCAAACATTTTAACACTAAAATAATGCAAAAAAGTTCAGCAAGCTTTTAAAACGTTCACATTACGTACTGACATAATTCAATGGGGGGAGGGGGGAGTTTAACCCCTCCTTGTGTGCATGTCACTATGTTGAGGTTATCCTTATACCACTGCTGGTGTTTACCATCCAACGTAATTTTTTGTAAGCTCTCGTGTGGAAACATTCACATAAACGTCTTTTCTTAGCCCTATCCTCGAACTTCAAAGTATGACTTGTCACTAAAATTTCTGTGGTTGCCGGAAACCCACAGAATTTTTTCAGTGGGTGCTTGAGCCCCGGAGCACCGTTATTGACGTTGTTGACACTACATCAATTTAGCGATGGTTAGAATTTAGAAAAATAATAATAATTTGTAATTAAATTAAAAAAATCTGAAATTCTTCCAGATTTCATTTACGCACTTGAGTGTGCTTTTACTCTCTCTCTCTCACACGAAACCACCAAGATTTTATTTGTCGGTTCCAAGTATGAAGTATGCTTCAATATGGCACAGTGGTTATTTCCTTGGAAATAATAGGCAGGAGAAACGTGAAGCGGGTCTTATCGCGCGCCTGTCAACCTAACTGAAACCACCGCCACCGTCAGACTATCGCCAAATTTGGCGATATATCGACAAAACTCGCCGAGAACGATGACAAATGGCGATATTTTGGGCATGGACCCAATGACAGACTATCGCCAAATTTGGTGATATTTTGGAAAAACTCGCCAAGGTCAACGACAGACGGCGAGATTTTGGACATGGACCAAACAATGACTGTCTACAGTTAAATTATATTGAAGATGTCCATAGACATTAAAGTATAGAAATTTTTTTCGGTGGCCCTGTAAATAAACTCTCCAGTAGATTGGAACCAACAATCCAGATGCACAACTACATGTTACAGCAATCTTATGTATGGAATTTCAACATTCTACGACTAAAATTTTTTGAGATTTGAGAGTTAAATACATACACACGTACAACAGAAGTCGCCAAGCTTGGCGACTTTTGGCGTAGTTCTTGAGGGAGGCACGTGACCGTGATCGGACCATTACCTAACTTATATGGTAGGACGGTATTGTGCTTGAAATGGATAAATGCCCCAAAAATTGCCATTGACCGTAATGTATTGGAAATCTCTTGAGTGATCCTGTAGCAGAACTATAAATGAAAAAGACACTTCTTTTAATGTAGAGATTCATTTTGTAACTCTTAACAGCATATATCACCTCTGAGCAGTGGACGAAATTATGGACGAAGAATCGTTTGATGACAGTTTATCAGGACAATCGGTCTATTCTTCTAAATTATTTTGAAATGGCGCCCAACACCAAAGTATCTGCAAGTATTGCAAAAAACAAATGTCGAGAGGTAGGCTATAATTTTACTTCAGTTTTATAAACGTTTATTTTCTCACTCTGTGAACTCGAAAAACAGTTCATTCATATATATATATATATATATATAGTTACAAATTATTTAAAATTACAACAAAATTATAGCAGCCCCACATGCTATCCAGCGCTTAAGAAAGCAGCATAAAAGAAAACATGCGTTTAATAATACATAGAAAATTAAATAGAAAACGCCCCCCAAGCCAGTCATTGTTAATACAACAAAAAAATTACAAAAAAATGTAAAATGCATTGTCCTCTTCAGAGGGGGAAATGCACAATAGTACACCATAGGTTTCGAACTCACAGCCTGAGATTTTGCCAAGGTATTGTATTGTATTCAAGACTGAAGTTTGGAAAGATTAATTGAAAATATTGTTAATATTGCACTGTTAATATTGTACACTTTTGCAAATATATTTAAACTGTTTTAATACTTTTCAATTAATCTTTCCAAACTTCAGTCTTGAATACAATACAATACCTTGGCAAAATCTCAGGCTGTGAGTTCGAAACCTATGGTGTACTATTGTGCATTTCCCCCTCTGAAGAGGACAATGCATTTTACATTTTTTTGTAATTTTTTTGTTGTATTAACAATGACTGGCTTGGGGGGCGTTTTCTATTTAATTTTCTATGTATTATATATATATATATATATATATATATATATATATATAAAATTATACTTTTGTCTGTACATTTGTTGGAATTCAAAAATTTTGCGATTTCTATCCGTTTCAAGCACCCGGGAATCCGATGCGACCCTCAAAAAAAAGTTTGTCTGTCTGTCATTCTGTCATTCTCTCATTCTGTCCGTGACGCTTTTTTTGTTTAAACATCACGTAAAAACGACTGAAGCGAATGATATGAAATTGGGTGTCATGATAGGTGGTAACTCAACTTAAAACATAGGCGTCGAAATTTTAAAAAATCTTGATCAGATTTTCAGATTTTGCGAAAATCCTTTCAAACTGCGTAAATTTGCGTTCAAGCATCACGTAAAAACGACTGAAGCGAATGATATGAAATAGGGTGTCATGATAGGTGGTCACTCAACTTAAAACATAGGCGTCGAATTTTTAAAAAATCTTGATTGGATTTTGGAGTTTTGCGAAAATCATTTCAAATTGCGTAAATTTGTGTTCAAGCATCACGTAAAAACGACTGAAGCAAATGATATGAAATTCGGTGTCATGATAGGTGGTCACTCAACTTAAAACGTAGACGTCGAATTTAAAAAAAAATCCTGATTGGATTTTGATATTTTGCGAAAATCCTTTTAAACTGCGTAAATTTGTATTCAAGCATCACGTAAAAACGACTGAAGCGAATGATATGAAATAGGGTATCATGATAGGTGCTCACTCAACTTAAAACATAGGCGTAGAATTAAAAAGAAATCTTGATTAGATTTTGAGATTTTGCGAAAATCCTTTCAAACTGCGTAAATTTGTGTTCGCACATCACGTAATAACTGCAAAGGTGAAAAAATGATATTTGGTGAAATGATAGGTGGTCACTCACCTTAAACTATAAGCATCTAATTAAAAAAAATCGATCAGATTTCGAGATTTTGCGAAAATCGTTTAAAACTGAGTGAATCTTTGTTCCCGCATGACGTAATAACGACTAAAGCGAATGATATGAAATTTTGTCACATGATAGATGGTTGCTCAACATAAACTATAGGGGTCCAATTTTTTAAACATTTTTATTACATTTTGAGATTTTGTGAAAATTCTCTCAAAATACGTTTATATTTCTTCAAACATCACGTAATAACGACTAATACGAATGATACGAAATTTAATGATATGATAGGTAGTTGCTAATCTTAATTTATAGGCGTTGAATTTTTAAAATATTTTGATTACATTTTGAGATTTTGCGAAAATCGTTTTAAAATGCTGAAATTTTGTTCCAGCATCACGAAATAAAGACTGCAGGTTATGAAACGAAATTGGGTGACATGATAGGTTGTCACTCAACTTAAATTCTAGACTTCAAATTTTTCAAAAATGTTGATTAGATTTTGAGATTTTGCGAAAATTATTTCAATATGCGTAAATATTCGTTCGCGCATCACATAATTACGACAAAAGCGAATGAAATGATATTACTTAGTTACTCTCTAACCTGTAATATTTTAACAATACATAAAAATTATAACTTCACTTTCTTTACTTTGGCAGCATACTACATCCATTCTGTGTACTCCTATAATGCTGACGTAAGTTCTTGCTTTCTTGAAATTTGCATTCACTAACCCGACAGGGACGGGTACTTCAGCTAGTATATATATATATATATATATATATATATATATATATATATATATATATCTATATATACACACACACACACACAATTGAATCTCCCTATAACGAACACGCTCGGTTCCAGTTAAAAAATTCGCTATAGAGAAAATTTCGTTGTACAGAGATTTTTGCAGTTATTTCAGCAAATATTGCAAACTTTTTAGTTTATTCGATGTTTAAAAGTATTAAATTATGATTTCAATTAAAAATAAATTGGTATTTATTATAATGTCGTTAAACTTACAGTTTCTTACTTTTCATTGTATAAATGAAACGTTCAAAAATAAAGACAATCCACGAATTTAGAGAATAAAATATGTAATGTACTTAAATTTATTTTACTTCAAAATTCCGTTATTTTGCATTATTTTGCATTCTGTGATTTTAAATTTTCATAAAAATATTAACATTTTAAAAGGATTGGATTTTTCTTTAACCTTCATTTAATCTCGTCATTTTTAAGCATCTTTTATTTAGGACCTCCAAGGCATAGCTTGAAAACAAGCAAAAATATTTTTCTTAATATTGTAGCTGTTTCAATGACAAAATTATGGTATCAAAATTATAAACGAAACCTATGTGTAAAAATAATTCATCCCTTTTTTGTGTCGCAAAGAAGTTAACTTTTTGGCAGTGACTTAAAAACTGGCGACTCCCGTGACCTTTAATTACGTTGGTCCAGAAGTTAAATGATTCGTTTTTAAAACATTGCACACTATCAAAAGTACGGTTTATCAAACATTTAATGATTTTATTATCCATCAGATTAATGAGAGAACGTAGGATTTGTGTATCATGCTGTTTTGAGAAGTGTAATAATTATCAATATCTAATAATTATTTTTTTAATTTAAAAAGTTGAAGCTGTATTAGTATAATTAGTAATACTAATTATTATTTAGTTTATTTCAAATTTTGGGGTAAAAAACGTATTTCTTGTGAATAGTATGTGGTTTATATATAAGGAAAACGCAGGAATAATCGGAGTGTACCTGTTCTTCGTACGGAAAAGATCAAATACATGGATCTTCCGGATTAATTGTGACTTAACCCTGTCCGGAGAATCAAAATATTCGGATTTTCAAAAAAGAACTTAAAAACGATCATATGAGTTCATATTAAAAAGAAAACTTTCTAAAACATTGAATAATTCACTTAGTGGTTAAATAATTTGAGCAGATAAATAAAACCATTAATTAATGTGAACTTATTATGCATTTTAAGGGAAGAATTTACATACGTATTTAACGAGCAATATCTAAATACATATGTACTTACATAATACTGTACAGTTTATACCTTATCACAATTTAATGCAGTTTACGTAATATAAAAAATATTTTCATATGTGAAAGAATTATAATGAAAGAAAATCTGAATAAAACTTGCAAGCTTTGAAGTTGAATAAATTTCATATGTTTACTTTTGTAAGCACAAAATCTAGACATGAACCAAATACAAAGACACATATAGTAAGAGCAAGCAGGAAACTGTTTTGGGTCTAATATGGAAACCTTTTATCTGGCTCATAGCAACAATTAGGCGACAAAATAGAGGTAGAGAAAAATTGATTTAAATATTTGCACCAGTGGGCACTAGAAATGGATTCTCTTATCCCTAATATACTCCTTTAACTCCCCCAATCGAGCTTGTGTTCTGTCAAGCCTAAATGAAGGGCATCTACCTATAGGAGAGGGGGGGGGCTTGGGCGGCGGACTTTTTAAGGGAATATAACGCATATTCACGTAACATCTGGAGAAAAACACCAAAAACTCTAGACCACTAGATCGACAGCCACGCGAGGAGAAAGAATTCCGAACCTGCACACTAAGACGCTTCCCAGTGGTCAGCTTTTTATAAATTCGGCCATTCGTCGGCATGATTGAATAGAAAAGAAAGACTAGAACTACTGTAAATTCATACTTCAATGTATCCACTGCTTTTCCATTTTAATGCTTTCTACTGGGATCAAATTTCATCATGCTGTTATTAATTTTAACGAGAACTATACAAAAACTGCCCAGAATACAGATGTAGGTTTAAATGACATTAGATTATGTAAGGTATCGGTATCGGTTAAGTATCGGTATCGGCCGATACCATAACTTAAAAGTATCGGTATCGGCTATTTCTGAAAATAAATTTATAGGTAAAGTATCGGTATCGGTCATCGGCGAAAATGTGGTATCGGTCGATCCCTACGAGCAAGCAAATAAACGGAGTTGCTTAATCATTTTGAGTGCTGGCATACCTGGAAAAATTTTGATTATAACTATACGTGCACTTTTTTCTTATGGTGCATTTCTCAGCTACATCACTCACACTCTTGCTCCACAATGTACAGGGTTGTCCAAATTAAACTTCCCCAACTCAGAGGCCTGTGCAAGATGTTGTTTGGGTCATAACGTGATGAAATTTTGAAAACAGACACTTCAGCTCACGCGCTCATGATTTATTAAAAAAAAAAAATTAGTACAAGAAGTTGCCGATAGGTGGCGCTGTAATTTGCAGCGCCACACAAAAGTAGAAGATTGGCGCTGCACAGGCAGTTGTTTCCAGCTCGCTGATGCACAATGGCGACTTTGAAAGACAAAGCTCTGTTAGTGAAACTTTTCTACCAGAATGACGAGAACTCCTGTGCTGCGATAAGAGCATTCCGTCGGCTGAAGAACTGACGCCGAGGACCAATGATACCACGCGCTTTACGAGACATGATGAAGAAGTTCTGAAGAACGGACAGCTGGGAATTTTACCACGTAGAGGACGACATGTTGTGGATGCTGCACGCGTACAAGACGTTGGTTTGGCGGTCGTGGACGCCACTAGCCAATCGCCACATGGTGTTGTCAGTGTGCCAACTGTTTCTCGTGCTGTTGATATGCCCTATTCGACCACGACACACATACAGAACATCTGTAGAACGTCTTGTTGATCTGCAGCGCCACCTATTTTCAACTTCTTGTACTAATAATTTTTTTTAATAAATCACGATCTCTTGATCTGAAGTGTCTGTTTTCAAAATTTCATCACATTATGACCCATACAACATCCTGCACAGCCCTCTGAGTTGGGGAAGTTTAATTTGGACAACCCTGTAAAATGTAATGATCTTTACGTCATCTTTATTTTTTAAGGTCTTTCCATATTAAGATAGTGCAATTTATTACATCACTTTGGTTCTATATGAGACACATTGTACTAAATGAATTTTTTTCGTGAGAAGTGGTATAAAAATGAAACATCTGTGTTTCTACAAATTCGCAGCCTTAAGAGTTTTTTTTTTTTTCCTGAATACACTACATGTGTTGCGGAAGGTATTCCTCTGATTTGTCAAAACACAGTCATATTTTTCTACGAATCTACAAGTATTTCATTTCCCGGCATTCTCTTTTTTTTTTTCTTTGTTTGCAATGTTTATACAAGATGATTTGTATAAACATCATCATTTATTTGTCCAGTAAAGTTTAGGTAGCAATATTTGTGTAAATCGGCTTTAAGATTAAGTTTTATAGTTCTTCGTTTACTAAAGTTCAAAATTTTATTTGTATTTGTTTGATGCATCAGACAACAAAAATGCTATTTTTTTCTAATTTTATAAAAAAAAAATTGTCACAGCAAGCTCATAGTAATTTTAGGTATTTTTTTATTGTTATTTTCTTTTTAGTTCACCATTCTAAAGCCTTTCCAGATGAAATAAAAATGTATATATTTTTTTTTCCTTCCAAATCAATAAAATATTCTTTCAAATCCAGTTAGTTGTTCGAAAAAAAGCTAGCTAAAAATGGTAATTTTTTGAAAAAATGAAAAATTAACATGAATTAATAAATATATTGCTTGTATAGGTTTTGACTGCACATTTGAATGCCTAAGGGTTGATTCAAAAGGATGAGAAACTTTGAGACGCACCTTCTATTCACTACTGTGTGGACTTACAGTTTTTTCTTTTACCCCGGGTTACATTAACAAGCATGGCGTTATTTTCTCCCAATAAATCACGACTGGTATTTTAACGTTTGCGAAGCGACTGTTCTGAAATACGCTAACCAGATTGCATTTCATTTTAGACTATGCTCTCTTAGATGAAAATCGTTTACATTGCTGTGCGCTATCACATGTTACAGTTCGTTCCATATTTTATGATTCACTCCGTATAACAGATCTGCTTATTCAAACATACAGAACATTACAGAATTGCTTATCTAAAACATACTAATTTCTGGACAAGAATTTACGAAGAAATATTTAAGTAATACTAATTTTGGAGAACTTTTAATTATGCCATAAGGAAAATACTGGTATACTCATCACTAAACCGTGAAATTCACCAAAAGAATTTATTTTAAAATGCTTTTTCTTTCTAATGGCAGGATCAGCTGCCTATTGTAGGCTTGTTCGTTAGAAGGGCCAGAGTTGTTGGAATTTCATTATGGGGGACGCCTATTAGGCGTCGCCCACTATGAGTAGTCTCCTAATTTTGAACCAGAATAATTGTCTATGAGTAGTCTCCTAATTTTGAAACTCCAGAATAATTGTCCAGATGAGAGACCTAGCACCTGGACTGGCATCCCAGAGGTATCTTTTGAGCATGGAGTACATTGAAGCACGACAGATTTTACATGCACCAGCTCCCTTTAGCGTACACAGTTCCACAGCAGTCCAGCCGAGAGAGGTTTTCACCATACCAAGCACTGACCAAGTCGGTGCTGCTTCACTTTCCTTGTGCTTATGAAAATAGAGCTTAACGATTAGGCCGCTGCGGGACGATTTAAAAATATTCATTTAAGGAAATTAATTAAAGGAATTCACACTACTATGAAATGTAATTAAAAGAAATCCCTACAATTAAAAATTTTACTCTTGCAACTAAATTCAAAATAATGAAAAGAGAAATTGTTGTTTGATAAGTTCACCAAGAATCTCATTCTATTTAAAGTTTTCTTCTGGAAAACTAAAATACTACGTTTGTTCTTGATCGCATACTTATCGGCAAAGCCCGGTAAGTAATTGTTACGGAGTTAAACAATGATCTATTACATCTGTCGATTTCGATGCGAAGTTTGTGGGCGTAAGACCTAGCCTAGGCTTCAATTAGGCGGTTAAAGCAAGTGTGAAACTTGGGCCAAGCCAGCGTGACGACTTTTGTTTGGAAGAATTCCCCGGTCTCACGCCCAGAACCACAATGGCCAGGGCCACCCTTCCTTGCAACGGCATAATAACACGTCTCACAATGAGGATGACTTTTTGGAGCATCACCTACTTTCCTATGTCTGCTGAAATCTTCGTACAAAGAACTTTCATTAAAAGTTTCTTGATAAGTGTGACGAATTATAATACATACCAGTCTGTAATGTTTGTGTATATTACAGACTAGCTTGGTGGAAAAGGAAAAGAAAGCTTGGTGGGCTCCCAATGCTCGACTAATTCCTACATTCTTATTTTTATATGTAAAAGTCATAAGGGAGGGAAGCGGACATAGTGATGTGCCATTCGAATGATTTCCATAATCGATTAATCAATTTCGATTATTGCCAATAATCGAGTAATCGAACAGTGAATATTCGGGATTTCACTGTTCGGGAGTAGTATTCACGATTAATCGCGAGTACTCGTTTCCCTATTCGAGTAGTATCCACTACTCGTTTCACTCGATAGTATTCACTACTCGATATACTCGATTACTCGATACACTTACTCGTTTCCCTATTCGAGTAGTATTCACTACTCATTTTACTCGGTTCACTCGATAGTATTCACTACTCGTTTTACTCGGTTCACTCGATAGTATTCACTACTCGTTATACTCGATTAATCGATATACTTGTTTCACTATTCGAGTAGTATTTACGATTAATCGCGAGTACTTGTTTTACCGATGCTATTCGAATGCTATGTGCTGAGCGATGGGTTTTTAGAATTAGATTAGCTCCAATGAATTGATATTTGAACTATTTTGAATTTAATGGCTTTAAATGATCGTGCAGTAGCAGATGCAGCATGCAATAATAGATTTTTTCTTTTTCCTTTAAGTTCGCGGATTTGAATTTTGGATATTGATTTTTGTGTTAAAATAGAATGTATACAGATTAGGGATGAAACGGGCTCAGCCCGAGCCCGAGCCAAGGCTTTGTAAGTCACGATTGATTTCGGGCTCGGGGTCGTGAAAAATTCCTCCTTTGTTGAACACACTCCTTGAAACAGATTTTAAAATCTGATTCACGGGGAAAATAAATGTACTTATTTACTTATCTCTCTATTCTAAAAAAAAGTAAAGGCCGCTGGCGCTGTCAGAGCTTGTGGACTTATCTCCTCCTAAACCATGGGGATTTGAGTTTCGACTAAGGTGCCCACAGTTTCCAATAATTCCGAGGAACCTGCTAAACTGACTTAAATTTCGAAAATCGAATTATTTTAGAAGATATTAATAAAAAACTGAAAAAATAAACAGAATGGTTGCCAGATTTGGCATAAAATCATTCATTCCTTTGCAACAAAGTGTTTCCAAGTATCTAGAATCCCTTGAAATTTACAAACATGAGTTAGAATTACGCCCATTTTACGTCAAAATAAAAACTATATGAAATAAATAACTCAAAATGTGTTACACAAAGTTGACAATTTTCAAATAGTAAGTTCGTTTAGACAACAAGAGTTTACAATTAGCGATTATTCGTTTTTCCAAAACAGAATAACTAATGTCTTGAAAATGAAAAATAATTAAAATGCAGAATATTTTAAACCCGGTTCAGTGCAGCTGGATTATTTACTACCAGTAGAAATATTTGACGGCGTTAACTATGCCATTATAGCAGTTATAGTACACTTTGGATATTTGCTAGCGCGACGAGATGGTATAATTCGTGGTGCTAAGTACGCCAATCTGCAAACGATTATGTAAATGAAAATATGGATAAAGGTTTTCCGGTAACCTTAAATGAACAGTAATTATAGGTTGTGAGCATGTGTAAATCGCCAAATAATGAAAAGTCGCCATGGGTGGCAAGCTATTCTATCTGTTCTGTAGCTTTTACATGTACGCAAGTCGCCAAATAATGAAAAATCGCCATGGGTGGCAAATTCGCAAGGTGTTCAATAGGTTTTACATTATTAAAAATACAGCTGAAACAGATGTTCTGATTTTATTACGCTTTAGCTCCTAATTAATATAACTTTTGAATGGCAACATTAAATATCATTGTGTTTTTGAGGAGTGCAAATAATTTTTCCAGCGATTATAAGCGGAGTCCGCACTCCAGATGGAGTATAGCTCAGGACCCGTACAACACGAATTCTCATGATAAAATATTTTCCGTGTTATGAGGGGGTGGGGGTCTACTGTAGTGTGAAGTTTAAATTTTTATGTACCAATGAACATGCAAGAACCAAGCAATGTGTAGCTCAGTAACATTCTATCTGATCCAATCTTCGAGTTTTGTCTGTTGAAATAATCTCTTTTTTACGAATAAGACTTATTAGGGGCCGAATGCCTCATACGAAAAGCGAGCGTAGCGAGTCTGGGGGCCTTGGCCCCTAGTTTAAAAAAAAAAAAACAGTACGGGTGCCTAGAAGGTGCGTGAAGCTCTTCGGGTATTTCAGAACGACGGCTTATATTGCTTAGCTAGTCATGAGATCGGACATCATTTGATAAACTGATAAACATGGATATAAAGAATTAGAAAGTTCATGAAAAGTTTGCAACTAGGGGCGCGTTCGATACCGGTAGCACCGGTGCATAACCAGCCGGTGAATTATCGAACGGGCCATAAATTTGTCTTTAATTTGCACAAACGGCAAAATTTATTGGATTCTATCAATGAATTGAATTGAATTTATCTTTAGCTGAACTTTCGGGTTCGGGCTCCGACTTAAATAATATTGCTCGGGCTTGGGCGGGCTCGGATTAAAAGTCCTCGGCCTCGGACAGGCCCAGGTTTCAAAATATGAGCCCGAACTCATCTAATACATATATCGAAGTTGCAATCATCTTTGAGTCTTAATGGTGTCTGGGTACTTACTTTACACGTGACTATCACTTATAGACTACTACTTTTGCTGTTTAGTTTTAAATAGTACGCTTCTCATATACGCATGTTTCTGTTATTGATACTGGATCGCGGTGTGGTGTTATTTTCTCTCACTCCCACATACCATCCGTGAATAGTTGGGTTGTTAATCGCTGTTTTTTTTTTTACTTACTTACTTTCTTTTTTTTTTTTTTTTCGTCGTCATTCGTTGATTAGAGCTGGGCCAAAAATTGATAAATACCGACGTATTGGTTTTATTTCAACATCAGATATCCGATATTCCCATTTTCATTTCAGTGAAATCTCGAATTCAATAAAGTTCAAAAATACAGGCCGGCGATAAGAAAATCCCGAGATCGATACCAGTTTGTGATGCTTTTGCTACTGCTTTCCCTCCGTTGATGGAGATAATGGATCGCGGGAAAAACAGCTGCTTCTCTACGGGAATCGCTGCTGCGTGTTTGTTATCGTAGAGAATAGTTTTTTCCTCCCTCGGAGGTCCGTAGAAAGAAAGCAGGGAACGTTAATGTCGAAAGGGATGTAGCGTATAGTGTGTCGTTCTGCTCGCGGAAGATATCTAGGCGCAATAGTAGTTATTATTTAACGAGGATTTTGAGTAAAGGATATTATGATGCGCGAACGGCTATTTCAACTGACAATAGAGCTGCTGAGAATTGGTTGGATCGATAATATCTGATAGAGTAAATGTTTTATTGGAAATAATAATTTGATCTAAGTGCCGTACCGTGTACATTAACGGGAGCTGGTGCACGTAAAATCTGTCGTGGCTCCTAAGTCCCCCATGAACGATACCGCTGGAGGTCTCTCATAGCTTAAAGGAAGATCATGGTCATCCAAGCTGCCAGCCTTTGGCATCAAATCTATATGTATGGTTTATTAGCCTAATTACCATAATTAATTAACGTATATCTCGGAAACTATCCATCGGAGCACGTTTTTATTGATTCTCGATCCGACCTGGACTCCACACCCTCATCGTTCCATAAAATTTCGAATGGTTTGACACCAAACTTAACCTTTTAATCTTACAGGACCAGGAGGTCATATGAAGCTCCCCTGTATTTTTTATTTGGACATTTTAAAAGCTAACCGCCTCGGTCGGCATCACCAAAGCAGCCCCAGAGCCAATTTCTACATGTTTGCAGTCCTTTTAAGCCTCAATCATGGTTAATTAGTCTAATTACCATAATTAATTAACGTATTTCTCGGAAACTATCCATCGGAGCGCGTTTTTATTGATTCTCGACCCCCCCTAGACTCCACACCCCCATCGTTACTTAAAATTTCGAATGCTTTGACACCAAACTTAACCTTTTAATCTTACAGGCCCAGGGGGTCATACGAAGCGCACCTGTTTTTTCATTTCGGGCAGTTTAAACACTAGCTTTTAATGAGCGCTATCACAACTTGAATTATTTAGAAGCAAAATTTTATTGTAAAGTCCTTATACCCCTGGACCCTTCAAATATTAATTTTAATTAAATAGAGTACCAGCAATTACTCATTAAAATCTATTTTAATTAATTTTTGAATTTAGCAAGTGGTTTTACGGTTTGTTTATTTGATTGCTTAAATTTCAAAAATAATAAAATTAAGTGTGAAAAATATCGATATAAGATGGTATCGATATCGATATATCAAATTCCAATATCGTCCAGCCCTAGGTAAGACCAAGGGTGTAGCCAGGATTTTCATTAGCGGGGGCAGGACGTGGAGTCTAACCGGAGAATGCCCGGTTTGTCATAATCAGACCCTATGACTAGCTCATTTTAGGGGGGCAACTGCCCCACCCTGCCCTTCGCTGGCTACGCCCATGGGTAGGACCGTTTCCGCACAATACCGTCCTACCTATATGGTAGGACGGTATTGTGCTTGAAATGGATGAAATGTCCCTAAAACTGCCACTGACCGCAATGTGTTGGAAATCTTTTGAGTGCTCCTGTAGCAGAACTATAAATGAAAAAGACACTTTTTTTTTGATGGTGAAGTTCATTTTGTAATCCTTAACAGCATATATAATTTCATACGCTTTAATGAATTACGGCACATAGAGCGTAATGTATTTAGAATCTTTTGGGCGGCCCTGTAGATAAACTACCCAGTCGAATTTGACCAAAAGGGGAGGTTCATAACTACATGCCACAACAATCCTAAATATAAAGTTTCAACATTCTACGACCAATAATTTTTGAGATATGCGAATTACATACATACGTACGTAAGTATAGATTACATGGAAAAACTGGTCAAAATAGACTCGTTGTTGGTCAAAATGGGTTGCAGACGCATTTATATGAACGTGCATGCTAGCGTACGAGATGCATCGAAAAAATTCTTAAAAGTAAATATAGCGGCAGTCAAAATCTGTTTTTTCGGCGAAATTTGGCCTCCGAAATTTTTCTGGACTACATTACTTCCTTATATTCCGTATAAGGAAGTAAAAATGAATTCACCCAGATCGAAAATAAATATACAATATATGTAATGTATCATGTTACGGAGTATAGTAATCGAACCCTGGACCTCTAGGCTATGAGTTAACGGAGAACCCACTTTGCCACACTAGTCGTCGAAAATTTCTTTTAACTTGTTTGAGAAATAATTAGGAGCCACCACTCCTTTGTTGCTCCAGGGTGTCCACACTTCTAAATCTGGCACTGTGTATCATAATCCATGACTGAACCGTTTGTTTTCGTTGTTCCATAAAACGCTCCTTTGGAACTGAAATCTACTTTAAAATCACCTACAAAAATTGTTGAATGAATGGTATTCATGGTTAATCGCGATTTCACTATTCGAACAGTGAAGCGATTAATGGCGATTTCGCAATTCGAATTGGATTCGCGATTAACCGTTTTCACAATCCGAACTGTATTCGCGATTAAATGCGATTACAGTTTTCGCTATTAATCGCTTCATTATTCGAACTGTATTCACGATTAATCGCGATTAATCGTGAGGAGGCTGAGGGGGCTGCACCCCCCAATTTAATATTTAGCTTGCAATTGAAACTTAGTTAATAAATGGATACATAGCTCCCCCCGCGCAGTCCCGATATAAAAAACTGCTGCTACTGCATGAGTCCGGGTTTTTTAATGAGAGCTCCTACCCTTAACCGAACAAGTAGTGAATACTATCGAATGAACCGAGTGAAACGAGTAGTGAATACTATCGAGTGAACAGAGTAAAACAAGTAGTGAATACTATCCAGTGAACCGAGTAGTTAATACTATCGAGTGAACCGAGTGAAACGAGTAGCGAATACTACTTAAATAGGAAACGCGTACTCGCGATTAATCGTGAATACTACTCGAATAGTGAAACGAGTATATCGAGTAATCGAGTATAACGAGTATATCGAGTAAACGAGTAATTCGCGAGTACTTGTTTCACCGATGCTGGGCGTTCGAATAAATTTTTCGAAATCGATTGATTCGAATGGATTTAATAATCGATTAATCGATTAATTTCATTCATTCATGCCCATCACTAAGCGGACATATTTAAAGAAATCCCTTCACACATAATCTGAATATTTTGTACATTCAGAGTTCTGATAATACTTAAAGACAATATATAATCGAATACTATGCGAAATTAACATTTTAAAACTGAACATAATATCTGCGTATCAGATATACCAAAAATATTAAATGTTAGATGCACTGTTACCTATATTTTACTAGGTCCAAATATTTCTTTAATAAAATCGTTTTCATAAGTTTTTTTTTTTTTTTCAGTTTGCGAAATTTTAAAAATAGAGAAAAAAAACTCATTAGAGATTATTCTTTTAACTGGGCCCCGTTATCCTATAAATTGAAGAATTGAGCACGTGGTAAATGACGCCCGATTAAAAATGTAAAAAAAAAAAAAAAAAAAAAAAAAAATTAATAGACTGCTAAGCAATTGATTTCTCTGACATAATAATAGTGACATTAAAGTCCGCGTAAGTTTACACAGAAACGAAAAAGAAAGAAAAAGTCAGACTGTCATTATTGGTTAATCTTGATTTCACTATCTTTTATTTAGAGACTAGTAGGTTTAAAGTCCTAGTTTCCATTTCTCTTTTTACTCGAGTCTGTCATAATGCAACATTGGGGGCAGACGATTTTAAGGAAACATTTGTATTAGACCGGTAGCCAGCTGGCATTTTTGATGACCAATAACAAAAAATCTGAAATCTCGTCCTATAGTTCATTTAGTTATACATATAACAGAAGTGAACGTCAGCTGGCGCACTTGCGGTGGGTGCAGCCGCCCCGGCCGCCCAAACATGTAAAATAATTAAAAATAATAATTATAATAAAAAATTTGTTACTTTGTACATGTATTTATCACGTTGTATTCAAATAGAAAAAAAATAGTCAGCTGGCTTTATAGCGGTGGATTATACGTCAGCTGCCGACGATCATCTGCATTCGACTGTATATAGCGGTGGGGTGGATTATACGCCAACGTGTAAAGAACATCCATTAAGTAAAATAATAATAAAAAAAAGTTTACAAAAAATTGACAGCTGAGATTTCCGTGGTGGAAAAGTGGTCTGCTGGCGATTGAAATTTACAGCGTATTGCTACACGCACAAACGCCTGATGTATTTTACAGTGGCGGAATAATGCAAGTTTGTCGGGGGGGGCGCTTAGTTAGAAGATTGACATATACGTCCATTTTATGGAAGTAAAATAGAATCTTTTACATTAATTTCATTTGTCTCGGGAGGGCGGTCGCCCCCTCCGCCCCCCTCTTAATCCGCCCTTGGTATTTCACTGCATCAGCTGATCACTTTCACACCGCGGAAAATTCAGCGGACAACTTCTCTCAGATAACTTTCATAAAGAACTTCTTTACAAAGTTCCACTTTCTTGGTTTCTGATATCTATCAATTTTTAATGTTACACGGTGCGTCCCACAGTGCGTCTATGAATCGGCTGAAGATACTTAAATCTTTTCTTTTTTTACTCTCAATTATATATTTAAAATACAATGAGAAAAATATAGGTGTAGGTGACCCAAAATAATCCTAGCGGGCAAAACTATCCACGTATGTTTTTTTTTAGATACAGGTCGTGTTACCTATCGGATAACACATAAACTAGTTGCGCCAAGTCAAGAAGAAGCAATGGCGATATTTAAGCAATCGGTGTATTACGTGTTTGAGTATAATTCTTCAAAAAACTGGGTTTTACCATATCTATTACGTGGTAAGCACTAACTTTCGTATTTATTAAGAAATACAATATTTACAGAAATATGACTTGGTCGACAGAACAGAGTATGTTTTTAGATGTGAATTGCACATATTTAGTTTATGCTTCGCGGCGAGTGTAAGTATTGTGAACTAAAGTGAGCAGCCATACTGCCGGGTAAAATGATCCATCGACTGAAGAAACTTCAGTAGCGGGCCGCATATTACCAAACCTTACATTCATTCGGACTCGCATTGTCCGTCCGCCCACGGAACTAGGAATCGAGGTCCCTGATTGGTTAGCTCACTGACGTCATGCCTGCCCACCGAATTTCTAAGGGGGAGGACTTTCTAAGGGGTTCTAACGCTTTAAAGTGTTAACCAACACCTTCAACAATAAATGAAAAAAAGACATTAAAGCTAAAATGCTTTTTAATAAAATCGTAAACATGCCCTTAAGAATTCAAGAAGAAACAAAAACATCTTGGGATATATGAAATTATGTTAAGAACGTCATTAAATAAAAATCACAAACAAAAAACCTGAATGTAAATTTTTAAAAAGTCGTAATGTAAATTAAAATAATTCAATCAGTGAAATATACTTGAATTCCAACATTATACTTAATACACACACAGTGGTTAAATGCTTTTTAAATTGTAATTTTTTTAAAATATCCACACTACTACTAAATAACTGAAAAAAATGCAATGAATTATTTAAATTCCCTTTTTTAATAATTAATTAAATCTCACGCATCTAGTTGTAACTTAAGTCCTTTATTAATATTTAGAATACATACCATTATTCAAGAAATGATATTGATAGTTTTTCAAAAAATATTTCTTTTACTTTTATGGAAAAAAAAAATCTACTAAATAATTTTTGAATAATTGTACTATGCGAATCATTTAAGTTTATAATAATTTTAATTAAATTAAACTTGATAGACACACATTGAAAACAGCCTAGAGATTTTTAAAATTTTCTGAAAAATCGTCAATGAAAAGTATACTTAACGTGTCATATAAGTCTACTTATATAATAACAGTGTCAGCACCAGTGGAGAATAAGGTTTAAAATAAGATTCGTGATGCACTCGTAATTTAAATCGTATAGTCTTTTACTGCGTACCATCTAAAACTACTTCAAGCTGCCTATATGCTTATTTCGCTGGTATTTCATCTCATGATAATTGATCATTTTAATACATAAGTATTTTGCAGGGATCTCGATTCCGGGTTCTGTATTCGGACGGAAAATGCCTGTCTGAATGAATGTAAGGTTTGTTAAGATGCTACCGGCATCTCGCACAACCCTCGCTACTCCGGCCTCGGCCTAAACAGGGCAGTTTCGTGTGACGTCACTAAACTTGGATCCAGAATACTAGGATTCCAGACCACTATACGATCGTTGCAGTTGCACTGGTGATACGATACGAAATAGCTTGTTTGTTATCTTAAGGCGATTCTTCTGACGGAACGATAGTCCATCATTCCGATCGCGACATCTGGTGGCAAAAAATATTCATGGTGAGTAGGAGGGTCCGAACTGTCATAGCTGACAGTGGGGGGTCTCTGCAAACGCGTGTGGGTTTCCACTTTTCCGGGAAGAAATGTTATCGTTAATTGTGGTCAAGCAGGGTTGTCGGGGAATGAGCGGAGGAAAGAGGAAGAATATAAATAATCACTGGCTGAGAAGTGAAAATGGAAGAACTGATATTTTCCTAAACTGTGGGCAATTGCATGAGAATTAGAATGCATAGAAAATGACAACACTTTATGTTTTTTATTCAAATTTTAAATTGACTTCCTAAAATTTTTTATCGATTGATTTTTTCCATTCTTGGGTCTCTGTTCCATTCACCAGCCTACCCACTTGCACGTTGAAAAACACAAATCCGAATCCATCAATTCAATTAAAAAAACAAACAAACAAAAAATACGTTATGGCTGATTGTGGTCAAACAAGATTGCTTGGAGGAAGTATGAGAAAAGGAGAATGATGTAGCTGAAAATATTCCAGCGCCAGAATGATTTTTTCCCAAATTGCGAGGAAAAATGTTTACGCCAAAATTAAGAGATAAATTATTTAATTATCCAAGATCAAAATTGAATTCTAAATGCGCTGAGATACCGTAACCTGTGACCAAGCTTTCCGGAATGAATTTGTTCACCCATTCCTATCACAAGTGCATTTTCTTTCAGGTTACAATTTTTTGCTTTTCAAAGAATATGATTTACTGCTGGGTACAGCAAAAATTTAAATTAAAATTTGGTGTGTGATTCTGTGTGATTATGGCAACGCTACACTAGAGCTATCTGTCAAGGGTGTGAATGCCTTGGCAGGAAGACTTTCTAGGGGTTTATAACGCGTATTCACGTTACATCTGGAGTTCTGGAGAAGAAACAAAATAATCCTACCAAAATTCCAGACCGTTAGATCGACAGCCGCGCTATGGGACCCGAACCCCGGACCTTCACACTTCGGTCATCTACCATTTTTAGTGGCATAACCACTGTGACATAGCGAGGCAAAATAAAATTGGATAAAAAAGACACGATTACTTTAATAAATGAAAATTCTATGCATTAAACTTAAAGATTCTTGCACTTAGACTGGAATGTAAGCAAGAAAATTAACACATAACTAGTTTCATAAATGACTTCATATTTACTCATAATGGATTGTTGAAACTGCGTACAAATTTTAGCAATCAATAAATCATTTCATGAAATAAGAAAATGCCTTAAAACCCAAAATTGAATAATAAATTAAGTGAGTAGCATTTATTGTTTGATTAGAAATACTTATTTTTGTAAAACAAATATGAATTTAGTCAAATTTGCTTTCCGAATATAAATCAGAAAAGTGGACTTTATTTGCAAAATCCTGCATCATGTTTTGAAATAGAATTAAAAAACTGATGTGAACACAACATAAAACAGGGCCGTACCCCCCCCCCCCCTATTTTTTTTTTGGGGGGGGGGGTAATAATTTTCTTTCTTTCTTTTTTTTTTTTTATGAATGTAGTCACAAAATCAGAATTTACTTCTGACGTAAATATCGCCAATAGCCAATTTGAAGTATATTTCCCTATACTAATCTATGGACACGTAAAAAAAAAATGCTTTTAAGAGTCTTTCATCCATTAATCTCAATACAAAAATTTAGCCGACGATAAACATGTCCTGAATCTTGGTACCACCTGAAGCTGCTTTAATGAACAATATTAAATCAATTTTAGGCTACTTACCAATTTTCAAATGAGCTGAAATTTTGCATACTACCCTATTTTAGCTAACAATACAATATCATGCAAATAAAAAAAAGGAAAAAGATTCTATACCATATTCTCTTGACACTAGTCAGGGATCGATCCAGACAGTTTTGTGGCCCCTTAGAATTATATTCGACTAAAACGGCCCCTTCACAAAAAATCAATTTAATAAAATAACCCTTCATTTGTATTTTACACTATATTTTATTTATTTCCCCTCTCTTTATTTATTTTTCCCCTCCATTCCACAATAACTCTGACCACTCAAAAAAGTCTGACATAACAATAACATAAAAATGGCAGCTCTTTATATTATTTACTCAAATTTTGAATTGATTTCCGAAAAAAATTTAATGAATGAATAACTGTGCCAGGATATTATCTTATATAATTAGCTGACTATTAATTAGTTTCCAGATTTTGAAGCCACTCCAGTATATGCACTAGGTTTAAAATGTTTGTTTAAATTTCTAGGGAACTAGGAAAGGGTTTCAGAGACAAAATTAAATCAGATGTACTAAATTACTAACTATATCTCCTAAAGCAGTTAATAATCACTCTAAAAGGTACTAAATAAACAAACGAATGTTTGCAAAATATTTCTATAAAAAAGGTGATATTGTAGCTAATTGCATTATAAATCATTGTACAAAGTACGCTGAGTGAAATATAAATCAATACGCACAAATTAATAAATATCTAATCTAATTTAATCTTGTTTTTCTGAGAGTCGTTTAATATTTTGTTTAAAAAAAGAAAGAAAAGAAAAAGGAAGAAAGAACACGACATAGTGTGTTTCATAAAACGTTCGTAGAATTTGTAGTACTCTTTGTGTGTTTTATAAAAAATCATTTAATTTAATTATAAATAACTAGTATATATATTTCTTAAGGATAATTAAGAGACGAGACGAAACAAATCTTTGCATTTGTTTTACAGGACGTGACACGCCTATTTTTTGTGTCGCATCCATCCTCAATAATTATTGAGAAAATACAAAACAAAAGGGATATAAAGGCACATTTTTAAATTTAAATAAGAAAATTTTAGAGAGTAAAAATTCAATTTTTTTGAAATCCACTGATGTAAGTTTTTTCGCACCTTTTAGCTCCATTTAATTTTTTATAAACATATGAACTCGTTGTTTGCGGTCAATATTTGGCAGATTGTAAGATTTTGATTTCTGTTTATTAAATGCCACAATATTCACAAAAGTTATACAAAGTATTAAAGAAAAATTCAGAGCAATAAGCAGACTAAGATACACAATAACAGGAAATTCAATGCAATATTACTTGCACCTACAGATTGGAATGTCTAGAAGAAAATTTAAATAGGGCCTACGCATGAATTATGATACTATTTTTGAAGTTAACATCAAAATCAAGTAAAGGGCCCACGCATGGATTGTGATACAATTTTCACAAATTGGGACATTTCTCAATACAGTTAAACAAGAAAAACAAATACGACCTCGCTTAAATTATGATACATTTTTCAGATTTAACATCAAAATATAGAAACAATGTCTACGCATTGAATTCGGATACACTTTTCAAAATTAACATCAAGATATAGAAATGAGGTCTATGCATTGATTTATGATATACAATTTTAACATCAAGATATAGAAATAGGGACCATGTATGTGGATTATGATACAATTTTCAAACATTACCAAACATGATGAAACAAGAAAAACAAATAGGACAAAACATGGATTATGGTACACTTTTCAAAATTTAACAATAAGAAAAGTCCGATGTGCTAATATAAAATGGTTTTTGTGTTTTGTACTAAACAAGCCATTGGGTGTGTTATGTAATTATCTTCATTGCATAAATTAGCTTGCTAGGAAAAATAGAAAATTGTATCGCAAGCGAGCCAGGATATATATGTATGTGTATGTATGTATATCCTACATATTCATACTACAAATATATATCTTACAATGCAAAAATCTCCAGAGGAAATTGTTTAGTATTGTGATTCAGCCTCATTAAAATGTGAAAATTATATGCGTGGAACAGAACTTGAACACTACCATAATTAATTTTAAATTATGGACAAAAAATTAATTTCTGGTTCAGTTGACAACTAGAATTGTAGTGTTAAATATATATTAATGACAATGTCATTTTATCTCTCAACACCCTTTATTGAAAAATGTGTCCCAAAAATAGGGTGACGCAAAAAAAAACGACAATTTTTTTTTTTAGTCTCGTGTGAAAAAATGTTAGTTTTTGGATGTTTTAAGAGCCCCCTCCAAAGGACAGCTCAAAAAAAAATTTAAGAGGTCGCTCAAAATGTTTTTAAATTTCAAAAATCGTAAAAAATCGAATTTTTTTTCTTTTTAAATTTTTTTCTCGTTACGGTATAATTTTATAGACCAAATAAAGAAATAAATAAATAAACAAATAACTTTCTGAAAGTTTCAGTTCAAAATTTAAATTTTAAAAGGTCGCTCACAATTTTTTAAAATTTATTAGTGCTTTACTTTAGATTTTTTCGAGCGACCTTTTAATATTCAAATTAAAATTCCATACATTTTTTTCTTTTATTTAGTACAATAATCGATAAAAATACACTACGAGATGAACTAAAAATCAATAAAACCTGTTAAAATTTAAAATTTGGTTTCAGAATTAATAACAAAGCTTATTGAAATATTGTTAAAATGTTGTAGTTGATTAAATGAAATTATTAAATTAAAAAAATTATGTTTTCAGTATTGTGCTTGATTTTTAGTTCATCTCGTGGTGTATTTTTATCGATTATTGTACTAAATAAAAGAAAGAAATGTATGGAATTTCAATTTGAATATTAAAAGGTCGCTCGAAAACATCTAAAGTAAAGCACTAATAAATTTTAAAAATTGTGAGCGACCTTTCAAAATTTAAATTTTGAACTGAAACTTTCAGAAACTTATTTATTTATTTATTTATTTTGATCTATAAAATTATACCGTAACGAAAAAAAAAATTTAAAAAGAATTTTTTGAAATTTAAATTTTGAGCGACCTCTTAAAATTTTTTTTTTGAGCTGTCCTTTGGAGGGGACTTTTAAAACATCAAAAACTAACATTTTTTCCCACGAGACTAAAAAAAAAAAAAATAATCGTTTTTTTTGCGTCACCCTAATATATATATATATATATACTATATATACACACACACACACGAAACACAAACATTTCCGTATTTGTAGAATCACCCACATCTCCATATATACAAGTTTTAAATACATACATGCTTTTTCCAGGTTCAAGGTAAAATGCAAAGGTACTGTAGTACAAAATAATAAAAGAGAAAAAAACTAATCAACTCAATTAATTATTTAAACTGACGATTAAAACACTAACAATAAAAATTAATCGATAGTAGTAGATAGAGCTGAAGCAAACCGCATGTATTCGGTACTAAGATACGGATAATCACTCAGACTCGAAGTAACGAATTGTTACTTTTCGGTTGATCTCGTTACTCGATCCGAAGGTTTCGGATCGAGCAGCTTCGAACTTCGAATACAGACTGCGAGGCGAACTAGGGGGGAAACAGGTTACAGTAATCGAGTATTTGTTACTGGCAGTAACTGGATATCGGATCGCGGTTTCAAGGGGGAAAATGACTTTCGAGTGTGCATTTCGGATCGACCAGGTTCGAACTTCGAATACAAAACTGCTGGAGGGAGAAAATGAATTTCGGTATTTGAGTAATAGTATGTTCCGTTCCGTTACTAGATACCGGAAGTATTATGGATTCTCGCTGTTTGAAGGGAAAAATCAGTTTCGGTATTTGAGTAGTAGTATGTTCTGGTTGCAATTCGCTTGTGCCGAGCCGGATGGTATCGTTTTGATGAGGTTTGGAAGAATCCGTATGTATCGTTACAGTTATGGAGATGGATATACTATCTGCTGCTCTATTGATATGGGTCGTACAATGGGGGGATAGGATCCGGTGTATAGCATGTTCTTATGCGCAGTTGAACTTTTTTTGCGGGGGGGGGGGAGGGGGTGTTCTTATAATTGTAGAGGAGCAATACATATAAGAGAAGCATGTTAGTAAGGGGTGCTAATTTCGGGCTTTCTAACATTTTGGTACTAAATAGTGGTGCAATCAGAATTCTTTCTTTCAGGGTGGTTCCGAAGCAGGATTGCGAACTTAACTTTTTCTTTTTTTTTTTAGCTAGAATCGAAATATGAGTAATAAATAACAAATTATTTAAATACACCTTTTAGAAAATATATTTTTATAAAGTAAACGAATTCACACATTTTTATTATTTAAAATATTATTTGGAACTAAAAAAAATATTTAGCATGGAAACCTAAACACATTTTTTAAGTAATTGTTTAAAAAATATATAAAAAATTGTGAGCGACCCGGGATTTCTATGCCCACTCCTGCGTAAGCCACTGGTATTAAAATAATTCAATGAAGTTCAGTATGTTTCTAAAATGTCGGCGTTTAGGGGGCCATCTGCCCTATTTTATGGTACATTTTATTCCATGAACTCATGGAATACGCATAGCCCGGTGCAGCCATTCTTTCTGTATGAAAGGAGTGATAATTTTTGTTTAAAGAATGTTCTCATATATGCACCCACAGAAGGGGCTAACCCCTTTCATCCCAAAAGTGCAGAAATAGAACTGGGAAATATCTTAAAAATACGTAATTCTCATTGAATAAAATAATTTTAATTTAAAATATGGTAATTTTTAATTTACTTCGAAAAATGGTCCAGCAAAAGAAGTTTTTGATATGAAATAAGAACTCACAAATAATAAAGATATTATGCTTTTAGAGACGCAAAGTAGTTGATATCATACTGACATCCCCTGCCCTGTGAATTTTATATATGTGGCCCAATCCCTGAATCTCAGTATTCGAGAACCCGCTCCCAGAAAAAAACACGAGTCACAAGCTTTCCTTTACACTTTTTATGATAAGAATGAACAGGTTAAACCAGCGTTCAGAATTAAAAAAAGGGGGGTTTAGAAAAAAAAAAGAAAGGCATATGTCTTTGGAAGATTTCTATGTACACTCAGTAATTCGGATAATTTAGCATTGTATAAAAACAATCTGTAAATCAGAGAAAATAAGCTCTAAATACAACTTTGTACAACTTCGCTAAAAAAAATTCTTTTTGGTTATGGGTTTATGTATGGGCGGCATATACCCATAACAACACTGTCCCGGATGTGTTGTTATGGGGCACTATATAACACCCTGTTACTGATTCTATTAGTAGTAACGAAAGTAACGAGTAACGAATACTTAGTAACGAATAGCGAACATCTAAGTAACAAATACATACGGATACTCATTTTGTCGTTACTTTTACAGCACTAGTAGTAGATAAATGTTCGTTCTGCTCAGCCGGTACCATGTTAATTCGCCGGTACGCCGTACAAGTGCTTTCCCTAGCTGAGCGGGGAAGGGGGACGTGGTCGGACCGGATGTGGGGAGAGGAAATTCGAAGGGTTGATAAGAATTTTTTTCCTTTTTTTTCAAATAAGGGGACTTCTAATTTTTTCAGACTTTAAGATATTTTTCAAATAAGGACACTTGTAATTTTTTCAGACTTTAAGATATTTCTCAAATAAGAGGACTTGGAAAAAATTTTCAGATTGCGATGCATTCTCTCGTGAAAAATAAGGGACTTTAACATTTAGTATCAAAATAAGAGACTTTGACATAATTTTAAATAAGCTATACTTTATGAATTAAACCTGAAATAAAAAATATTATTATAAAATGAGGACCCACCAGCCGCCCGGTAGAACTCGTCTACCGCCTCATTTCAAATAAAAATTTTTACTGTGCCTTTCCCCATCACGCTAGCCTCGCATGAATGGAGACAGGGCGTAGCACAGAGGATGCGTTGTTGTTTTTGTTTCTTTAAATAATAATTAACTATGTGGAGCAAAGAAATGAACAACATCCCCAGGAGGCCTACGAACTTTAATTTTAAGTTAAATAAGTAATTTTACAACAAATATTTTTTTAACCATGGGTTTTAATTTTAAGTTAATAATTTATTTTACAACAAATATTTTTTTAATCAAGAGTTAATTAATTTTTATTTTATTTTTTAACCAATAGTTTTAATTTTAAGTTAAATAATTTTACAACAAATACATTTCTAATCAAGAGTTAATTTATTTTTTCACCAAGTTTTAATTTTAAGTTAATAATTAATTTTACAACAAAAAAATATTTTTTTAAATCAAGAGTTAATTAATTTTTATTTTTTAACCAAGTTTTAATTTTAAGTTATATAATTTTACTACAAATATTTTTTTAATCAAAAGTTTTAATTTAAGTACTTTTATTTTTTTTTATTTTTTTAACCAAGTTTTAATTTATCAAGAAAAAATTTTAATCAAGTGTTTTTAATTTATCAAGAAAAAAAATTTAATCAAGAGTTTTAATTTTTTGTATACCGTATTTTTGTTAAGTAGCCGTTTAACATTAAAGTAGATTATCAATACATTTAATCTACTGTTAGGGAAGTGAGAAAATGACACCATAGAAAGATTTTTACAAATACGGATTTATCGAAACATTTTTTCTTACCAACACATTTTTGATAGATTTTAGACAGCGATTATACTAGCTTATATTTTCTATAGATCAATTCAATAGATTCTATAGATCTATGAAAGCATAATTTTATACATGTATCAACCTTTTTAGAGGTCTTTTATTGATGCACTTAGCATATTTTATAGAAAGGTGAGCATAACTAGCACAAACTTTTAGACTAGATAGTACTATTGTTAGAAAGTTGAACTATTGGAAATAAAAATTGAAGATCCGTTTTAGCACAATTGCATGCACAGTTTTATACTGCATGTACATAAATATCTTTCAACTACTTAGATAGTTTAAATTGCAAAAAGTTATCATTACTTGAACTAAAAAATACAAGGTTTTGCGTGAAGCCACGTCTTGCGAAATCTTCTAGTCTCTGGACAAAGTACCAACATCTATACGGCTTGCAAGTCCGGAACATAGAGAAATGATTTAAAATACATTATCCCTAATTCCCGGTCCAACTAGCACATTTTCATTAATTTTTATCCTCATATGCTGAAAATAGGTATATTATTTTGACACTAAAAACAAAACACATTTGAAGATATTAAACGCTTTAAAAGTAATTTTTTTTCTTATAACAATTTACCAGATTCACAATACTATTTTATGTAGGATAAAATTAGTTAGCAATCGAAAATTTAATCTTAATTAGAATTTACTGAAATATAGATACCATACATGCCTTATTTTCTATTAGGGGAAAACCCTCAAACCCCAGTTTTTGTATACAAACTGCATAAAGTACTTCTACCGATAATGCTATTAATATTAATTACACTGGATTACCCACTTAAAATTTTGCAAAACACCAAAATACAGGAAAACATGCATTAACAATAACAAAAAAATCATACTTAAAAGTACAACACATCAAAAGTGCAAACTATAAGAACCACATAATTATTTTCAATTAGAATTACGGTATCAACTTATATGTAACTAAAATAATAGAAAATATTACACTTACCCTGTACTTGTACACGCGAGAGGCGAAAATAATAAAAATATTTAAATAATTCGCAAATATATCCACAGCATAAGTAGAGCACATGCATGTGATATCCCTAGTACAGCTGATAAGAAATTTAGAGATAAGAAAGTGCCTTGAGGCTCTACAGAGCCGGTACAATAACAATAGGCTTGTTTACCGATAAACCCGAGGAGTTAGGGGAATACAAGACAGAATTGGGGACACGTGTTTCATTCTGCGTTCAAAAATGGGGACTTATGGATTAAGATCATGTTAGATTAAAGCCATTTAAATAAAAATCGATCCTTTTTGTAAACATGGGCATTATATCCTAAATTAAAATATCAAAGTTAAGCTACAACGATTAATATATTTTACGTAGTTTAGGAAACTAATGAATCATTAAATTAATTTCTGTGAAACAATTAGCAAAGAGCATTATACTAAAGCATTAAAGCAAATTATTTTTGTTAAGTTTTGATAAATAACAGTAATAAATTATAGGCATTGCAGATGAATGAGTATTCACGTATAAAATTGGTATTAAAATTATTGTTTAAAACAATTTTTAGAATAACAAACTAAAATTTTTATTTAATAAAGTCATAAACTAAAATTATTAATGAAAACTTGTTAATAAATTAAACATATCAAAATTTTTACACTCAGTTTTTTTATATACTTAAATTTTACAAAGATATCCTTTTAATAAATTCATAAACTAAAACAATTTTTACAATAATAAACTAAAATATTTATTTAATAAATTCATAAACTGAAATTATTAATGAAAACCTGTTAATAAATTAAACTGATTACTCTAAAAGATAGCTAATCACAACATATATCAGAAAAAATATAAGCAATTATAATACCTGAAAAATACCGGACAACACTCTTGTTGCATGCGGACAAAACATCTGTTTGCACGGCTAAAGAATTCTTAGGTATCCGTTGCAGGAGACCTTACCTACGCCCAACCTACAAACTCTACAAATTTAACGGCAACTGGTTTTCTCTTATCAGGTATCACAGATCAGATAAGAGATAAGGAAGTGACATGCGCAGAAGACACGTGATAGTGACGTGTGCAAATCTGTGTTGATTGAATATCCGCTAGGTTCGTTGGCAGGATGTGTTATTTACATTGAGTGGCAACTTTCTGTAACAGGCTAAGACAAGTTAGATGATGCAATATCTACTGGGTTGAGAAAGTTTTAAGGTAGAGGGCGCTTGCGTAATCACGTGATTTTTTAAAGAACCAGTAAAGACATTTTAGTTAGATAAAGTGGTCAGGTGTGTGTTGCGAGACTCCCTTTGCACTGTGTGCGCCTATACTTAAGACGTGTGTTTTAATTGATTTTTCGCCGAGTTTAAAAAATGTCTTTGCTTGAATCGATCGAAAATAACTTTAACATTGAATACACTCCCGAGTTTTATACTCAAAGTGATGCTGATGTGTTGCTGCAAGAAATAATACAATTGCCTTTAGATGTAAAGCCTCTGCAAAGTATTGAAAAGGAAATTTCCCCCGAGTTTTGTACTGAAAGTGATGTTGATGTGCTACAGCAAGAATTGTTTCAATTACCCCTGCAAAGTAGTCGTTTACCCCTGCAAAGTAGTAGTTTATCTACTACTACCGATATAGGAGCACGAATGAAAATATTCTTTAAAAATAGATGTAGAAACTAAAGATTACAAAAGTATCAAAGCAATCCATTAAATTTTGAACAGTGACTCATATCATAAAATATACAAATTTAATATTTTCATGCAATGGAGAGGATAAATGATTTTAAGAGATGAAGAATCATCAATAATAGTTTAATCATCAATTTCATATCCCTATCGTTAATTTCTTAAGATAACTATTCATCGCAGGCACAATTGGAGTTAAAATTGTTCTAAAAAAACATTCAAGCATATCGAAGTTTGTATGTAAAATATATATGAATGATAATACGTTTAATGCTTGTTGATCATTATTTAGTGCGTTTTTTGTACATGTTTTTGTAAATACTTTATGGATTTTTTTGATTGAGATGCCAAGTCCGTGTGTTGTACCCTGCTGCAATTCGAACTACAAAAATGGTCCTAAAAGAAGAGTGTACATGCAAAAACCCTTAACCGGTTAAAAATTTGTGACGCAGCATTTTACTTTATAGCTATATGAATGTTAAATATGGGTCTTAAAAATAATAATATCAAATTTTGAGTGACGCCCTGCTGGGATTTTCAAAGATTTGTTTTTAAATTCCATTACAGTTACTTTCCTTTAATTTTCTAAATATTTAGTTAGTGTCATAGTAACCAAACTAAGTTAAATGTATATGAAAATTTTGCTTGCCCTTTTTGATAGTGTGACGCAAAAGATAAATTAAGTTATTGAAATAAATTCATTTGAATACATTTTATAGACTCAGTGAAAGTGTGATATATTTGACAGTGTATTTCATAATTAAAAGCATTGCTTAAATGCGTAAATCTTCTTTAGAAAATAAAACAAAAGTAACTGTAATGGAATTAAAAAACAAATCTTTAAAAATCCCAGCAGGGTGTCCCTCAAAATTTGATATCATTCTTTTTAAGACCCGTATTTAACATTCATATAGCTATAAAGTAAAATGCTGCGTCACTAACTTTTAACCCGTTAAGGGTTTTTGCATGGGGATATCATTACTTTTTAGGGGTATGGTCAGAAGATAATAAATTAGTTTCACAGGCGAATTTCAGAAGTTTGCTTGACACTAAGTTATGTAAATAAATATACAAACTTCATGCAGTATCAGAGTATTTGATTAAAAAAGTCACAACAAGTTCTTTTGCAACATGTAACAGAACATTGACATGTTTTTGTTAGAATTTTATAATAAGAGGCATACTACTGATTATAATTGATAATTTTTTGAGTAATTTTCTATTTATAATTTGGGTCGAGTACAGATTAGTATCCCTGCCGCCAACTTTTATTTTATTTCATTAATTTGCATTCAGTTTAATGTTAAACGTAAGTTAACTTTTTACTATAATTATATAACTATTGGAACCCATCCGTGGCCGAGCGCATCGCTCTCTGAACTGGGAGACGGAAGGCACCTGGTTCGAAACCAGGTTGCGTCCACCGACCTAATCTTCTTAGTTTTCCGTGGTTTCCTCCAAAAATTTAGCGTAAATACGGGTTAGGACCCCTTAGAAAGACCCCCACGGAGGGCATCCCACCTCTCGGCTTAGAGCCTACGTGTAGCTAATCGGCCGTAATTCTAGAACAATAACAACTATATATAACTACTTGCATATTCTTTTAATGCATTGTGATTCATTAATTTGCATTCAGTTTAACGATAACCGTAAGTTAAGTTTTGTTGAAATTATTTATTTAATAATGTCGTTCTTAATTAATGATAATCTAGTTACTCGTTCTATTGTTTTAATGCAATGTTTGCTTTCAGTTTAAAGCTATCTGTAAGTTAAATTTTTAACTATATCATGATACACTATGTTTTTAACTAAGTTAATGATACATTTGAAAATTGTTAATTATATTAATTAATGACTATAATCATTAATAAAAGAGAAAAATACTCAAAAAATTATTGTTTATAATCGGTTTTATGTTGCTTTTTATAAAACTACATACTATGTTTGTTTGGTTTTTTATCAGTTGATACTTTCATTTTTTTAGAGAACGTTTAGATGAACTACCAGTTTAAGAATTTGCGCAAAAAATTATTTATTTAAAAAAAAGTTTTGTAATATGAATTAAAATAGAATTACCCTCGAACCCCCCCTGAAAGTAAAAGAAGTTTAAAATAAAATTTCCCTAAGGCTGTCGGTCTAAAAGTCGAAACCAACTTCACATCCCTTGAGTAGAAACCAAAATAAACTAATTTAGTAAAGGTTTACCCCCACCCACTCTCGGAAAAAAAAACAGTGTCAGAAGAAAGCAGTTGCAACTAAATACATATACGTTTTCTCCAGCGTCAGAAGAATTTCGTATGTCCGCGAGATTGGCAATGCGCATACTGTAGGTGGAAAAGAGAGTCGGCGCGCTGACATAAGCCGGGCGTATAAACTCCGTTTCCACTTGTGTCGTTGCTGTCCCTAATGTCTTTACTGAGTCCCTTTTTTTAAACTTTACCTGATTATAATGATTTATTTATAATACTAAAGGTTTTTTATAATGTGGAATTTTGTGTTATGCAGAATCGGTAAAGTCCCGTCGATTTTGAATTTGAAAAATTCTACTGTATTTACTCAAGGTATTTTCTTAGTTAGCACATATTATACTAATTTTAGGATGATAAAAAAAAACAAAAAACCTGGGTGAATATGATTCCCATAAATTAGAGGCTTTAAAATACTAAGTTAATTGAGCTGTTTTGATAGATTTAAAAGGCAGCCACATTTTCGATAAATTTACGTACTGCATGTTGTCTTTCACCAAGTAAGCAATTAAAAGTAGAATATTGATATGTGCTTTTTTTGTGTTTTGTAAATTTAAAAAATATATTGTATTGTTAATTTAATTTCAGTTATCTCTAACACATACACTAAAAGCATATAACTATTTCTGAAAATGTCGTATTGTATTGTGTTATGGTAAACCTAAACAAGGAGTATTGCGTATTGCCTATGGGAGGTTGCGGTGGCCTTGCGTGATTGACTTTCTTAGTGCTTCTGTAGCGTACTTACGTTAGATCCGGAGAAAACCGTCCAAAACTACCGACTTTTAGATAATCAGCCGTCCGGTAGACCAGAACCCTGAACCTTTATACTTCAGTTATCTACCATCTTCAGAATCTTATCAACTCGGATCGGATGGGCACAACATCTTGTTTTAGATGCCATCTCAGGCCTTTAAATGTCTAATACAAAAGATAGTGCATGTATAAATTTAGATTAATTAATCAAATTTCTATCTGAAAAGTATTGAACAAAATTTTAAATCTGGTATTTAAAGGAATATAAAATAAAAGTGAGAAAACCTATGATTTGGAAAAAATATTGGTCTTAAAATTATAATTCAATAATTACAATAAATTTTATATATACATGAAGAGTAAAAGAATTATTATTAAAACTTGTTAGTATGTAAAACTACTGTTTATTTTCCTTTGAATACTAAATAATAATTATTATTAATTAATTAAGTGAGCTTTCTGAAGAAAAAAAATTCATTGAAATATTAATTACATATTGAATTTTCCAAATAGAGTTAATAATATTAGATAATAAAGACTTAATTTTAATTAGAAACAGCTATCAAAATACTAGAGATATATGAAACGAAATACTTAAAGCAGAAGTTAGGAAGGAGTTTTACCAAAAAATACTTAAATTAATTATTTTTTAATTCAAAGTCTTAACTATTTTTAATTGTTAATTATAGCAAAATAAATTACAGAAAAAATAAGTAAAGTATATAATAATCTGTTATTATTTTTTAAAATAAAATAAAACAAAAACGACAGTAAAACAAGCCCATCGCGCAAAAGAGCGACGGCGAGGATAGAACTGATGTCGCCCGGTCAGAGAGCGGAAGCGGAACGTACTAGCTATCTAGGACCAAACGGGTTTACGTTGTAAGTTAACTTGTACAAATCTTGTCACGGATCTACGCTACATCTCGGATAGCTGAGGGCCAAAAGCAAAAGGAAATAGGAATATTATTAAAAGAGTGACTAATTAAAACATAAGGGATAACATATTCAAAAGGAAGAATGAACGGAATTATGTGTGTATGAAATCATGGATTGAGATTGAGCGCCGAGTCATTTCCCTTTAGAATTTTTAGATCAATTCTTTGCATCAATTTTGTCCAGAGCATATTTATAACAATTTGGAATACTGTGATGAAAATTGATAATTAATTGAACCAAAAAAAAAAATTAAGAGCCTTCTTATCCTGAAAAATATTTTCTTATGCTCTCTCACTTTTGTGTCCGGCAACAGCACAATATTCATACTCCCTGCCTTGTTTACCGCCTCGCAAAGAAGATCATTTTCCGTATTTTATAGCGCGGGCCAAATAGTCCCCTCTTTGAACTGGATTGAATTAAAAAAAAAAACGAGTTTTCCTAGCTTAACTGGCGACGTCACTCATTGAATTTGGCACCGATTAAAATGATATATTAATTGTAAAAAATTCGTTAGAGCGGATTCCGAGATCCTGAAGATACAGAAATGAAATAGCGGAAATTAGCTGTAAATATAAGTGCCTCGAAGTTTTACGGTTAGTTGGTTGGGGCTGGCTGCGTCACTCGTCGAACTGTCGTTCTCCATGATTCTTTTCCTAATGATCAGGAACTCCGGAATAAATGGATTCGGGCGATACATCGAGAAAATTTTGAGCATTCTAAGCATAGCAAAGTAAGTTGTCCTTTATTTTATTATTATTATTATTTTTTTTATACAGAAACTATAATTTCTTTCTTTGTGTGATATAAATCGAATTTGAAGTTATAATGTTTACTTAATTACATTTAGGTGTGTGAAATACACTTCCAAGAAACGGATTTTATTACATCTGCTAAAGCTGTGGATAGTAAAACTGGGAAAATAATTGAAGCTGCTTAAAGATTAGAAGGTGAGTAAGAACTTTTTTTAAGTGTTGTGAAATAATTTAAAATATATCTGTTTTTTAGTAAATATTTTAATATTTGTAAAAGAAAAATGCTTTCTGTAAATATTTTTTAAAAACTGCGATTTTTCATTAGATGAATAATTATTAGTAGTAATTTTTTTTTCACTTTTTAGGTTGAATTCAAATGCTGTTCCTTCTCAGTTTCCAAATTTACCTTCTTATTACTCAGTTAGCAAGCTTTCAAGAATCAGTCCTGAGAGTAAAAGATTTAAGGTTGAAATTGACTCTCTTTAAAAAGCAATCCAAGAAAGTATTGTCAGAAAAAGAAAGTATGATTCTTCCCACACATTTAATTCATTGGGTGAGATTAATAATCAATTAAAGGACATCATAGTGATTATTGGACTGTGGTCAGGTCTTCAAAAAATATCATGGTGTTAAATATCATAGCAGATCCAATACCAAAAATAAAACAGAGTGTAGTGGTAAATGATAGTTTAAATATTTTGTATTATGAAGAAAATTTAAAATTTGATAAAATGAGTAAGTTTATTTTACCTTGATTTTTAAATGATATTAATGAGTTTAATGAGTTGTTAACGAAATGAAAAATATAAATAGCCAAAATTTTGAAAATAGAGTTCCCATTGTAAATAGTATAATCGTAGCTTTAAATTCATTAGAAAACTGTGATGATGTTAATGACATTATGCTCAAATTTATAATTGAGCAGATATCCTTTATTTGTGTGAATAAGCATTCTTTTAGATATTCACTGCAGGGTATCCACTGCAGGGTTACAATTGCGAAATGGCGAGAGCAAAATTAGCCTTTTGCAATAGGTGTTTTATCGATATCTCCTAAAATAATTGGAATTTCGAAAAAATCGCTGCGAGGTATGTCGGGACCCGTCCTGGGAAATTTCCATACAAAATTTGGTAGGTCTGGGATCACCCGTCTAGGAGCTAGGCAAGACACAGACAAACTAAGTAACTAACTAACATTTTACACTTTACTATATATATATATATATAGATTGCATATGCTACATGTATTTATTATTGATTATCGCGAAGAAAGTTCATTCAGTCAAAGCGAAGCGCTTCGTCTAAGATCTCAGTCATAGCTTTCCTTGTAATCGCAGTACGGTGACGCCAGAATCCAGTTGGACGGCCGGAATAGCTAGAGCTGCGGCCCTAGTCATCAAGGCAGCCCTCCAGACGTTCTCAAAATGCATGACTTCCCATTAAATTATTTAACTCATTTCTGCGTTTATTGTAGGCCACAATTTTTCAATTATAATTTTGGAATATTCCATTTATTGTTTGTGACACTTTTCTATTTTAAAATTTTCATAAAATAAATTATGCATACTATATGATTGTAAAACTTATTTTATTTCATTACGTATAGTCATAATTACTCTTACATCTTTTATTCTGCCGATAAAAAACAATTTGCAATTATTTTCAAATGAAGGATCATTTTGCTCGAGGGTAAAGGTAAAATGATCCTTTGGACTCTTCAAAATTCTATTTTTATTTTTATTAATTCATTTATTTTTTTCGTTACTCAATTTGGCCTTAAAATATTATTAAAATATGTTTTCCATGCAAAATATAGTGTAAAATATTGTGGCAAAGAATCAAAGTTTTATTTAACATTTATGTTATTTTGTGCAAGTTTTCCCCTTAAGGGAATCATTTTGGGTCACCTTCCCTTATATGTAAACATCAAAGAAAATTTACCTTAAATTCGCATTTATTTCGTAAAAACGAAAATTTCGTACCTCAAGTTATATGTAATTTATTTTTTGCTCAGCTGTTGAACATGTGTTACCTTAAAGACGTTGTCCGCTGAATTTTTAGGGTGTAAAACTGATCAGCTGATGCAAGTGAAATACATCAGGCTCCTGTACGTGCAGCAAGACGCTGTTACTTTCAATCGCCAGTTGAGGACTTTTCCCCCCCATGTAAAACTCAGCGGACTTTTTTTTTCATGAAACTGATAAAGTTAACTGTCACCTCACCAAATTTCAGCTTTTTTTATTGTTGTTTTACTTAACGGGTATTTTTTGCATTTTGACGTCCAATCAACCGCTATACAGTCGAATGCAGATCATCACCGGAAGATGACGTATAATTCACAGCTATAAAGCCAGCTGACTATTTTTTTTCATTTGTATATAACATGATAAACACATGTACACAATATCAACCTTTTTTAAAAATTATTTTACATGTTTGAGCGGCCGGGGCGGCTGCACCCACCGCTACTCTATCAGCCGACGTTCATTTTCTTTACTTACAATATAAAATGAACCAAAGTAAAAAATCTTAGATTTTTTACGATGATGACTCCAAAATGGCAGTTGGCTCCCGGACTATAACTAGTAACTATTGCAATGGAATCGGTGAGCGCAGAAACCACCTCAGTCACAAAAAGGAAATTTTTTTCAGGAGAGAGAAAAAACTTCATAACTCCTCCAAATTTTCAAATATTTAAACTTATTTTTTTCCCTCTGTCATAACATGCATTTATGTTTCTGTCATGCAAATATTACCTAATTTATGAAGTTTTGTGAAGTTTTTTCTCTCTCCTGAAAAAAATTTCCTTTTTGTGACTGAGGTGGTTTCTGCACTCACCGATTCAATTATAAACGCGTAATGTGTGAAGACATTTTCCTTTCAATCTTTAGAGACTATTTTTCTGGGTATATGGACTAATTATCAGAAGTAATTGATAGTGAAAACCGATTTTTTCAGAGTTTTCGGACTATGAAAGATATTTCTAAAAATCTTAAAGAATAAGCACGTGAATGTTTCTCAGAAACGGATTGCGATAATTTATGATATTTATGTATAAACTATTTTACTTAGCTCCAATTACTATTTGATTCGCAGCTCTTTGTATGGAAGCGGAAGTATTCTCTCCTACTTATACCCCCCCCCTCCATGTACACACACACCCAAAAAATGCCTCCAAATGCAAAGTTTTCATGGCAGATTTTTTTTTTTTTTTTTTTTTTTTTTTTTTTTTTTTTTTTTTTAGGGGCAGGGAGAGAATATGATTAGACTTTTTTTTTACGAAATCTTCGTTCATGATATTTACTCTCGTAGCTCCACCTCTAAAGTACTCAAATGGCAGCAAAAAAAAATTACAAGCGATAAAATAATACTTTTCTTATTTAAATTAGTTAATTTAAATTGCAACACGTACGACACGTACTTGGGCATTAGGGTGGAGCGAAAAACACTTTTTCTCGAAATTCACATTGCCTGAGTCATTAAAGGGTGCGAAACTGATAAAAACAAATTGTCTCCAAATTTCAGTGAAAATAGTGCCATCTTCAGGTTCCACACCTCAAGCGAATCTATTAACAGTGCCTTTTTGAGTCTTTTATGAATTTCTATTGAAATAATGACGTTTCATTAATTAATTGAATAATTAATACTCCGATACACTTGCTCTATCAAGAACAACGGCTAGTTCGGGTCTGTTAGTCTGTCTTGGAGATTTGGGGAATCTCAACGCCAGTCGTTTTCCGACATTTGGCTTCCTAATTAACGAAATCGTCATCATTTTCTGAGGTTTGTTCCATTTCTGAATCCGATCCTAAGTCGACATTTGCTTCTAAATCTACGATTTCCAGCACTGACATGTGATAATAACGTATTAATAAAACGCTTTAATAATGAAAACATAGCTAGTTATTTAATTAATTAATGAAACATTATTATTTGAATAAAAATAAGCTAGAAATAGATTCGCTTGAGTTGTGGAACCTGAAGATGACACTATTTTGATCTGAAATTTGGAAACAATGTGTTCTTATCAGTTTCGCACCCTTAAATGACTCAGGCAGTATGAATTTCGAAATAAAGTTTTTTTCGCTCCACCCTATTGGGCATCATCTGATGCATTTCAGTAACACGGTAGAGAAAAATCCAGATCCTGAAGCATGTCAGACATTTTTTGTGCCGCAAAGAATTCTCTTTATGTGTTGTTACTAATGTAAGACTACAGTTTGCGCAACACAATATAGCTTAGGCTTGGCAGAACCTGCTACTACCTATTTTAATCATCCTGAAACTCGAATAGTTTTCTCTTATTCGCCCTGAAAACAAATAAATGGCGCATTAGGTTTGATTGTTAATGAGATTTCTTAACACATTTTAGCATAAAAACTACACACTAAAATCGAAATGACTGGATTTTTACAAATGCAGAGGCAAGGGCCGTGGTAACCCAGTGGTTAAGGCGTTGGACTCACTCGTAACCGGAAGGTTGTGGGTTCGATACTGGCGTACCACTAAAGACCCCCGTGTACATGAGGTGTACGTGCACATTAAATCCGTGGTTCCGAAAGTCCTCCTGACGGTCGCTAGCAGTTTCCGAGGGGTGCCAATATTCAGAAGTCCCCCCACCTTCTGATGAGGTTCCAAATTGTGGCGGGAAATTCCGGGAAGGACTATATGTAGCTCTAAGCGACACATTCAGTGAAGCGAGCTGGCCTCTCCTGGCAAATAAATAAATAAATTGCAGGGGCAAATCAGGCAGGGCGTTTCCATCACCATCTCAGAATTTCATGAATTTTTTTTATTGGTCTTACCGAAGGAAAGAACAAATCTGAAATAATTTTGATTTACCTCTTTTACTTTTGAAGTAATGGGGGATGAAAGTATTAGGCTGTAACGAAAGTATTGCCTGCACAAGCAGTTCGCGTTGGTGTCTTTGCCAATGTTTTGCCAAACGATTTTTGTTTGAAAGAAAAGGACTTGTTTTAGAGTACTGTGTTGTGAAATCTGTAAAACAATGTCGTTATGAATAAGTATAAGGTGTCTGAAATGGAACTATCACGCTACCAGATTGAACCATCATTTACTCTCAGTTCTGTTGCAAAAAGTCAGCTACAGAATGACACCGAATCATGTGTACAGCTTAAGGGACTACTGTTGTATCATATGACACTGTGAAGATTTGGTACCGAAAGTTCAAAAACGAGGACTAGGACATTAAAGAAGCAGAGCGCTCTGGCCGGCCTACTGATGCTGATGAGGCCCGCCTACGAGAATTTGTGGAAGAAGACAAAATATTCATCCACTCGAGAGCTAGCTAAAAGAGTTAGACTTGGTGCCATGTATAGTGCCATGCCAATAGTGCCATGTCCATTAGTCGCGCTAAGCATCGCATAAACTTGACATATAAGGTCAATAGCTGGGTACCGCGTGAGCTGACTCAAGCAAATCTGGCGGAAAACTTTCGTTTCAACCTGATACCTCAGACGAGTGACGTAGAATTAATTTAGGGTCATTTTTGCCAATTTGCCTCGAGTGTGACTGGCTCAGAGGGGCTTCAGAGAACTTTTTCACTTTATCCTATAATATACCTTGGATATTAACATCTCAAATTGAAAATTCATTCGAAAATAGTCAGAGTCCCCAAATACCTCCAATTTCATTAAAAAATAGAGTTTTAAAAATGCTTTAAATCTTGGCTCTGACGTGAAAGAAAAAACTTTTGCGCAGAGCAGTTATACATCTTCATATAAAGTGAATCCAATGTTAAAAATTTTTGAAGGGCCCGACGGTACGGGGCCCCAAACATGGTCCTTGGCACTAATTTATGCAATTACGAAGCAATGGTACAGTGCGCACCGGTTATAACGGACCTGGGATATAACTTACTATCTTTTATAACGTACATAGAAGCTAGGTCCCGATTGAAGTCCCATATTTATAATGTTATATAGCTTCGGTTAAAACGTACTTAACAAAAGTACGTACTTCGGCTATAACGTACTTTTTATACAAAAGCCAAACATAAAATTTTGCTTTCCTTAAGCATTTTATTTCCTTTTTCTCGGAAATTTCAGTACGTTCAAAAACACTCGTTGTCATCGACCGAGATGTATTGTGGGTAAAGCACCGTACGCCGGTTTCGGGTTCAACTCCCGGCGGCCGGGGTTCGATCCCCGACTGGCCGTGATTGTCATTGCTTCCGCCCCTTCATAGGGGGTAAAGCTGACCGCCCACTGGGTGCCCCCATAATAAAATGTTCCACCTTGGGGCCGTTGTAAGGGACAATGCCTAATCGGCGAGTTCTCGCCCGTTATAAAAGAAAAAAAAGTTTTCAGATTCTCTACCGAGATGAATTGTGTGCGAATGAAGGGAGCGATCGTTTAGCTTTTTCCCCTGCTAGGTAGGGCTAAGAACAAGACCAGGTTTTTTTCTTTGTCATTCATTGATGTAAATACCTTCTGAAAAGCCCTGTCTGTAATGATTCTGATGATAGTGAAGAAAAAACAGGGAAGCCTATACCAAGCATACCCGACGCATTAAATGCTGCAAAACATTATCACGATTTTTAGAATGCCGTAGTGATGATGCAGAGACTCTACAAAAGTCTGTTATGGAGATCCAAAGTGGTAGAGGAGAGGAGGGTATTATGGAATAGTCGGGAAATATGGAATACCGAGTTCTTGGCTCTGTTAGTTGCTGTTGTCACAAGGGAATACCATGAACAACTCAAGAAAGATTCCCGTCTTGCAATGCAGTAAGAGTTGACTGCTTGTTGTTGCCGTACCACTCGCTACAGAACAAAGTGTATTTTGTGATTTTCAAGAGTTTTTGAGGATAAGTTTTCAAACATTTTAACTTACTAGGAAACACGTGACATGAGCATTGATGCTACGCATAATGTACACTAAGAGAATGGTAGTTTTTTGTACTATGGTTATTTTTTAGATGACAGTGTTTTGCCAATTAGTTTTAAAGGTTCGTTTTCCGAGATGACGTGTCGGGTATTATGGAATACTGGATAATATTGTAATGGATTTCATGTCACCCACTAAGAACCGGAAAACAAAGGCGCTGAATGCATCTTTAGTCACGGAAAATTCTCCAAAGATCAACGACGATAAGTTTGGATTCAATGCTTCAGCTGTTCTTTGTGGGCTCACCATGAATGTACCGGAGCAAAGAAAGAAGATTATATCTACAACTTTTCTAAATCGACTGGAAGCAGAAATGACTCGAACATAATGATTTGAACTACAAAACCATAAAAATGTAGTTTTATAGTAACAAATAACCAAATGAAGCAATATGAATTGCTTTTCATCGGTTTAAACCACCTATTCCATATTACCCGACTATTCCATATTATACTCCATTCCTAACTATTTTTTTAAATATTTTTTTCTATAACAACAAAATAAATTGTGCTTTTCCTTGCAAATGACATTTCATTACGATTAATTATAGCATTGTACTCATGCTGTTTTTAGGGATTTTATTTAAAAATCTATGAAGTTACAGTTAGAAATGTAAATGGTATTCCATAATACCCTCCTCTCTATATATAAAGTATCACCTGAAAAACAAAAGAAAATTAACCCATTTATGCCTAGCGTCCCTTTTTTGGGACGGAATTTTCGCTATCAGTCGAAAACGTTATTTATTTTTCCTAGCCTTTATTCGCGAGTTTTGAACCTCAATTCCACAAAATATTTTAATATGGCCAAGTAGGATGTTGACATTTCAATTTTTATACATAATGATTTTAAATGAAATCATACCTTGTTCAAAAAGTTGACATCAGAAATTTATCAATTACTGCTGGTGTTAGCAAAAATATCCAGGCACGAATGGGTTAAAGATTATTTATCTCATTAAAAATTGTAAGTAATAAAGAAATTTTTTTGTTTTTATTTAAATTTTAAAAAATCAGAAAACGCATATTGCAGTGAAATTATGAGCCCACTTTCTTTTTATCTGTAATTTTTTATGAGACCGGCGATATTGCTTATAACGTACTTCGGCTATAACGTACAACTTTTTTAGGTCCCGTGAGAGTACGTTATAACCGGTGTCTACTGTACAACTGAAGCCGACTTCCCACAGGAGAACTATTGGCATGGAGATGTAGTATCAAAATAGCAGTTTTATATTATGAATAAACATTTTTTGAAGATACAACTGTTTCGAAGAAAAATCCCAAAAAGTGGGACTATTTGGGACATTCCACTGACACGCATGGGGGGTATTTCGGCGTTACTTTTAGAAGTTTTTAGAAGTTACAAATATTGAAAATTAACTTATTCTGCATATATCACAAATATGTCCTCCATATATCACAAATAGTTCTTTTACAGTGGCACTCATAAGAATTACAATACACTGTACGGGGATCTCTGTAACTACTGAACTGATTCGAAAAATTTTTGAACTGATAGAAACTTACACTATTCCTGAATATTATAGGCTACCTTTCAGCATGCAGCATAGTTAGTTCTTTTACAGGGACACTCAAAAGAATTCTAATTCATTACGCAATAAGGGCATCTCTGTAACTACTGAACCAATTCTAAAGATCTTTTCACTAAAAGCTACACTATTCCTGAGTAACATAGGCTAAAATTCATGCATGCAGCAAAATTTACAGGAACACTCAAAATAATTCGTAAACATTGTCGTAACTGTCTCTATTTGCCAAATGCGAAAAATTAACTATCTAAATTTATTGACTTTACCTATACCATGTCTTATACTTCATTTAAAATAAATAAAACGTAAATAATATTGTGAATAAAAGAAATTGTCAAAATTCTACATCATTTATTTCTGACTTGTATACTATTTTACAAAAATATTCTCAAGGACAAATTCTCAGGTTATTTACTTAGTTTTATTATAGAGTCTGTTGTATTGTTTATTGCGACCAGCTTTGATACTTTTTATATTAGCAATTGTAAATGGATTAACAGAAGCAAATTCATTTGAACAAAAATATATCATGTCTGCGGTGACTGTTTTTGTGTCATCTCGTAGTGGACATTTAATGAATGAGAGTCAGATATAGTATGCAAAAATTTCATTGCAGCAGTCCCATCTACTTCTAATAAAGCGATGACCCTTTCCTATTCCACTGCCTAGTAAGAGTTCAGTTCAATATTAGCAACTTCCTACTCTTTTTCACCCGTCTACAAAGAAAATTATATTTAAAAATAAAAATAATGTAAAAGGCTGTAATAACAATATATTATTTATAGAACATGTACAACTTTTTTTATTATTTGAATAAAAAAATGAGTGTTTCTGTAAATTATGCTAGATGCATGAATTTTAGCCTATGTTACTTAGGAATAGTATAGCCTCAGTGAAAACATTTTTAGAATCGGTTCAGTAGTTACAGAAATGTCCATATAGCGTAACGTATTAGAATTCTTTTGAGTGTCCCTGTAAAAGAACTAGTTATGCTACATGCTGAAAGGTAGCCTATAATACTCAGAATATTATAGGCTACCTATAATATTCTGAGTGTAGCTTTCTATCAGTGAAAAAGAATAGTGTAGCTTTCTATCAGTGAAAAACTTTTTCGAATCGGATCAGTAGTTACAGAGATCCCCAAACAGCGTTATGTAATTCTTATGAGTGCCCTTGTAAAAGAACTGTTTGCGATATATGGAGGATATATTTGTGATGCATGCATGATAAGTTTAATTTTCAATATTGCTACAGTCGATTAACCTTCTAAAAGTAAGGCATAAATGCCCCCATGAGTGCGAGTGGAATATTTCAAATAGGGAGGTACTTTTTCGGATTTTTCTTGGAAACAGCTATGCCTTTAAAAAATGTTTTTTCATAATATGAAACTACTGTGTTGATACTACATCTCCCTGCCAATAGTTCTCCTGTGGGAAGTCGGCTTCAGTTGTACCAATACTTCGAAATTGCATAAATAAGCGATAAGGATCATGTTTGGGGCCCCGTGCCGAGGGAACCTGGGGGGGGGGGCTTCAAAAATTTTTAAACATAGGATTCACTTTATATGAAGATGAATAACTGCTCTGCGCAAAAGGTTTTTCTTTTCTGCGCATTGTTTTTTTCTGTATCACGCAGAGCGAAGTTTTAAAGCATTCCTAAAACTGTATTTTTTATGAAATTGGGGTTATTTGGGGGGAGGGGGGCTTATTTAGGGGCTCTGACTATTTTCGAATGAATTTTCAATTTGAGATGTTAATATCTAAGGTATATTATCAGATAAAAGAAAAAAAAATTCTGAAGCACCGCAGAGGCAATCACAGTCGAGAGAATAAATTGGCAAAAATGGGCCTAAATTATTTCTACGTCACTCGTCTGGGGTACTTTGACCCCCCATAACTCCAAAACTAAAAGAGGTAAATCAAAATTATTTCAGATAGGGTAAGGCAACACAAGAAGAAAAATTCATGAAATTCTGAGATGGTATGGAAACTTTTTTTCTTTTTTTTTTCCCCGATTTGCTCTTGCAATGGCTCTTAAAGGAAAACACCTTTGAAAAGCAGTTTTATCTTCTACAAGACTACAAACAAGACTACAAGACTACAAACACATGGTATCATACTTTTATTTGATATTAAAAACAATTATATGTTGATAGTTAGCACAAACAGATGATTTCTAACAACAGTAGAAACTCTTTAATGCTGCTTCAATTATTAGCCTATCTTATAAATAAAAATGAAATTCTGTTTGTTTGTTTGTTTGTTTGTTTGTTTGTTTGTGGATTTGAGTTGTATACAAATCCACAAAAATGGACCTATCCGCCTGAAATTTTGCACAGATATGTAAAATAATATAGAATAAATCATAGTCCACTTTAAAACTTTGAAAGTCCACCCGTTCCCGGAATTTAAGAGATTTTTTATGTTCTCCACGCAAAAAGCTTTCCGTAATTGTAACCCCTGTAGTGAAAAAAGTGTGAAATAAGGATCGTGGTTGCCATGTGTGGCGATTTTGCCGAATAAGATGTTTTAAATTCTCAAAGTAAAAATAAAAGAATAATAATGATTTTTTTTTGTTGTTAGTTTATATTCGTAAGGTTATATTTTTTTAAATTATAATACCGTGTGCATGGGAAATCGGAGCAGGAATGAAATGTTTTATACGCAAAACAATAAGAATTGAAGATTTCCGAGGCTAATATGTTAAAATTTTTTAGTTTGGCGAAAAAATAAAATGGCTCAAATGCCGAGAAAGTGAGTTCTAGCGGTTTGCACAGTTTCCGCTCCGGCTTGGCGCAATTTACTGAGAGCTTAAGGAAACGGATTTTTGAAAACAAGTGCAAAGGTTTTATTAGAATACAACGTTAAATTTTAATGATCCGTGCGAAAATAATGCAGTTATTAAGGGATTTCAAGCGATCTATCTTCAGCATTCTCGCGATTTTGAGGAGGATTCTAACGCTTGGCGCTATTTATGGTAATTTAATCGTCTGCTATTTGGGTTATGAATACACCTGCGTATAAGTTTTTGAAATTTTCATTCAGTTGGAATTTCATTCAGTTGGAATTTTTCTGAGCAGCTTTTCTGCATCTAATGTATTACATCCAGAAAAAAGGATGTTAGAAATATCAATTTTAATTTTGTTTAATCACACTCATGAATAATGATACACTTTCCAACTTAATGAAAGAAGGAACGAAAATAGGGAAGACCCATGGATTATAAACTCTTTTTATATATATAGCACTTTAGTGCGTATTTAAAAATCTGAAAGTGTGTCAGATTTTCTATGATTCTAGCGCTTGGCGCAATTTAATGAGAGGGTATTTTTAAAAACAAGCGTAGGTTATCTTATAAATAAAAATGAAATTCTCTTTGTCAATTTGTTGATTTGGGTAGTATACAATTCCACAAAAATGGACCTGTCAGCCTGAAATTTTACACAGATATGTAAAATAATATAGAATAAATGATAGTCCACTTTAAAACTTTGAAACTCCACTTAAAAACGTTTTCCTCCTGAATGGTTCTCTTAATTTCCGTTCCCGGAATTTAAGAGATTTTTTATGTTCTCCACGCAGAAAGCTTTATGTAATATTAACCCCTGTAGTGAAAAAAGTGTGTGAAATAAGCATCTTGGTTGCCATGTGTGGCGATTTTGCCGAATAAAATGTTTTAAATTCTTAAAGTAAAAATAAAAGAATAATAATGATTTTTTTAGTTTATTTTTTTAGGTTATTTTTTTAATTATAATATCGTGTGCGCATAAGAAATGAGAGCAGGAATGAAATGTTTTATACGCAAAACAATGAGGATCGAAGATATCCGAGATTAATATGTAATTTTTTTTAGTTTGGCGAAAAAAAAGTGGCTGATAGGCCGATTTTTAGAGAGTGAGTTCTAGCGGTTTGCACAGTTTTAGGCTTTTTGGCGCAATTTACTGAGAGCTTAAGGGAATAGCATTTTTGAAAACAAGTGTATAGGTTTTCTTAGAATACAGCATTAAATTTTAACTATCCGTGCAGAAATAGTGCAGTTATTAGGGCATTTCAAGCGATGTAGCTTCAGAATTCTCGCCAATTGAGTACATTGATTTAAGTTGGGGGAATTCCGCCAAATTTCAGAAAATTGAAATCTTCTCATTTAGTACATCGGAGTAACGATGAATAAAACACATTATAGTTGATAATTAAAAAAAAATCGGCTGCATTAAGGGATTCCAATTTTCAAATAAATGCCTGGCGGTCGAACCATTTCCCATTTTGATTGCTGCTAAGTCAATGCTTCGAATGATTCCCTGAAAAAACTCTTGCAAAATGGCGTATGCTGGCACTTTGGCGAGGCTTAGATTTGAAACTGGATTTTACTTGAGACTGGTATATACGTATAATAAGACTGGTTATAGATAAAAATGAATGTTGGTATGTGTGTAGGAGGTTGAAAAACTCCAGCACCGTTTCAGCGATCACCATGAAATTTGGTTCACCTAAGTCTTTTATCATGGAGAAGGTTTTTATGCTATCCGTTTTCCTCTAACTTTTCACTAGGTGGCGCAGCAGAACGTCGAATTCTATTCCGTTTAGCCGTTTGCTATGCGAATATCGTCCAACCAATTTCGATGAAATTTGGTACACGCGAATATTAGAACACGGAGAATATTTTTCACTATCCATTTGCTGTAACTTACCGCTAAATAGCGCTGCAACGCATCAACTTCTATAGCGTTCGACCGATCGGCATAAAATTTTTTATACTTACACATTTGAGAACGAAGAATATATTCTAACTGCGTTACTTTTGATGTTACTCACCACTAGATGGCACTGCAATGCATTATTATTTTAACTCGCCACTAGATGACGCTGCAGCAGGCCAAATTTTTGACCATTCAAACGGTGGCTATGAAAATCAGTATACATAGCTATTTGAACAATGAGAATATTTTGGCGTTATCCATTTTGCTATAACTCGCCACATGACGGCGCTGTAGCAAATCATTACTTTAATTAACCACTAGATGGCCCTGCAGTGTATCACTTCTTGACTGTGCGAATGATCGCTATGAAAATAGGTATACATAGATATTTGAACACGGGGAAGAGTTTGGCACGATCCATTTTCCTATAACTTGACACTAGATGTCGCGTCAACACATGAACTTCAAGACTATTCAGCCGATCGTCATGAAAATTCGTATACATCGATATCTGAATGCGAAGAATATTTTTGCCGTATCCGTTTTGCTAAAACTCGCCACTAGATTGTGCTACGCCGCATCGCCTTCTGCACCGTAAAAACGATTGCCTTGAAATTCAGTATGCATGATTATTGAACACAATATAACGCGATATCCATTTTGCTATATCTCTTTATTAAATAAATAGTAATCACAACAAATATGAATATCAAAAAGTCCATTCATTCCCGTGCGAAGAACGGGTACTTCAGCTAGTTACTAATAAATTCTTCTCACATAAGCTTTGTTTGTTTCACTCTCATAGTGTACTATTGTCAACAAGTTTCGGATGAAAAGAGCCAAAGCTTTCTAATCGGGAAACGAGATGAGACAGGCAAATTTTGCACGAGACCAGGGGTTTTCAAGTTACAAATGTTCGCGGGCATCAATTGAATACACCTGTCTAGTGGCCGGCCGCTACTGAATACACGTGTCCAGTGGCGGGTCGCTACTGAATACACCTGTCTAGTGGCGGGTCGCAACGCAATCGCGTTATTAGTCAAGTTATTTTAGGGTTTCGGGAGATTTCAAATATTGATCAAAAACTGGCTAGTTTCCACCGAATCATAAAAAACAAAAACATGAATTAAATTACGATTCAAATAAAAAGTGGGTAATTTTGAACGTTACCATCTATCAAGGGGCGGACGAATTAGCAATAAGCCCTAGCCGGATTCAAATCATAGCCCATCACCAGAGAGAGTGGTGTGCTAGCTACCATACAATATGAAGCAGTAAAATGACTAAACTTTAAGTGAAATTTTAAAATTACAAGAGCATAAAAATTAACGTAAAAGCACCCAAAATGTTCAGTGAGAATCGAGGTCTGTCTGCTGCAACTCTTAAAGAAGGGATGTTTACATCAAGCTCTGTTGCTGAGGCTCTCAGGAGATGGAGTAAAGAAGAATCTGAGAGGCGGCTCCTATCCTTGAGTAAAGTAAGTCTACGGACAAGTTAACGGACGTTAAAAGAGAGGGGGTTGTGTAATAGAACACATCTGGACGGATTGAAATTACATAGAAACCTAGGAAAATCGAATTTATTCGCAAATGAAAAGTGTGAAACTAATATGGATTTTCATAAAAACTTCTTTTCCTTACATAAGATCAGCTATTTTGGTGTTGCAAATTATTTTCCCAGAAAGCTTTGCAGGCAGAAAAAAAAGATATCGAGGGCCGCATGTTGCCCGCTGGCCGCCAGTTATAAACCCCTGCACTAGACGAAGCAAACAAATTTTTTATGAGACGAGACGCCAGACGAGGCAGAGTATTGTCTCACATATATGTACTTTTCGCAATGATTTACTTTTCTATATTTAAGAGGGTACGTCACCCCCTTTCTTTTTATTTTCAATGGGGAGAATTATTTATTTTCAATTATTTATTTTCAATAAACTGTTTTCAACTGATTAACATTTTGCTATTCTGCTTCGGAATTTAAATCAAAACAGGTCTTTTATCCCCTAAAGCAATTCATGTACAATTATTTTTTAAATTTTAAATAATGTACTTAAGAACAGAATGCATATATAATAAACTTTTGTTTGTACGTGCATAATTTACACATGCATGTATAGTGAGTTTGAGCCAAGGTAAAACGATGCAGCTGAACAGCCAATCAAAATGGATCCCAAAATCTTGAAATTACAATTTCTTATAGCATAGTGATTTGTTTGTGTGTTACACACAAGTACACATATATTATCAATACATACAAAAGGGTATAACCGTTTTATGTATGAGCAAGCATGTATCAGTATTGGTACGAATTTTTGGGGTTATCTGCTCTTCTGAGGAATAATTTAGTCTAAATGGTAGTCTACGCGTCAAATATTTAAAATGTGTATTTTGTTGTGTGAAAATCGGTTAACCTAGAATGCGAGATAAGGAGTTTTGGATGTCTCCATTGTTTAACACAGAATTTTCTCGTATTCTCGCGAAATATTAGCGATATCGCTTAATTGACTTCAGTTTTAGAGACTTATCTTTGGTACCAAACTTGGCAATTTTTCGCGATTTTATTAATGGGACCTGTAATCTTTTCCTTCCTGCAATGGGTTCAGGGCCGTAGCGCTGGGAGCGCTAAGGATGGCTCAGCCCCCCCTGGAAAAATCTGAGCCCCCCCCTAGCCGAAAGAACATAGGCATCGAGGAACATATTTTGAAAAAAATAATAAAGATATGTAAATTTTTAAATGTTTGTTCCTGTACGGAAATTGCAAACTTTGTAAACAGCAGGCTCTTGAAACATCGTAAATATTCTTCTTTGATCTTTGTATTAGGGCTGGCAGTGCCGGATTTAGAGGTGTGGAGTCCCTGGGACAACGAAGTAAAGTAGGCCCCTAATTATTTCTCAAACAAGTCAACATTTTTTTCGACAATCAGTGTGTCATTTCTTGAGCATATAATAGAGTGATGATTTACTTTGTGATTGTTTCTTGCAAAAATGCACAGGATTTATTTGATCGAAGATTAATATTGACAAGAATTCGAAACGCTCTCTGGAATGTTCAAAGTGGAAAAAGTGAGAGAACTGGTCTACCATTGTAAGAATTTTATTTAAAAAGAATTATCTTTCACACCATACGGTATTAGGAAATTTTATTTAAAGATGTCTATTGTGGGGGCCAGGGGCTTAGCCAGAAATTTTTCATGGAGGGGGGGGGGTTCCCGAACTTAACCAATAACTTCAGGAATCGCGATTGGCTTTGCGAGCGTGGTATCTTAGCTCCAAAGAACGAAGACGTCAATCAAACCAATAATAGGATTCAATTGAAAATTCCTGGTGCAGTTACGGAATACAAATCCAGTGACACAGTTGTGGAAAAAGATCAAGCTATTAATTATCCAGTTGAATTTCTTAGTTCGTTCGAGCCACCTGGAATTCCACCTCACAAACTGACGTTGAAAATTGGCTCAGCAATACTTCTCCTTTGAAATCTGAACCAGTGGCGGATCTCCGGGGGGAGGGGCTCTGGGGGCTCGAGCCACCCCCCCCCCAGAGCTAGAAATACACTATGGATTAGGAAGTTTTAAAAAAAAATTGCAAATTTTCACATGAACTGAAATTTTAAAAAGTAGCACTGTATATACAGTTGACTCCATGTTTAACGACGATCTCTTTCCAAAGACGCTATTTCAAATTCCCAGCAACTCCAACGTAAAAAATTTCTATTCAAAGACGACGTCGTTTCTGTTTAACATTTTTTTTTTTTTTATCTTACGCTACAGGAACACGGGAAAATTTTTTAAGAGTGGGGAAAAAAGTGTCGGGGAATGTCAAAAGTGCAATTCGCAAGACAATCTCAACTACCTGAGTGTATTCTCAAAGGTATTTTAGAAGCAAAGAGAAAATTCTTGAAGCAGCACAAAAATTTAGTTCGGGATCCAAATCCAAACGGCCGAAAATACAATGTGGCCGATTGGAAGAGTTTGGCAAGGCACTTCTGCATGCAAATGGTTGCATGAAGCAAGAGCATCCAACATTCTAATTTCTGGGCCCCACCATGGCCGAGTGGATAAGACACTCGACATGATAGACGGCAGAAGTATGAAAGTCCCGCGTTTGGGCCTACCGCGCGGATATCGATCTAACTATCTGGAGTTTTTCCGGAATCGTTTCTCCAGATTTAACATGAATACACGTCAGAACCTCTGAAAAAATCCTCCGACCAAGGCAACCGACCCAGAATCCAGATGCCTCTAGTATAGGCTTGCCACATAACATCACATAACACATACTCCAATCTCTGGAGGCCCGACGAGTGGCTGAGCGCATAGCGCTCGCAACTGGGAGAAAAAAAGTGCCTGATTCAAACTCAGGTCGCGTCCGTCAATCTAGCCGTTCGGGTCTTATGCAGTTTTCTCCGAAACTTCTCATAAGTATGGATTAAGACCCCTTAGAACCCCCCCTCCCGTAGGGCACCCCGTACTCGGCCTAGATCCTTCATGTAGATAATTGTTCGTATTACCAAAATAAAATAAATTCAAGCAATTACTGCAGTGCTGTTATTCTGGCAGAAAAATTTGGAATGCAAAATTTTCAGGCTTCGGCTGGTTGGCTAGAAAAATTCATAAAATGGAAGCTGACGCATTTCACATTTGAGAAAATCTGGAAGAAAGAATAACGGGAAGGCGAAAAATGAAACAACGGACTCATTTTGATTTTCTTGAAACCTAATTTTATTGTATTGCTTGTTTTTACTACCTTTTTTTTAAGGTAACTTAAAATATTTTTTTGTGGATAATAAAATAATATAATGATAATAAAAGTAACATCTTTAAACACGCCAATATATCAAGAAAAATATTCACAGTCCTATGAATGTAAAGTGTAAAGGGTAGGTGTTGGTGCTGTACGATTACGGCCAATTATCTGCACATGGAATCTAAGCGGATGGGTGGGGTGCACTCCATGGGGGGTCTTTCTAAGGGGTCCTAACCCTTATTTACTCTAAGTTTCGGAGGAAAGCACGGAAAAACTCAGAACAGTTAGGTCGGCGTACGGGAACTGGTTTAGAACCAGGCACCTTCCAAAGTGTAAAGGGAAATGTTATTCTTTTACATATTCCGTTTATGGAAGATCTCTATATAAAAACGATTTTTCATATTTTCACGGTTCCTTGAAAGTCATTAAACAGAGAGCCAACTATATATATATACATATACCAAGAATATTTACACCAATACTTATTGAATCCTTGTGGACTAAACATAACTTCACTATTTACAAAAATGATAGAGCTTTTATTTTTAAACACAAGGAGAGGCAATTTTTATTGACTCACTATCACCACAGTGGCTGGAGCACAGTTCCCAGTTTTATTTGTACAGTGGAACCTGTCTAATGGGACTACCCTTGGGAAGAACAAAACTGGTCACCTTACAAAGGTGGTAAAGTGTGATGGTTGTAAAGTGAAATTTCATTAAAATTGTCACTATAGACAGACGATCTCTTTACCAAGGTGGTCACTTTAGCAGGTTCCACCCTATTTGAATGGACGAAGGCACACTGATACGGGGAAAAAATCTTCCGTTGTTCTCTCCATTTTATAGGGGACGGAGTTTGCGGTTCAGTGCAGAAATCTTTTATCGGTATCCCCGAATTGCCTTTAAAAAGTCGTAAAATTCGCGACGAGAATGCTCTCTTACCCACAGCAGTCACGTTAGACGCAGCGGCAATCAGCAACGGCCTTAAGTGATGCTGAATCATAGACGAACAATCCAACCCTCCGCAATTTGTACAGCTTTCATTCTTTCAACTGCTCTTATAAGTTGTCCACACCACCCAGACGTATGGGTACAAATCCTCATTGTAAAAGTAAAACATCTTCTAAGATATCAGACAAAGCGAATACCTGGCAATGTATAGCTGGTCTGGTTTTAAAAAAGAAAGTTCAAATTGTAAATAGCAGGTAATAGTGATAATAGTTGTAAATAGCAATTGAGGTTGGTTTACTACAGTCCTCACAGAAAAGGATGGGAATTACATAATCTGGAAAACTTAATGCCATCCTAAAATGCGAAAATTTATGCTGTGAACACTGTATATTGCACGTGGCTGTGAAAGGGGTTCAATAATGCATTCAGCAATTATGCTATGTATACTGTAAAATGTTAATGGGTAGGGCCCGCGAACAACAACATGAATAAAGGTCGTTGTTGATTAGCCACGTCTTGTCGTCACAACAGGGGTTAAGGCGACATTTTTCTGACGACTTTTAATGACCAGTCAGGATCTACCAACAAAAGATTAATGTGTTAAACTGAAAACCCTGTCCCCCCACACAATGGAGAAAGCAACGGAACATTTTTTTCCTGTATCAGTCCCGTCGTCCATTGAAACGCATAAAACACGTGGCTTATGAGCATCGGCCTTAACTTGATCGGTATAGGGCGCATGATAGCTCTGCCCCCCCCCTTCCGAGTTTTCTTTCGACGGTTCTTGCAGCAGACAACAAACTTATTTAGTTGTGATATACCATGTCTAATTATACATTGGGAGAAAAAGTATTGGGAAATCAATGTATCATCCTAATGAAAAACGGAGCCCCCCCCCAGATGGTTTCTCTGGATCCGCCCCTGATCTGAACACGCCAAAGTTACGAAACAGAACCAGACTTTCAGTGAAAAAACTGATGCCGAATGTAATTGAAGTAACAATAATTAGCGGCCAATGTAAAAGAGAAGATGTGTTGATTCCGCGCATTCCAATGATTCCCTCTGATTTGCCCTTTACATTCAAACGGCTACAATTTCCTGTGCGTCTTGCTTTCGCGATGACAATTAACAAAGCTCAAGGCCAGTCGTTGCGCGTTACTGGATTAAATTTAGCAAACCCATGTTTTTCGCATGGTCAACTATATGTTGCTTGCTCCACAGTAGGTACCCCAAATCAGAAAACAAAGAATATTGTTTATCCATTTGCATTACGTTAGATGTTAGTATTAGTCTGAATTATTTTACTAAAGTATGTTATACATCCCATAGAGTAGTAAAAATAGTGTACATTCAAGTGAATTATTATAAAAATATTTACATAGATCATCATCAATACATAGCAATAAAAATAGTGAAATGTTATCACTATGACTTAATTTTCATTTTTCTGCTACGATTTATAGATTTTAGATTACATTAAGACCAAACATTTTTAGATGTATCGAAATAAAATAAGTACAAATTGGCAGGAGAACTTCTGTTTTGTATAGTTATAAATTTTGCATTATTTCTATTGGTTGCATATTTTATCAATATTTGCATTGATTTACTGACGTAAATACAGTCACTACTTTGTACAGCATTAATAGTAACTTTATAAGTATGCATTATTTTGTACAAGCAAGGTTTGAATAATTTTCAAATTTAGCACAAAGCAGTATATGTTGAAATTTTGCACTACTTGCACATTTTGCTAGTTTTTCATGTTGTCGACGTTTCAAGTTGACATTCGCTGTTTTAAGTTATCGACGAAAATATAGTCAATATTTACACAGCATCAAGTGTAACTGTATAAGTATATATTATTCTGTATCTTCACCTGCGTTTGAATAATTTTCCAATTTTCTATGTAGTAGTATATTTTGTATTAGTCACGCATTTTGTTATTTTCTGCATTTATAATTATTGCCGAAAGTATATTCATCATTTCTACTGCATTAAGTGTAACTTCATAAGTATCTGTTATTCTGCATATAATTCAAAAATTTTGCTTACTAATTTTTATTGGTTGCACATTTTATTAATTTTTGCAGATTTATTGTCGAAAATATAGTCACCATTTTTACAGCGTATATAGTATTAAGTGTAACTTCATACGTATATGCATTATTCTTAATTTTTGCATTGATTTTCTGTCAAAAATATAGTCCTCTCTTTATTTAAGTGTAACTTTATACGTGTTTAGTATTCTGTGTATCAGTGTTTGAATAATTTGTAAATTTTGCATTCAGCTGTATTTGTTGAAAATTTTGTATTACTTGCGCATTTTGTTAATTTTTCACTTATTTAACGTCGAAAAGTAGACACTACTCGCACAGCGTCAAACGCCAACGTCAAGTGTCACAGCGCCATCTGCTGCGTGCCTCAAGCGCAGCGTCATCGCCAAGTGTCAAAGTATGTATTATTCTGTTTCAGCTGTGTTTGAATAATTTGTAAATTTTGTACATAGCTACCATAATATTATCACCGTAGTTAATTTTTGAATTTATAATTATTGTCGAAATTATATTCATCATTTATATTACATTAGTGTAACTTCATAAGTATATGTTATTCTGTATCCGTATTTGAATATTGAAGAATTTTGTTCATTGTTGTACATTTTTAAACGTTTTGTGTTAGCTGAATATTGTGCTATTTTTTCCATTTATTTTCTGTCGAAAATATATTCACCATTTTTATAGTATTAAGTCTTAATTCATAAATATGTGTTATTCAGTATCTAAAACTGAGTTTGAACAGTCTGTAAATTTTCTATATTGTTGCATATTTTGTAAATTTTGTATCAGTTGTTCCTTTTTGCATTTATTTATTAGTGCAGTCCAATGTTACTTGATGTGAATGATTTTTTGATAAACAAGGTCGAAAATGTATTCACCATTTGCATCGGGTTAAATGTAACTTCTTAAGTATATATTATTTTGCTCCTATAGCGGTGTTTGAATAAATTAAATGATAATTCAGAATTATGTCACAGCAAGTAAATTAAGTTTAAAATCCAGCTTATCTCAGAAAAGTATAGAAATGCCTAAAAATGGATCAAACAGAGAGCAGTATCACCAGTAGATAGAGATTTAAATTATGAAAATTCGGAAACAGGTGGTGGAAGATTTCCAATAAAAATAAAACGTAGTATATCTTCAAAGTTAAACTTTAAATGAAGAAAATGTTTCCCATGTTTAAAAACTGACGGTTTACATATATGCAAAATAAAATAGCCCTTTTTTTTTAATTATCAGGAGAACATTCTTTGCATTTGTGTTTTTAATGAAAATAAGCCTCAATCCCCAGCGAAGAACGGGTACTTCAGCTAGTAATATATAAAATAGCTAAACTTACGTAGTATGGAATCCCAAGTAATTCATATATATATATAAATATACATACATAAATTTTATACGGGGTAGGTGTATGGCTTTTGAATTGGCTTTAAATTTTTGTTTAAAACTGGATTAAAATTTTTATTTAAAAATTTGACACAAGGACATCCGATTCGACTTGGGTATGATATCGATGTAAAAATAATGGGGGAGACTGTCCTTGACATCGTTTGATATTTCAGGGGCCTTTAAAATTGTGGAACAATCAATATTGATATTTATGAGTGACCCCTAATTTAAATAATTTATTTTAAATCGGCCCCTGAAGAAGGGGTTGCTAATTGTTAGTTTAATTTTTGACACAAAATTTTCATATTGTGATTTTGTGTCAGAAATTAAACTGAAACTAGTCTTGAGACTCACTTACACCCTTTTGAAAAAGTATTCGAGTGTAAATCCCTTGCCAGTTTCATATTAAAATTTTGTTCCCTGTAAAAACGAATCATGTCACACATCAATAAGTTCTATAGTTTCTTTTAAACTTGTGTTTTTTACAAAAACTATTTAGTTATTCATAAAAAGAAAGTGGTAAATATGGCTATTACTCAAATACTTTTTTGAGTGGTTGCACGGTCCGGTGGTAAATACTTTTTAAAAGTTCATCGCCCAAGGCAACCCCATCGTGTGGACTTTCCATAACACAAACCGCTCATTATAAATACTGAATAATGTACAGAGAAAAACAATATGGTAGTTTGGATAAAAGCAGCTTAGTCAAATGCGGAACCTTAATTAATTTTAATCAAGTAATGAACTATACAAAACTAACAAGGGGAGGCTCAGACGTTGGGATCACCGATTTTTATGAAATGTTGATGAGTTATAGGGGACCCATAGTATAGCAAAATGCCAAAGAACTAGCCGCCAACTCTACCTTATTTTCGAAAAAATTCCATTTTAGCATTTGATGCACTGTTATATACCAATTATTAGGAAAATCGTATGCGTTATCTGTGGCGCCGTGGTTTCGCTTTCGGCTACGGATCTAGAGGTCTCTGGTTCGTGTCCAATTGAATCCGCTTCGTTTTTTCATTTTTTTCCCTCCCTTAAAAATTCATAAAACAGTTCAAATGATTGTGTAAAAAATATATTGTGACTTTCTTTGTGAAACTGGAGTTATAAAGTTCTTTGATGTGTATATATTTGATAATTTACTAATATTATTTAGAACCAGGGAAGAATAATAAAAATGGATTTGCTTCTTCCTTCATTTTGAATGATGCAATTATTGTTTACAGTTTCCCATTCAGCTAAAACGTGTCACACACATGTAATTACAATTAGAAATTCAATATTCGGTATAAACGATAAGTTAAACCTTTTTATATGTTTAAAACATTTATGATTTGATGCTGAATGCATATAATTTTACATTCGTCAAACTTCGCGAGTAGTAGATAACGAAAGAAAAATATTAATAATAAAATACCAGGAGCTTTTGGCTTCCGAGTTGAAAAAACTATAGAGAATTTAATAAAAGAATACTCTAATGTGAATGTAACTTGTTCAAAGCCCGGGACACTTTCAACGAATAACCACTATGCTTCCTTTATTCCTTGACCGAATTTTGAGACCATATGTAGGGAACGAGAAATTTTAGGAAAGATCAAACAAATCCAAAAATTTATGACAAAATATTTTTATGACGATGAAAGTAATTCATATTGTCCTCTAGAAGTAATCCCACTTAAATGTACACCACTTTGTCAACCATGTGATGATCTGTTTTACTAGCCCCCCCCCCTTCCACAAAAAAAATACAAAATCACAAAATTCTCCATACTTTATGCAAAATAAACGGGAATTAGTAAGAGAAGATGCAATAAAATTTCATTAAGTCATGTGTTTTCTGCTATCAGCGCATTCACGCATTCTTTTCTGAAATCTTAAAACATGCATGGTTTGCTGCAAAATTTTCTGATGAAAGGCAGATTAACTTATCTTTTATACCGAAAATTAAATTTCTAATTGTAATTAGACGTAACAAAACGTTGTAAACACGTTTTAGCTGAATGGGAAGCTGTAAACAATAATTGCATCATTCAAAATGAAGAAAGAAGCAAATCCATTTTTATTATTCTTCCCTGGTCCTAAAAAATATTAGTAAATTATCAAATATATACACATCAAAGAACTTTATAACTCCAGCTTTACAAAGAAAGTCACAATATATTTTTTAAACAATCATTTGAACTGATTTTTGAATTTTTAAGGGAGGGAAAAAAATGAAAAAAACGAAGCGGATTCAATTGGACACGAACCAGAGACCTCTAGATCCGTAGCCGAAAGCGAAACCACGGCGCCACAGATAACGCATACGATTTTCCTAATAATTGGTATATAACAGTGCATCAAATGTTAAAATGGAATTTTTTCGAAAATAGAGAGAGTTGGCGGCTAGTTCTTTGGCATTTCGCTATACTATGGGCCCCCTACAACCCATAAACATTTCATAAAAATCGGTGATCCCAACGTCTGAGCCTCTCCTTGTAAGTTTTTAATTAATCTATTGTTTTAGAAATAATTTCATTGAACTAATTACCATGTTAGAAATGGGCGTCCTCAAACTTTTCCCCTTAAAACTAGATCGCTGCTTTCCGGCATTATCCTGAATACGTACACACATGGCGACTTAGGCAGAGTGACGCGAAAATAACTTCTGTTTCCACTGGTATTTTATGGACTGTGGCATAACAGTAGGATGGCAGGACGGGCAAGATATCACAGTTTCCAGGCCAGAGCCGCCTCCCCCCAACACGAGACTAACCCAAGCGGTGTCGTCTTATTTGCGACCGGGGTGAAAATCCTCGCACTTGCGACCGCTTCCGTTTAAAAGCAGGTGCATTGCATGATTGATAGGATGGGACCGTTGCATTTGCGACTGCTTTAAGTGTGAGGGGTTGATGGGTGGGTGGGGGGGGGGGGGAGTGAGGGGTGAGGGAAGGTGGGTGTTAAGTCGTAATAAGCAAAACTTTTAGATTTTAATTTAAATACTGCACATTCTTCCATAACATCATAGCTGACAAGTTGTACGATTTTTTCGTGCAGAAATTTAAATTGTTTGCACGATTTTACTAATGATTAAGGAAATCGTAAGAATTTTTATTGAAAACCTCTAAAATATACATTTCTGCAAATATCGAATGTATTTAACGTTTTGTTTATTTTCAAGGTCATTGGATTTTTGCATTTTTTTTCTACTTCACATCAGTTAATTCTGCTGTTTGTTTATCAACTTTTTTGGCTGGAAAAACTTCCATAAATATATTATGCTTCAGCATTCTAATTTCAACCGTTTTTCCCATCCCCTTTAAGAATAAATATTTTTCCTTCATCACTCTGTTATTAACCCTCCCATACCATAAGAGTTCAGATTGAATGACCCCTTTTTAAGAATAAATTATTTTTTTAAGCCTTATATTCAAAGAAAACCATTTAAAAATCAGTTCATTACTGGAAGCAAGTTTGGATATTGTAAATTCAAAATAATTAAAATAAATGTTCAAACAAAAAATGTTCTAATTGGCTAAAAATGTTTGTGTAAGCAAACATGATATAAACTACCGTGTTTACTCGCGTAATAGTCGCACTTCTTTTGCCGATTTTGTTTCACGGTAAAAGTCTAAGTGCGGGGGGTATCTATTACATAATATTGCACATTCTAAAGCTAAAAGATTACTAGAATTACAAAAAAAAAACTCACTTACCAACGTTGGCCACTTTATTTGCAGTATATCAAATAATATTTTTGTCAGTTGCACACGAAAAGGGGCTTTTCTTTTTATAGTAATATTTTTTATAGACATGAGTGAAGGCCAAATACATGACTATGGCGTTTATGCGGGAAAAGTATTTTGTCGATTTTTTCTGCTTCAAAACGAGGGTGCGACTATTATGCGAGGACGACTATTACGCGAGTAAACACGGTAAATATACCCAATAGTTATTTTTTTTTATAATTGTTTTCTAGAAATTATAATTTTCTATATTGTTACTTTTTCGTCGCCTTATGTATTTAAAATTGGTGAAATTATCTGTTTAATATTAATGCACTTGTGTTTTCTTACGGAAATCACTAAATTATTTCCTTTTAGAAATGCATACATGTATTTAAAATTTCATGTATTTTAATACTGAAGTATTTAGTGCAATTTTTAGTAATAATTTAATTTAATTTAAAATACGTAACAGGAGAAAAAATTCGTTTTTCTATTACAGAAAAATGCAATATCTGAAAAGCATTCAGAAAAAAAAATAATAATAATAGAGCACTAGAGCACTAATCTTAGTACTCAATACGTACACTTAAGGACACAGAACATCTCGGCGAGTAAAGAGAGGCATTTCTTGCAAAAGATTTAACATGTATTTTATTTCAAAATAGAGAGAGAAGTGAAATTTTTTGTATGCTGTATGTACAAACATAACATACAACGAATTTGATTCAAAAATTAGTCTAGCTAATGAACTTTTTACATATTATTACATATACTAACATGCTGTTAAAGGAACTTTTTTGAACAGCGTGTTAGTTTGGTACACTTTTCTAAAAAACTATTATGTTTATTATCTTAAAAGTTTGTACGGTATCAGAAAACATACTCTCTGAGAATAATAAGAAGCGATTTTGTTTTTGTTAAAAAAGAAATAACAGTAGAAAAAATCACAAAAAAACATTTAAAAAAAATAAAAATTAAAAAAGCACAAACACCATTATTTTCAAATTGTTTTTCGCTCAGATCTCTAATGTTAGGTATTTTTTTAAAGAAACAGGTTAGGTAAAATTTTGTCTAAAGTTTCAACTGTTTACCTGAAACAAATTTTTAGAAAAGTGTAACAAGGCATTAAAAAAATAAACATTTCGAGTAAAAGTGAAAAAACAAAAGCTTTATTGTATCCAAAAAACATTTGTTTGCATTTTAAAAACAATATTTTCAGTACTGTATATAGTCTAAAATATGGGGGGGAGAGGTATATGTTCATAAGGTCATCGTAAATGTCATTCTGTTTCCTCGCCAAATAATGGTAACTCATTTTATAGAATTGAACCTTTTTTTACAAAGCAGCTAAATCAGCCAACTCATGCTTAAGCATTCTATTTTCTTACATCAAGTTTAAAAAGAATGTAACTATAATGCAAATAAGAGAAAAAGACTTTATATACTACTATAAAAACATCTTCAATAAAGGATGCCTCTGAATATCTTGATTACGATTCATGTCAGTGAAACATTTTTGAAAAAACCAGTTTTGTTGGTCATGTTTCTTAATTGCAGATAGTCTAAGCTTTTCATACGTACATATATTTTTGGTTCATCATTTTTAAAATTAACTTTTAAATATGCTCATGTACTGTGTACAACGCTTTCTTTAATTGTACTGACTCCCCTCCCCCCCCCCACACACACACACTCACCCCAGTGACAGTTTATGACACATCCCAAGCCACCCTGCACATTTGGACAAAAGCGGTCGCAAGTGCTACGCTCAAATTACAGTGGTCGGAAGTGCGACGTTTTTCACCCGGGTCGCAAATACGACGTAACCGTTGCAAGCTCATTACATTTGCTGATAATATATATATTAAAAATTTTAAATGTGTTGAATTAATTTGTCTGCAACTTGTAGTAATAAAGGGGACCCAAGCAATGAATTCCCTACGGCCGCAACGATGTAATTACGCCACTGTTTACGGATATGCTTTTTCCACGAAGATTTCGAGGCTAGCAATCGAAAACTGATCAACTAAGTCTTATATTTTTATATTTTTAATAATTTTTTTTTTATTTAGTGTTCTTATCGCTACTAAGAACACTGCCTACCTTTAAAAGACAATTTACGATCAAAGACCAGGTTTTACTTTCCTTTTTTCTTTTTTTTTTTTACTGGGGAGGTTTTTTTTTATTTTTTTTTACAGCAGCTATATATATTCTTTCTAAATTCGTTACTATTATCCATTGCATGCGGCCCTCGCTTTTGTTTTATATTTTACAGGTTTTTTCATAGATATTAAAAAAGTCATAATTGCAAACTTTTAGGACCCTTTGAATGGATTTAGGAATTTGTATGTAGTTATAATCAATAGGCGGCTAGGTAAAGTTAGTTTATACTTTTTTGACTGTTTTTAAAATTTGCTATATTAAGAAATATTGAAATTATTATTTTCTAAGTTTTAGATATATGTGTGCAAAGTAAAAATTTGAATTCTTGAATTTTTTACGGAGAAATTCTCGGGGCGAGTTTTTATACTTATGGCAAACCTTTGCATTAAAAAACCACTCTTTTGTTTATTTATTCACTTTTTTTTGGCGGGGGTGGGGGTGGGGGGGCAATTATTTTTCCGAAACTAATAAAAATTTGTCAAAGATTTGAAAGGATTTGAAATTTTCAGAAAATTTGATCTGAAACACATAAATCTTACGATAAAATTGAATAAAATGAGCTATTTTATATTGCTTTAATTTTCTCTCTGATCTGTCCCGACTTAGGAAAAGTAATTTATTTGAGACATTTTTTGTAAGCGTTTCATTTTTTGGATTAAGATTAATTTCACAACTAGCATAGAATAATATTACACATTCGATAGTGCAATCAGCATTCAATTTGTACGCTTCATGATTTTTGCTTGAAAAGAAATAGAAACTTTTTTTTACGATAGCGGTCTTTTGACGCCGAATTCGCTCTGCTTCGTCACAATATGTATGTTGTCAATCGTTTTCATTACATAATTTGGAGTTTTGGCTTATAAATTTTGCGCTTAATGAGGGTTTTTAAAAATTTTGTTTGGTTTGATGTTAAAAATAAATTTTACTTATTAGTCTTGTGCTCAGTGTAAAATTAGAATTTAATTATACTCGGCTAATTCGAAAACATGACAACCTAGACAAGGTAAGTTCTTTAAAAACAATGGTAAGAGAACTTTTTGAGGGATTGTAACGCATATTCAAGATACATCTGGAGAGAACCACCCAAAACTCTAGAACGTTAGATCGTTCCACGCGAAGAGAAAGAATCCCGAACCTGCACACTTCAGAAATTTCCCAATATTCAGCGTTTTATAAATTCTGCCATTGGTCTGCACGTTTTAATAGAAAAGTAGGACCATAAATACTGTACACTCACTTCAATGTATTCACTGCTTTTTCTTTTTAATGCTTTCTACTGGGTTCAAATTTTTATCGATGGGCTCATCATGGTGTTATTCATTTTAACAAGACCTGCACTCTCGTTGCAAAACTGCCCACAGATGATAATTTAAGATATTGTTTTGCTCTTTTTTTTTGGATTAATTTTTAATCTCAAAAGGAGCATTTTACAAGGAACGCTCTTTTTTGCACAATATTTTAAACTGTGATTTCGCTCTTTTTCCGAGTAAATTTTTAATCTCAAATGCGATTTCCTTAAAAATATTTTTACTTTTCGTCTGTTTAATTTATTTTTAATCTTATTCTGAGCATTTGCACTTTTAAAAAGCCATTTCGGGCAATGATTTTGTACCTTTTATACAAAAAAAAAAAGAAGAAAAGAAAAAGATGAATCTTGTAAAAAAGAATATTAAGTGCTGAACAGCTTTTCAATAAAGCAGCATAGTTTGGATATTTTTAAATGATACTTCAAACAGGAAAATAAAAATGCTTTTCAATATAGCAGCATGATTCTACAAGGTATGACAAGATTACTAATATAAAAGCGTTACTGCGCAAATTGAAAGCATGATTTATATTAACATATTTTTAACAATAGAATTTTTTAACTACGCGCATAAATATTATTTTCTTATCTACTCTAAAACAACAAAATACATTGGAAACAGTTCGTAAGAAGAGAGCAGAGATAGAATGTAAAACAATTTTTTTAACTTTTAAAAGTTAATATACAGGGTGACTACTAATTCATGGTACTAACTTTGAGGACTGGTACAGGACACTGTAACAATCACATTTTGTATAGGAATGTATATTCAAAAGTGGAGCGTCGAAACACAAACACAGGAAAGAACAAATTCAGGAGTTCAGAAAGTTTTCAGCTTCCGGGAACAAGAGTAGTTTCCGCATCTCTTTCTGTTTGCTAGAATGGACAACAATGACAGTTCGAAATTATAATTTGCCCCTCCCCCCTGAGTGCTGTGTACAGATGTTTCCTCTTACCCTTCTCTAGCTACGCCACTGGACGTAGATGGCAACCTCCGCCTCTGTTTCAAGGAAAGTGGCGTCAGATTTCACTTACGATTAAAAAAAAATTACATTTGTAGAGAAAGGCGTGATTATGGTTTTGACTCTGACACGGTCAGCAAGAATGAAAGCTGTTGAAGTAGTTTATAAATATTTTTATGGCATTGACAAAGTTCTGGAAGGATTAACATCCAATCCTATGTCTACATCGGAAACAGAGGCTCTCTCTTTGAAAAAATGCATAAAAAATTTGAATTTCTTATTTTCACATGTTTTAGGTTTAACATTAAAAAAAAAAAATAAATAAATAAATAAAAAAAAAAAAAAAAAAAAAAAAGAAAGACCGCGTGAACCAATTTCTCCAAAGAAATTATATAACCGTAGATGAAACAGTAAGGCATACTAGAGGTCTTTTAAATCTTCTGGAATGAACCAGAGACAAAACTATATTCGCTGCAATAACAGAGAAGCAAAAATAATAGCTAATAATAATTTACTTCCCGATTTTAATGAAAAACAAAAATAGAAGAAAAGATGATGTTTGTTGAATCTTGCGAAAATGAAAGTTCGATTTTTTCAAAGATAGAAAAATTTAGAATTCCTCTATTAGAAATTACCGACAAAATAAAATGAGTGAGCTAAAATCTCGTTTTCAGGCTCTCGAAATGATTAGTGATAACTTTGGAATCCTGAATGGCATAAAATCCACCAGATGAATATAGAAGAACTGAAATCCGAAGTTCAAAAGTAAGCACTTCTATATAAAAAAATGACCTAAATATAGAAGCGTTTTTAGGAGAAAGTTTTAAAAATCACTCTCTATTGATTGACGACGCTATGGAAACAGCACCTGCATCAATCCTTTTGAGTCTCATTCACAAGCATAACCTGGAAGAAAGCTATCCAAATTTGACCACAGCCTTAAAATTATTAATTCTTCCAGTAACACTTGCATCAGGTGAGAGAGGCTTTAAAAAGCTGAAAATTATAAAAAAATTAAGAAACTCTATGAAGCAAAATAGACTTTCTTTGCTTTATCTTATCTTTGAAAATTGCCAAGAAACGCCAATTTGAGTATTATCTCAATCGAACACAAAAAAGCGTCATTGATTTCTTACAATGACATTATTAGAACTTTTGCTGCAAAAAAAGCTCAAAAGCTAAATTTTCGTTAAAAAAAAAAAAAAAAAAAAAAAAAAAAATCCATTTCTTTATCTATATATATGAAACAGGAAAGTCTGTCTGTCCGTTTGTTCGCTATACGCGTCCAGACCGTTCGACGGATCTGGACCAAATTTGGCACACTGACTAAATAAGACAAGAGAAAGCTAATGTCGTAAAAATGAAATTAATCGGATTAATAGTTTTTAAGTTATTTATATTTTGTACAATCTTCAGCCACTTTTTCTTTATCGGAAGCGTAGCGTGAATGAAGGGGGGAAACGCTCATTTCTCTCGGGTTTTTCATTCTAAAGGTAAGCGCGTTGCCATAGCAACTAGGAACAAAATGAACAGCGCGCGGAATACCTCCCACGCCCAAGAAAAACGATTAGTACGCATGCGCGAGTTGAGCGGGGAGTAGATCTTTTGGGACCCTGTACGGTTTGCTTTACTGCTAGGAGGCTTTCCGCGAGAGATAGGTAGATCTTTTGGGACCCTGTACGGTTTGCTTTACTGCTAGGAGGCTTTCCGCGAGAGATAGGCGGCGATAGTTACGCTTCGATCTAGCTTGAACCATGCGGGTGTACGGGTGTGGGACATTGGCGAAATTTCTCATATCCGGCAGGATGTAACTTTTATAATGGATGGTGAACCTGAGGGTATATATTTACTTTCCGAACATGAACCATGTAAGGAAAGTATTGTAATCATGAAAAAAATTCGACATCGAGATTTTGGTGTATTTACACGTTTTGGGGTCTTCTGAATCCATTTATGCTATTTTTACGAGATGTATGTATGTATGTGTGTATGTGTGTGTGTGTGTGTGTGTGTGTGTGTGTGTGTGTGTGTGTGTGTGTGTGTGTGTGTGTGTGTGTGTGTGTGTGAACACGATAGCTCCTAAACGGTACATTCTATTGAGCTCATATTGGGTATATATGTTATAAACCACCGTCGTCGCAGGACCGTTATTGATTTTGGTGTGTATAGGACTTATAGTTTTTCTACAGGGCTACGTCAAAGATTTCTTTTACATTATGGCCTATGGGGGGATATTCTTGAAAGTGCGCTAGCGTTCAAACGGTACATTCTATTGAGCTCAAATTGGGTATACATGTTATAAACTACCATCGTAAGACCTGTATTGATTTTGATGTGTATAGAGCTAATAGATTTTCTACAGGGCTACGAAAAAGATTTCTTTTACATTAGGGCTTATGGGGAGAAATTCTTGAAAGTGCGCTAGTGTTTAAACGGCGCATTCGATTGAGCTTCAATTTGGTATATATGTTTGAATTATTAATCGATTGAAATTTACTTAAATGCTTGGTAATGATCTTAATCGTAAGTGTTCGGAAAGTCGAGTGGAGTCACTCCAGATTTTTGTGTATTTAAAATGTAGTTATTTTCTTTAGTTTTCTTTGCAAAAAACAAAATAAAACAAATCTTTGAGTTAAATTTCATGTAATGATTAACTTTAGTGAGCTATAAAGTTATTGTAGTTGCTAATACTTGGTACTCACCTCATTATTAGATAATTAACAACAGAAATTTAAAAAAAAAATTAAAGTGTAACACCTGTACGCTGGCAAGTCCCCTGTTCCTTTCTTTTTTTCGTTGCAGCGGGAAGTCCCAGGTCCTTTTTTTATCATTGCAGCGGGAGGATTCACATCCCTTCCCTTTACAATCTCATACCGACGACTGGACTCTTTTTTTTAGTAGTTGCGTAGGTATTAGCGATAAATGACTGAATACAGACGTGTTCATTTTTGTTGTTGTTGTTGCAGGGGGAAGTTCCATGTCCCTTTTCATCATTGCAGCTGGAGGATTCACACTCCAGTCTAGCCAAGTGCCATTCCCGGTAACCTCTGTACGCTATCAGGTGCCGTGTTCAATATTTTTTTAGTTGCAGCGGGAAGTCCAATGTTCTTTTTTTATCATTGCAGCGGGAGGATTCACATTTCTTCCCTTTAGAATCTATATTTAAGGTTAATGCGCATTTCTCTTCCATTGCACGGGCAACGCCGGGCCATGCTGCTAGTGTAAAATAAAACAAATGTTTTTATTTTACACTATGTTTTTTCTACTTTTCTGCGTAAATACTAATAGATTTTGTTTTCAAGTTTTAATTTTAAAATTATAAATTAAATCCTTAATTTAAAAACACAATTGTATGTAAAGTTAATTCGAACTGAAATTAAACAGATTTAACGTTTCCCCGACTTCCGATTTGGTAATAAAATGACATCTTCCTGATGTTTCAATTGTCAAAATGCTAGGTCCTGATTTTATTTCTTTCTAAAGGCATTTATTGAATGTCTTTCCGTTTCAAAAATTTTTAACTTCTCTCTCGCTTTTTTGGGGGGGTGGGGGGGGAGGGAGGCGCCATAATTAAAGTGCCTGGTGTCATAAACTTTAGTTTCGGCCCTGCCTGTAAATTACCAGATTCTGATTCGAGAGGGGATTAACGGAAGGGAGAGGGAAAGAGACTAAATTTCCTTGAAAGCTCGTGAATGGCCGAAGCAAAATTACTTTTGAAAGAGTGGGAAAAGAGAAAATGGGTGAATTAGTAATACACATTACTGAATCAGTTATATTGTTAGAAATGCACACACACACACACACACATCTATATATACATATATATATATACAATGATTCTGAATCATTTTTTATATCTTAAAAAGAATAACTTATATTATGCCCACTCTTTTCTCTTTTTTTTTAAAGTAAATTTATCAGTCTCATAGTGTCTCAGTCTGTATGCATGCAGAAGAGGTAAATTTAAAAATAAATCCCCAAATTATAATCCTGATAACAATACACAACAGTTATACATTTTAAAACAATTCTTTTAATAATTTATTTAAACAGAAGTCTTACTGTCCTGCAATACTCTCCACTTCTTTTTCAAAAGTTCTTAAATTTTTTTTCATCTTATGTTTAATTGTTTAAGCCTGAAATATCAAGAATTACTTCATCATTTAAGGACAAAGACACCAAAAGATACAACTTACTAGTTATTTGCACAAATTTTATGTTCCTCAAAATGTACATTTTTGAATGTTATTAGGCTTCACTGTCTAAATCAGTTTGACAATTATACTAGATCTATAATTATGGAGAAAAAAGGAATAAGGAAATAAAAAATAACTTTTATTCATCATTTAATGCATTCGAACTCAAATTTTAACAAAAATGAATACAATATCTTCACACCTTTATTAGAACAAACAAAATGCATTTTGCATCCTTTCATTGCAGCACATCTAAGAATTACATTTCTTGAATTACTATGGCAACTATGGTAAAAAATTAGGAAAAATTTTAAGAAAAAATAATTGAACAAGGAGTTAAAGTAATAAACACTCATAGTAATAAAGATCTGATGATAAAAAAACATGTCACAGTTTTCAAGCTATAAATGAACTCAGAGAAAGAAAATAAATGCAGTACAATTAAGAAGCATTGCAAGAGCAAATCGCCAAAAAAAAAAAAAGAAAACTGTTTCCATCACCATCTCAGAATTTCATAAATTTTTTTTTCTTGTGTTGCCTTACCCAAGGAAAGAACAAATCTCAAATAATTTTGATTTACCTCTTTTAGTTTTGGAGTTATAGGGGTCAAAGTACCCCAGACGAGTGACGTAGAAATAATTTAGGGCCATTTTACCACATTTTTGCCTCGACTGTGAATGGCTCAGAGGTGCTTCAGAATTTTTTTTCATTTAACTGTTTATCCTATAATATACTTCGGATATTAACATCTCAAATTTAAAATTCATTCGAAAATAGTGAGAGCCCCCAAATATGCCCCCCCCCAAATACCCCCAATTTCATAAAAAATACAGTTTTAAGAGTGATTAAAATCTTTGCTCTGGCGTGATAAAGAAAATATTTTTGCACAGTGCAGTTATACATCTTCAGATAAAGTGAATCCAATGTTAAAAATTTTTGAAGGCCCCAGGTCCCCACGGTACGGGGCCCCAAACATGCTCCTTAGCGCTAATTTATGCAAATTCGAAGCATTGGTACAGCTGAAGCCGACTTCCCACAGGAGAACTATTGGCAGGGAGATGTAGTATAAGCATAGCAGTTTCATATTATGAAAAAATATATTTTGAAGGCACAGCTGTTTCTAAGAAATATCCCAAAAAGTACCTCCCTATTTGGGACATTCCACTGGCACGCATGGGGGCCAGTGGAATGAGAGGCGTTATTTTCAGAAGTTTAAGCGACTGTAGCAATATTGAAAATTAAACTTATCCTGCATGCATCACAAATATATCCTCCATGTATCACATATAGTTCTTTTACAGGGGCAATTATAAGAATTGCATTACGCTGTATGGGAATCTCTATAAGTACTGATACGATTCGAAGAAATTTTTCACTGATAGAAAGCTACACTATTCCTGAGTATTATAGGCTACCATTCAGCATGCAGCATAACTAGCTCTTTTACAGGGGCAATTATAAGAATTGCATTACGCTGTATGGGAATCTCTATAAGTACTGATACGATTCGAAGAAATTTTTCACTGATAGAAAGCTACACTATTCCTGAGTATTATAGGCTACCATTCAGCATGCAGCATAACTAGCTCTTTTACAGGGGCACTCAAAAGAATTCTAATGCATTACGCTATATGGACATCTCTGTAACTACTGAATCGATTCTAAAGATCTTTTCACTAGAAGCTACACTATTCTTGAGTAACATAGGCTAAAATTCATGCATGGGTCCAGTCCCACGAGGGTCATTTCACGTCAGATCAAACGGTGCAGTTCACCACACCAACTCAGATTTTTCTAAAATTTCATATAGATGATTTATAGGCTAAGACATCAACAAATCTCAATTTTGAAGGTTCTACGATAATTAATTACCGAGAAATTAACTATGCAAATTTTTAAGATTTCTGCTAGGTGCGCCAAATTTTTTCTCAATTCCTTAAATAACTCCTTACCTGTAAAAGTTACTGAAGTGAAAATTTGTGGACTTAGTCTATATACGGGCCGCGCATCCGGAGGATGTCACTGATGACACCTTCCGATTTCTTCTTCGATTCCATTCAAGATGTTGGAGGAATGGCTGGAATATGGAGAAGACCTCGAAAGGAAGTCCTAGGATGAAGAATCCAAGTCGGAATTTGTAAGGAGAGAGAGAGAGCACTGTACTGAGAATTCGTCAAAAAGATAGCAATCCAGTGGAGTTGCAGGAGATATTCCAAGGAAAGAGTCAAGATGGCGACTAACTAGGTCTTTCTGCAATACCTATGGGATTTTCAATGGCAAGTCTCAAAGGCTTAACATAGAAAAACCAACAGGTATCCCTGAAAGGCCTAGTCAGTCGTCATCTGGATCACTGCACAGTGACAAAGACTTGATTAGGAATACCTTCAAATTTTAAACTTTTCCACTGATATTTTTTTCTTTATAATGGCCGTGTCAGCGGGCTACTTGAGGCTTGACCAGTACGAGGTCCGCAGATGTTGGTCATTTCATTATGGGGACGTCAATTAGGCAGACCAACGTTGTCTCCTATGATCGGTCTCCTAATGTTGAACAAATTCCATATGAGAGACTTAGCACCTGAAATCGGCACCTCCCAAAGGTAGCGTTTGAACATGCAGGACATTGGATCCACAGCAGATTTTACGTGCATCAGCTTTTATTAGTGTACATGGTCCAACAACAGCCCGACCGAGATAGGTTTTCACCCTCCCATGCACTGGCCAAGCCGGTGCTGCTTCACCTTCCGTGATCTTACGGAAAAGGAGCTTAGCGCCCAGGCCATTACGGGACACATTTCCCACTGATATCCATAGTGTAAAACAGCAAAAAATAATATATCATCATGTATTTTCTGAAAAAGAAAAGATAAAGAAAAACTGAAGGCTTATTCCATGTGCAAACTTATAGATATATAATAAAGTACATGTGCAAGCATTTTATAAAAATCCGTATCTAAAATACCAAAAAAAAAAAAAAAAAAAGAAAGAAAAAAGGTCTTAGCATCTTTTAAACATGAAATTGAAGAAATATGAACATGGAGAAAAAGCCATTTAAAGAGTTTGTTTGCCAAAAAAGTACCCCTTCAACAACAATCCTATACATATTACACATACACTATTATGAACTGTATAAATGGAAGAATATATAAAACATTTGAATCGGTGAGTGCAGAAACCACCTCAGTCACAAACAGGAAATTTTTTTCAGGAAAGAGAAAAAACTTCATAAAACTTCATAAAATAGGTAATATTTGCATGACAGAAACATAAATGCATGTTATAACAGAGGAAAAAAATAAGTTTAAATATTTGAAAATTTGGAAGAGTTATGAAGTTTTTTCTCTCTCCTGAAAAAAATTTCCTTTTTGTGACTGAGGTGGTTTCTGCACTCACCGATTCATTTGAGGCGCGTATCATTAATAAAAAGTATTTCACGAAGTTAATAAACAAACACGTGTAAATGAAAGAAAATGATTGAGACAGACAAATTTTAGTTTAAAATGTATTTATGAAAGCAGATTTAAATAAATTAAATGTGAAACACCATCTGCCACATCAATAAAACATTAAACGTTTCATAGATGTTATATATTTTTCTTAAATACAAAAAAAAAAAAAAAAAAAAAATATTTTTCTGTCCTGAAAACATGAAAAATCAGAAATAATCGGTAACGTACTGCTGCTGCGGCTTGCTGTACTTGAAAAGCATTACATACCATTCATACACTCTGACAGAATTTAAAATATGTTTTATTATTTATTATTTATTGTCCAAGTTAATATGTATGCCCTTCCCTTTTAACATTCTTGTATTCTCTGTGGTTTTAGCAAGCTTAATTAAACATTTAAAGCAAGGACGTACCCAGGGGGGTGGTCCAGGGGTCCGGACCCCCCCAAATTTCAGTTTTTGTTGACAAAATAAGAATGATGAAGTCTTTTTGTGAAAAATTCTGCCTTTTTCACAGTTTGCACCCCCTCCGAAATTTTTTTCTGGGTACGTCCCTGATTTAAAGGGACGTTTCTGGATATTTGAATGAAATCGCGCTGAGTGTATTAACAAAATTTATAATATCTCGTGATATTATTGGTGTATGATTAAAAATGAAGTGCCAAAATATATATAATTTAACAGACTTTCATTTATTAATAATGTTTAAAAAATAAACTTTAATATTTAATTAAATTTAAATTATTAAAATATTTTAAATAATATTATATAAGACAATATTTAAAAATGAATATCGATTTTCTGACCAAATTTGGGGTAAACTATCCCTTTAATTTCATGAAATTTTGCAGACGACAGGCGATTTTAGCTGTCCACTGCTTGTTGAAGTTGCATGCGGCATTATGGAATTTCATTCTTTAATAGCAAATATTGGTGATATTCGGAGTGTTATGTTTTTATTTCACATACAATTGAACTACATTTCAAGTACTCTATTTTTTCTATACGAGAATTGTTATATATATAATTTGACAGACTTTCAATCATTAATAATATTTGAAAAATAATATTATATTGACAGTGTTTCTGGGTGTTACGCGATGCGAATGAGCACAAAGCCATGTGTGGCCAAGTTTTCTCGTTCGTAATAACTTCAATTAGAGGTTTAGAAATCTCTTAACTAAATGATGTTTTCCACTTGCTTTATTTAATACTGGACTAGAACATTTTACGGCCTATATGTTGAACAAGGCACTGTTCCTCTTCCTCGTTGCCTTTACTTTTTCAAGTGCTCATACATTTTTCTGAGTAATGTCAAAGTAAAAAAGGTATTGTCTTCGTAAAAAGAAAAATATTTACTATCAATGGGGGAAAAAGTAATCAAGTATTGCTAATACTGGAGGCTATACATCCTTTTATTTTAATAAAATAAAATAGGGGCAACTTTTCTGGCTGTTTACTTTTGTGGATTTGGGCGACAGAATCAGTATTTAGTAGGGATCGACCGATGGTATCGGCGAAGATACCTCCAATTTTTTTAGGTATCGATATCGGTTCTTTCGATTCTAAAAGTTTCGAGAAAGCATCGGTTTCTGTTTCTTTCATCCATTTTCACCGATACTTTTCAACCGATACTTCGCTTTTCAGAAGAAACCACGCAGGTGCAACACCATTATAGAATCTTATTTTGGTAATGAGATGAGAGGCGTCGTTTCATTGGCACATTTGTTTGTGCGAGTATTTTCGAACTGTGTATCTTTTTTTTAATTCTAACCATCTCTAAATGGATGTCGTATCACCAAGTGTGGCCGAAATTATGGACGAAGAATCGTTAGATGACAGTTTAACAGGACAATCGTCTATTCTTCTAAATTATTTTGAATTGGTGCCCAACACTAAATACGCTATCTGCAAGGATTGCAAAAAACAACTGTCGAAAGATAGGCTATAATTTTACTTCAGTTTTATAAACGTTTATTTTCTCACTGTGTTGACTCGAAAAAGAGTTCATTCATTCATATATATATATATATATATATATATATATATAACAAGTAAAACACAAAACATACTTCAAATAAGACATATCTCGCATAAAAATACAACAGCTATTAGCAAGAATTAGAAACCAGATTTTGAAGTCAAATAAAGTGCAAGAATTATTGTGATAATATAATGGAACGGAAATTATAACCACTGTCACCATCGTCAGGGGCCACAAACAGTGGATTATAATTTACCGCAAACCAAATAGTAGTGTTTCGGTTGTGTGGCATATCAGAAGAGATATTAACTCCACACATCATGGCCCTTCCCTACTATATAAAGGAAAGAAGAAATCGAACAGATAACAAAAATTAGAAATAGGAATTATAATTTTACATACCAGACCTTGAGCACATGGAAATCTCATTTGAACAAGTGATATGTGTTGCCAATGCTAAGAGTTGTAAAAAGTGAAAAATGGTGTTAATAAATAACCACTAAATAAAAGTGTAAAAGTGGAAAGAAGAAAGTACAGTAGTTTCCAAATACTAAAAGGTAATATTATTAAATTTTAAGAATATCCAGTTACATTAATATAATAAATATATATTGAATAATAATAAATTAAAATGATTGAATAAAATAAATAGTATAGCAAAATTAAATATAACATATTGTTTAAAATATGTAATGATTATTATTATTGACAAAGTATGTATAATAAGCTATTGTATGACAGAAGATTAATCTAGTAAATAAGAAAAAAATAAAAAATAATGTTTAGGACAGAATAATCACAATATAGGAACCCCGTTTTTTTTTTTAATCCCTCCAGATATATATATGCATGCATATACACATCCAAATTGTTTTTAAACATATTACTTTTTTTTAAATGAGAAAAACTTCCTCCGCCCGACCCAACCATCCAATTACAACCTTAAAACCAAAACCCCACCCAACCTCCAGTAAATTAACAAAGACATTAGACACATCATTATCAAGAATTGTATATAATAGATTTTAAGAACTTAGTGGGATAGTTGTATTGTCTAGCTGACAGAAATAGAGATTTAAAATTGGAGACTTTAAAATCTTCAGAACATAGAAACTTGATTCTACAGCAGTGATTATAGATGATATTGCGAAATACAGATTTATGTAAGCAGGAGGAAAAATGAGTAAAGCTATTTACTTTAAAGCTAAAATCTTTACGCTTATCATAGATATTTTAACTAAGGCTATTTCTAGGAGTGATGGAGATACTTAGATCTAGAAAACTAACAGAATTGTTAAGCATATCATTTTTAATTAATTCCAGAGCAGATGGATATTTTATGGGGAAGATAATGTTATTATTATTAGTAGTGTTTACAAGTAAGATATCATCTATATATCGTTTAAGAATGATGTGTGTATTAGTATATTCTTTTTCATAGTAATATAAGTAAAGATCTGCAAGGTAACTAGATGCTGAACCACCTTGTGGTATACCATGATTTTGTAGATATATTTTATTGTTATGTAGAATAAAATTATTATAGGTAATAAATTTAGAAAGACAACTGAAATAAGTTACATCAACATGGGAAGGGAGCTGAATATTGTTAACAAAAGTTTCAAATAATTCATTAATTACATTGTAAAGGTCGTCAAGAGGAATATTGTTAAATAGATCTTTAAAATCATAGGTATATAAAGAGGTAATATTACTAATAGTACATATTGTATTGCGTAGATCATAACTATTTCCTATAGAGATAATCATTACGTTTAATATAATACTCATGCATAACAGACAGTATCTTTAATAGAAGTTTACTTGCTACATTGCTATATGTATTACATCCTATTGTAACAGTTCGAAACTTTAAAGGCGATGAAGTAAAAATAATGTTGTATGTCTGCAACCCATAAATTCTACCTTGCGGGAATAATCCTTCAACCTGTAATTGCTAAAAGAAAATACCATTCCTATTTCAAGGTACCTGAATTAAAATATTTACCGACTCAAATAAAGAGACAAAATTTAAAACATTTTCTTTAATTATTATGGCTTAACTTACAATATCTTATACAATTTCCTCTTTCTTACACATTAAATAATGATAACAGTGACATTTTTTTTTGTTGTGAATATTCAATAAGATTAATCATAAAATCTGTTTCGCGGTGAGAATGCTGATTATATACATAGGAGAGGGCGGGGAGATATAGTGCAACTCAAGATTAAAACAAATCAATACAAAGGTATTTTACCTTTTCTGCTGATGCACTGGTGGGGCACTTTTTTATGCTTGATGGCTCTTACATCTAGGTTGGTATATCGTAATTTTTCAGCAATTGAAGCTCGGCAACATTCACTTCACTTTTAATAAAATTGCTGGTTCACTACGGAAATTTTTTCAATCATTTTTTTTTTAACACACTCACTCAACCACATCACTTTTGAAGTCCGTTCACTCTGAACTCCATCTCGACTCCTCTCGTCACTTCTCATCTCCTACTTCTTTTTTGACCTCTTGAGCCCCTTTTTCTTTTCGCTTTTTTTAGCAACCAATCCGGGGTTCCTTTTGCTCACGTCCCCTTTACGTGCATAATTTTCTGTTTCTTCGTTTCTGTGATTGGTTCACTGTCCTTATTTTCTACGCCTCCTAATCTACGTCTTTCTGCGTAACATTGGCCATCTGAGACAGTCTACAATAAATTTTTCTAATTTATTATGGGGGAATTTTGACTGTCCCCTCGTGACACTTTCTGGCACCACGATGTCTGCATCTCGTAACTCAGCTGCCCACTATAAATTTCTGTAATTTATTATGGAGCAATTTTGACTTTGCCGTAGTGACACATCTGGCTCCACGATGTCTGCATATTGTAAATTATTCTTCGTGTGTGGGCTCCCCTTTTGCACTACAGGCGATTTATGAAATTTAGGGATTAGTACAATATAAGGATAGTTTAGATTATTATATTGTAGGTTGAGAAGTTTATAGAAAGCCAGAATTTTTTTGTTACAAACTACAGTAGACAAATTGGTAGAGGAATAGATACTGTTATTTACAATTGTAGAGGCTAACAAGCTATGATATAACTGTTTACAAATAAAAGCATAGTTATTGGATGATTTATATACATAAGTAATTATGAAATACTGCTTTATAAAGTCTATTTGAGTATGAAATTAACTATTGACAGGAGAACTATATTTTACATATTTAGCAATATTTTGCTTAAAGATTGAAAGTACTTTTACTTTCCAGGTAGTGAAGGCTTCAAAAGGAGTGTTGTATTTTAACGCAGTATTATATATGTAAAAATCTAAATCATATGTGAATTGTGTTACATTGCCACTAAGAGAGTGTTTTGAAGGAATACGGTGTTTAGAGCCCTTCTGCATGAGATTTTTAACCTAATATCTTTTATGATAGCTAGATCCCCAGTAATGATGTGTCCATAATACCTATTAATGAAGTTCCTATAGTGATTGTCATTGCATATACAGGGTGGTGTATCAGAAGGGTTATATGTTTTCGAAAAGGAGTTATCCTCTTTAATAATAGCGTAGTATGCTAATGAGATGTATGTGTGTGTGTTCGCTATAGGTAGCCAGAGAGCTTGTCGGATCCGGGTCAAATTTGTCACAGAGGCTAAATAGGTAAAAAAAAGCCAGTGCCGTAAAAAAAAATTGAAATTCGAATTATTTAGAAGATATTAATTAAAAACAGAAGAAATGAGCATCTAGCTTACCATATTTGGCGACCTTGCTCCAGCAAAAAACGATTTATGCTTTCGCAACAAAGCAGGAAAAAGCTCTTAAAAGTATGTTGGATTCGAGAAAACATGAAGTTGGAATTACGCCAAGTTAGGATTCACGAGAAATAAATACGTGTGTTAACATGAAGTTAACTATTTTCAAATAGCAAGATCGTTTGGATACCAGGAGTTCAATATTAAAGATGACGCTTTTTTTTTTTTTAAACCAGTCATATCCTTGGCAACGTTCTGTGAATATATGGCAACCCTTGTGAAAGCCGCCATTTTATCCCTTGTGCTATGATTGAACTAGATTTGATTGCCACTGAAAGAACATTCCAGCGTTTTCGTTAATAATAATTAAAAAAAACATTTTAGATTTCAAATGATTTATTTTACCCTTGGGCGTGCTTAACTAAGGTATGATTGCGTCTGGAAGAAGATTTTACCGTATTGATTTAGATTTTACTACATTCGTATTAGGTATGTAAAACTTTGTCCTAAAATCTAAAAAAAAAATTAATAAATAAAAAGAAATATACCAAAAATAGCGAAATGCAATCGGAAAATAATTTTATTTTGCAGCATGCATATGTTACGTAATGTTACGGTTGTAGCATGGTTAAATACAAAATTAAATGAGTAAATGGGAAATTTTTAATGCATCATGTTTCAAAAGTGATTTTGCAACATTCAAAATGAAGAACATTTTCAGCTGAGTGAGTTAAAGTAATTAAATTCATAAACCTAAGCAACGGACTAAAATGCCACTTATTAATTCTAAACTCAAGGCCTCCTGCAGACGATAATTCTGATAACACGGAAGAACCAATGCTAGAATAAGCTCGACTTTTTGTAGTCTTAAGAGACATAGTGACGTCAGCTCAATGTATTCACAGTCGAATCGATTGAAAATGTTAAAAAGATGTTCTTTTTCTTTTTTTAATAAAAGAAATTTTACTATAATTATTTTAATTAGTATATAGTTGCGCTGATCCCTGACTTCAAGATAAAACTTTTTCCGCCATTACTGCAAAACATTGCAATGTCAAGGACAAAAAGCCTAATAATTTCTACACCGTTAGTACGATCCGCTTGAAAATTTTCATAATTATGTATAAAAATATAGAAAACAATCTGTGCCACTTTAAAAATCTGAAAATCCACCCGTTCCCTCATTTTAAAGCGATTTTTCGCTATTTTCGGCAACATTTCATTTTCGAGAGTCAAAAAAGTTAATCATTTGCGTAACAAAATTAGCTATTACAAATGACAACATTTTGACGTCATACTTAACAGCTTTTTCCAGATTTATAAGTTTATTTATTTATTTCATCTTATAAATAAAAATGAAATTCTGTTTGTGGATTTGATTAGTATACAAATCCACAAAAATGGACCTATCAGCCTGAAATTTTGCACAGATATGTAAAATAATATAGAATAAATTTTAGTCCACTTTAAAACTTTGAAAGTCCACCCGTTCCCCATTTAAGAGATTTTTTATGTTCTCCACGCAGAAAGCTTTCCGTAATTGTAACCCCTGTAGTGAAAAAAGTATGAAATAAGCATCATTACTGCCATGTGTGGCGATTTTGCCGAATAAAATGTTTTAAATTCTTAAAGTAAAAATAAAAGAATAATAATGATTTTTTTTTTTAAAGTTTATATTTGTAAGGTTTTTTTTTTTTAATTATAATACCGTGTGCATGGGAAATCAGAGCAGGAATGTAATGTTTTATACGCAAAACAATAAGAAATGAAGATTTCCGAGGCTAATATGTAAAATTTTTTAGTTTGGCGAAAAATAAAATGGCTAATATGCCGATTTTGAGAAAGTGAGTTCTAGCGGTTTGCACAGTTTTCGGCTTGGCGCAATTTACTGAGAGCTTATAGATTTTTGAAAACAAGTGCATAGATTTTATTAGAATACAGCGTTAAATTCTGATAATCCGTGCAGAAATAATGCAGTTATTAAGGGATTTCGAGCAATCTATCTTCAGAATTCTCGCCAATTGAGTATATTGATTTAAGTTATGGGAATTCCGCCAAATTTCAGAAAATTGAAATCTTCGCATTTAGTACATTGGAGTAACGATGAATAAAACACGTTATACGTTGATAATTTAAAAAATGCGGCTATTAAGGAATTCCACTTTTGAAATAAATAAATGCCTGCTTTACTTATTGGCGGTCAAACCATTTCCCATTTTGATTGCTGCTAAATCAATGCTTCGAATGATTCCCTGAAAAAAATTTGCAGAATGGCGTATGTTGGCCCTTTGGCGATACTTAGATTTGAAACTGGATTTTATTTGAGACTTGTATATATAATAACGCTGGTTATAGATAAAAATGAATGTTGGTATGTGTGTATGAGGTTGAAAAACTCCAGCACCGTTTGACCGATCACCATGAAATTTGGTTGACCTAAGTCTTTTATCATGGAGAAGGTTTTTATGCTATCCGTTTTCCTCTAACTTGCCACTAGATGGCGCAGGAGAACGTCGAATTCTATTCCATTTAGCCGTTTGCTATGCGAATATCGTCCAACTGATTTCGATGAAATTTGGTACACGCGGATATTAGAAAACGGGGAATATTTTTCACTATCCATTTTGCTGTAACTTGCCGCTAAATGGCACTGCAACGCATCAACCACTATACCGTTCGACCGATCGGCATAAAATTTTTTATACTTACACATTTGAGCACGAAGAATATATTCTAACTGTGTTCCTTTTGATGTTACTCACCATTAGATGGCACTGCAATGCATTATTGTTTTAACTCGCCACTAGATGACCCTGCAGCAGGCCAAATTCCTGACCATTCAAACTGTCGCTATGAAAATCAGTATACATAACTATTTGAACAATGAGAATATTTTGGCGTTATCCATTTTGCTACAACTCGCCACTTGACGGCGCTGTAGCAAATCATTACTTTAATTAATCACTGGATGGTTAACTGACCACTAGATGGTAACTGATCGCTATGAAAATAGGTATACATAGATATTTGAACACGGGGAAGAGTTTGGCGCTATCCATTTTCCTATAACTTGCCACTCGATGTTGCGTCCACACATGAACTTCAAGACTGTCCAGCCGATCATCATGAAAATTCGTATACATTGATATCTGAATGCGAAGAATATTTCCGCCGTATCCGTTTTACTAAAACTCGCCACTAGATTGCGTTACTCCGCATCGCCTTCTGCACCGTACAAACTATTGCCTTGAAATTCGGTATTGATGATTAATGAATACAATATAACGCGATATCCATTTTGATATATCTCTTTATTACAATAAATAGTTATCACAACAAATCGTAATATCGAAAAGTCCATTCATTCCCGTGCGAAGAATGGGTACTTCAGCTAGTAGTAAAATAGTTTCTTGCCAAAGGGTAGGGGATACTTAAAGGACTTTTTAATAATGACATTTTTGATGGGAAAGTAAGTGTTATTAGTAGAAAATATTGTATTGAAGTTTAAGTTATTGATTGCAGGATTTGTGAAAGTAATTAATAAGTTAGAATTAGAAGGTGACGGGCGAGCTTAGTTAGAACTCTGCAATGGAACATGTAGAAGAAAGGAGAACAGCAAAGCGCATCCGTGTCACTCAACTACAATATCATGCTTACAGACTTTCCAAGCGAAATGCTTTCAGTATTTTGCACAGTTCTGGGAAGCTTTTTCAACAATATATTGTTTATGCTTATGTTAAAACCGAAGGCTCACGTTTATATATTTTGCGGCATAATCAAAAAATTTACAGAAAGAACTTTATCAGGGACTTTTAGATGCTTTAGAGTGTCGAGCACGTAATGAAAATATGAGCACTGGAAAACTTATAATACTGCCATCTTCTTTCCAAGGAAGCCCACGTCATATGCAACAGAATTACCAAGATGCAATGGCAATGGTGCACAAGTTTGGTAAACCGGATCTCTTTGTCACGTTTACTTGCAACCCAAGTTGGACTGAAATTTTAAATTGCATGGAGGGAGTACAACGTTCTGAAGATAGACCTGATATTATCGTACGTGTATTTAATGTAAAATTAAAAGAACTTTTACAAGATATTTGCAAGAAAGGAATATTTGGAACTGTTTTGGCCTATATTTATGTAATTGAGTTTCAAAAGCGAGGTTTACCTCATGCCCACATTCTTCTCACATTAAATTCAGAAAGCAAAATTCGCACTAAAGATGATATCGACAAGTTCGTGAGTGCAAAACTTCCATATCCTTCCACTGATCTTAGACTCTTCCAGATTGTGACAAAATGCATGATACATGGACCATGTGGAACTATAAATGCAAATTCTTCCTGCATAAAAGATGGACAGTGCTGTAAAAATTTTCCAAAATAATTAGGATAATAAAGAAGAAAATGTTAATGGATACCCTATTTATCGCAGAAGAGTCACAGAACTTGTTCAGGTAGGGAAATATTCTATCAGTAATAGATGGGTTGTGACATACAATCCTTGGTTGCTTAAAAAATTTAATGCACATATAACGTTGAAGTTTGTGCTTCAGTTAAAAGAGTAAAATATTTATATAAGTATGTATATCAAGGATACGATGCAGCCTCTGTAAAAATACAAAAAGAAGGTGCTCTGGATCATGATGAAATTTTAAGTTTTGTTGAAGGTAGATATGTAAGTGCACCGGAAGCCATGTGGCGTTTAACCCATTTGTGCCTGGATATTTTTGCGACTTTCTTCGATTTTTACTGATAACAGAAATAATAGATAAATTTCTGATGTCAACTTCTTGAACAAGGGATAATTTCTTTTAAAATCTTTATGCATAAAAATCAAAATATCAACATCCTACTTGGTCATGTTAAAATATTTTGTAGAGTTGAGGCTCAATACTCATGAATAAAGGCTCGGAAAAATAAATAACGTTTTCGACTAATAGCGAAAATGCCGTCCCAATAAAGGGACACTAGGCATAAATGGGTTAAATGAATTTGATATATCAGATAAATCACATTTTGTTATGCGCTTAGCTGTGCATTTACCCCAGCAACAGCCAATTGTGTACCAAGACGGTCAGAAGCACAAGCAATTAATCGAGCTGCTTTAAGAAAAACAACACTTACATCGTGGTTTGAACTAAACAAAAATGATCCTACAGCCCACAGCATTTATTATGCAGATATTCCATAATATTATAGGTTTGACAAGAGTACCACAAATTGGATGAGGCCACAACGTGGAGGAGAAAATGCTATTGGAAGACTGCCAGTAGTTAGTATACTGGATACTGAGAGGTACTATTTGAGGATGCTACTACTGCAGAAGTCTGGAGCCGTTAGTTTTGAAGACATTTTAACAGTCAATCGATTGAGATGCACTACATTTCAGCAAGCATGTCAGGAGTATGGCCTTCTTTGCGGTGACCAGCAGCGGCATGATGCTTTGAATGAAGCTGCTCAATTTAAATCTCCAAAACAGTTGCGCATGCTGTTTGCAATGATTTGTGGCTTTGGAGACGTCGAGGATGTTCCAGGTTTATGACTTCAGGATCAAGTTTTACTTTGTGAGGGCTTTGTGCATCATTATTCTGAAGAAACTGGACCTCACTATGCACTTGCAGACATCCAGGCACTGCTTACAGCATACAATTTAAGTCTGAAAAACTTCATCTACCATCGGTAGATTTGCCTGCAAGTGTTTTGAGAAAAGCAAGCTTTGATGTTGTGGAGGAGCAGGCTAAAGCTAACAGTTATACAGCACCGTTAAATACTGAACAAAGAAACATTGTAGAAAACATTCTAAGTGCAATATACAACAACTCTGCTGATACACCCAATTGTTACTTTTTAGATGCTCCTGCTGGAACAGGAAAGACCTTCATTTATTCAACTTTACCTCACACAATACGTGGTAGAGGTGATGATGTTATTCCTGTTGGATCTACAGGTATTGCCGTAACTCTGTTAATAGGGGAAAGAACAGCACATTCCGTTTAAAAAATTTCTATTGATTTAAATGCAACATCTACTTGCAATTTGAAGCCTAATACAAAAGAAGCTCGCATGTTACTGAAAGTAAAATTTATTTGTGCGGGATGAAGCACTTATGACACATTTATATGCCTTCTTAGCTGTTGATAGACTTTTAAAAGATCTCACGAATTCTAAAATACCCTTTGGGGGAAAAGTTATGCTATTAGGTGGACATTTTCGCCAAGTCCTTCCTGTAATTTTAAGAGGTTCAAGAACATTGACTGTTGCAAGCTCCATAAAAAAACACTCTCTTTGTTTGAAGTTTCACAAATTATATCTGACCAAAAATATGCGTGCCCTTGAATCTGAAAGGGATTTTGGGAATTGGTTGTTGGACATTGGAGAGAAAAAGAGTGGCTCAATGATTCAGTTACCTTCTCAATGCTACCCTTCAATACAAGACCCTGTAAAGCAATTTTACAGTGATATATATTTTTCCAGTGTGACCCCACACAAGCTTAAAGATAGAGCCATTCTTAATGCTACTAATGAACGATCCATGGAAATCAATAATAAAGTGTTGGGATGTATGTCAGGAAATAAAACTGTTTATAAAGCTGTTGATACAATCATCAGTGAAGATCCCCAAGACCGATTGCCATTTCCTGAAGAATTTTTAAATACTTTGACACCAACTGGCTTCCCTCCATATGAGTTAAATTATAAAAAGGTTGCATTATCATGCTAATGAGAAATTTAGCTCCCTCTAAAGGATTATGCAATGGCACACGCCTAATTGTTCCTGAATTGCAGCATCCTAAGTCAGTGTATTTGGGACACCCCTATATGATAAAGGGTAGATTATTATTATCTATATTTTTTTCAATGTTAGGGGGAACCGGGGTACAGTGGGTCATTGAAAATATCTGTGGTAATAAAAGCTTTCTAAATAACTGGTAAAAATTGCAAGTTCACAGAACTGTTACTTGTTGAGATATTAGAAATGAAGTTATGGTCCATTTTCGTCCATTTCGGAGATTTCCGTCGCTCAAAGGTACCTGACCCCTAAGAGAATTTAATCAGTTTCTCATCGGTTTGGAATGGTTCATGTCCATGTTGTAAAGAGAGAGAGAGAAAGAGAGGAAGCTGAAAAGTATACAATGCATCACTCGTATACTGTGAAAAGTAGAAAGCGGAAGCTGAAAAGTATACAATGTATCACTCGTAATGTATCACTCGTATACCGTATGTTAATGGATACCCTATTTACATTTAGTTATCACGATACTTTTCAGCTTTCTACTTTTCACTAACTAAATTTATCGTGAATAACTAAATGTATCGTGATAACTAAATGTATCGTGAATGTGGCATATAAACTACACAAATGTACCGATTTATGCAGAAGATCTATTCTTTCTGTTTTGCTGTAAACATATTTTAAGGGTTTACCACAACGGCGAGTTCATACACAAGACGTTTTCATAGTCTTAACAAATCTCATTTTAACTTCAATTATTTGCTATGTATGTTCAAAAGTTTTCCGGTAAAGCACACGGCCGGCGCTCCGATTTTTTTTTCCCGACGCACACCTTTACTTTTTATTACCAAACATTGACGGTCGGCGGAACATTCCCTCAACCGAATAAAAGGAATGAAAGAGGCTTACCGTCGAAGAAAATCTCAGCGAGGAAACTTCTCAAGAAGAAGAGTGTTAATGGATTTAGGAGAATAATTTATCTCGACAAATTATACATTAAGGCTGTTCTTCGAAAAAAAAGAACTCTGTTTCTAGTCTTGGTACACAAATTAAAATAAACTAATAGCACCATGGTCTCCAAAAAATTCCAGATGGTTCTTCATAAGCTGTTTTACACACTGCGATAAGCGAAAAAGCTGTGGCTTTTGTGAAATTTTCAGAAAAAATTCTTAAACATGGATCTGAGCTGCAAGATTTTTCGAAGAGTGACACGCTTTGTGAAAATTTCTGATTTTTAAGAATTTTTTTCTAAAAGTTTTGAAACTGATACAGATTGACCTGTCTTCGTAGTATGTAATACAGCTTGTAAAGAGACAGTTTCAAAATTTTGAAGTGCCTGGCATAATTAGTTCATTTGTAATTATGTACCAAAATCACATGATTTTTTCGAATAACACCGTTAACTAGCTGCTTGACCGTTCTCCGCACGGTGGGAAACGAATATTTTCCTAACACATATAAGTCAGATTATACACAGTAATGCGGAATCTCTAATAGTGAAAAATTGCTGGAATTCTGACGAAAAGCTGACTGCATGAGTGGAAATTTGAGACGATTGCAACATGATGACACAAAAACTACGTCATTGTAACTGGCGATCAGAAAAGTAAGAACTTTACGGTATGCAGACAAAAATTTTCTCTTTCGAAAAATGCCTGATTTCTACAACATATAATTCTCTTTGTGAGGTATTGTAATTGGCGATGAGAAAAGTAAGAACTTTACGGTATGCAGACAAAACTTTTCTCTTTCGAAAAATGTCTACTTCTATATCATATAATTCTCTTTGTGAGGTTTAATTAATAGCATTAATATATTGTATATACCTCATAAATAACATCACATGATGTTTACAACAATTTTATCTTGCATTTCGCAAAGCGTGGACAATGCATTAGCACAGTTATTTTTCAGAGGACTTTATTGAATTTCACCTAAATTAACAAAACCTACATGAAACAATGAATGCATCATTTACGTTTAAAAGCCAAAAATGCACCCTGCTCCCGTGAAAATCATGTCGCTTTTGTAAATTAAAACGTTCGTGATCTAACTTCTGAGAAAAAGCGTATTACCGTTATTGAACTCTTAATGCAGTATCACACTTGTTACATAAAACTGACGTTGATCTTACTGTCAATTCGCATTAAATAAATAATTAATTTCATATTTCATTTTTTACAGATTACAATTGACCCCTTTATAACATGGATCTACAACACGAATTCTTAGAACACGGCGAAAACATTACGATCGTTTTCGTGTAACACGTTAAAAGAGACTTGTACAGCACGGTAAAATGAGACATATGTTCTGATATTATGATGCTTTAGCTCCTGTAATTAACATACCTTTTGAATGGCAACACCAAACATCATTGTATTTTTACGGAGCGCAAATAAGTTTTGCCGCGATTATACCGCGCAGTCCGCATTCCTGGTGGAGTATAGCGCAGGACCCGTACAACACGGATTCCTATAACATGGAACGTACCTACCGTGTTAGGGAATCTACTGTAGTTGCATAGTGTCAAATTCATTAGTTAAGAAAAAATTCTGGGTTGCCGTATTTACTAATATTTCATCTCACCTTGGTGGCCGAAATGTATTAAAACCAAATATCCGAACTGTATCAAAAGTAAACTTTAAGGTTGTACTTGAGGGTTATACAGAATTAAAGAAATTTTTTTAATTCTGTGTAACCCTCAAAACAACTTTGTTTGCCATCTATGACGGTTTTTCATGACGTGACAACTTATGCTTGCGTACAGTGGCGTAGCCAAGGAGGGGATAGGGGGTCACAACCCCCAAGCGGAGTTTTTTGCCATACAAAATGTATATTCTTCACTCCCTTATCGCACACACGTGTACATATATGTGAGTTGCAGTAGTCGTAACATTCCCATGAAAAATTTCTGGCTACTTCTGCTTAATCAATATACTTCAGGATCGGAATCTCCGCGGTAAAAAAATAGTCTAAAAAATGTGACACCAGAAAATTCTGATTAACACAATGGGGTTACACAAATACGCTCCGGACATACGCTCTTGCTTCCGGAGGAGGAAATACATTAGAGTATATGTACTGCTCCGGATAATCTGCCAGCAAAACAGCAAAAATGACGTAAAAAATGACATCCACACTCGAAGGAAATAAAATTAAAGGTGTGTAGAATTGCATAAAAACTTGGATTATTTTTAAGGTGCAAGTCTGTTACAGTTCTATTTGTTTCACATTTGATGCATTTTCACTTTTTCGAGTCTTAAAAGCTGTAGAAATGAGTGGTTTTACTTAATTGTAAAATTTAACAACTTAAGTGGCAACAATGGATTCCGTTGCTACGGAAACTATAGCAATGTTAAAAATAGAACACGAAATGAGTTATCTGTGTTTACTTTGCTAGAACTGCCATATTGGCGTAATTAACGCCACCACTCGATGTCAAATAGCTCAAATCACAAACTTGTCACTAAAGCTAATTCGCAATACCCTGTTTTGCGGAATTAAAAAAAATTATCTATGCATGCGCTAGTTACATTAGCTCATCTCAATTGTGGAACAGAATTCATAATACGAACAGAGTTGCACTACATTTGAATATTTTTCGCCTACTTTGTTAAGAAATGTACTATAATAGGAATCAACATACATTTCAATTCTTAAAACAAAAAATATATTAGACAGTATTAATTATGTCTGTTTCTGACAGTTTCCAATAAAAGAAACGTAGCGCTGCTTTAACATATAAGAATGAATTATTTATTACGCGTATAGTATACTTCAATCGCCAAAATGCCAACATACACCATTTTGCGAGAATTTTTTGTTTTCAGGGAATCATTCGAAGCATTGATTTAACAGCGATCAAAATGGGAAATAGTTATCTATCATTTATATGGTTCGATCGCCAAAATTTAATGCAGACAGCTAATTGATAAGTAGCAGTTATTTAAATTATTAACTATAACGGGTTTTAATCACCGTTAACTACTATGTACAAAATGGCAGAATTTCAATTTTCTGAAATTTGGCGGAATTCCTCTAACTTAAACCAATTTACTTAATTTGGTGAAAATTCTGTAGATCGTTTAAAATCGCCTTAATAACTGCATTATTTCTGTATGAAAAATCGAAGTATACAGCCGTATTCTAATAAAACTTATTCTTGTTATTAAAAATACTATTTCCTTACGCTCTCAGTAATTTGCTCCAAGCCCAAAACTGTGCAAATCGGCAGAACCTACTACTTTCTCAAAATCGCCAAATCAGCCATTTTTTTTTTCGCCAGACTAAAAAATATATATATAGTCTCGGAGTCTCCCAATCCCTTATTCTTTTACACATAAAAAGCATTGAATTTCTGCTCTGATTTCACACGCACGCAATACTTTAATTAAAAAATAAGTTTGTAAATAATCTAAACAGTAAAAAATCATTATTCATTTATTTTTTACTGCAGGAGTCTAAATAATTTAATAAAATAGCCAAACATGGCAACTTTGATGCTTATTTCTCACTTTTTTGACTACAGGAGTTACAATTGCGGAATTACGGAGATAAAAAATTAGCGTTTTTGACGGGTTTTTTATCAATATCTCCTAAACTAATTCGAATTTCGAAATTTAAATTAGCGGAAGACCTTCCTCGGAATTTTCCGAATCCGTGGACACCTCGATGGAAACTCCACTCCCAACTGTTTCGGAGAAGATGATGTTACAGGGACTCTGATTTCCGTCGCTTGTAACCATAATTATCTTCTTTCTTTCCTTTTTCTAAATTTAGTTTTCTGAAATTCTCAAATATAGTATTGCAATAAAAATGTTTTTGAATCAATACGAATAAGGTCTAGCATTTTTAAATTTATATAAATTAGAATTGTAAGACTTTGCAATCAGAAAATTTTCTACAGAAGTATGTGCAGGGTAAAAAATGTAATAAAAAATTAACAACAAAAAAAAGGTAGGCAATGATCAAAATTTCAGAAAACGCATAAATTGTGTCTCAATAATATATACGCAATTAACAAATAATAATAATAATAATAATAATAATAATAAAGAAAGTCTAAAACTTTCGCTTAAAATGCTCGTACTAGTAACTAACTCATAAAATAACTTGCAACCCCTCTTCCTTGGTTGATTTGCTTATTTTTTTATTACAATGAACTCTCACTTATACACCGCCTCTTTTATGCACCTTTCACAATTATACGACGATTTTCAGTGGTTCCGGCTCATTATATAGGAAAATAATGACATTATCATTCGTTTATGCATCGCTATATTTCATTTATGTGACTATTTTTTCCCCCTTAGACTACCAAAAAACGCTTTTCTTTCTTTTTCCTTAAATATAAATTAAAAAATAAACAATTTATGGAATGAAACGTGTTGCTCGATGTAGTATATTTTTCCTCAGTTTCCATGTGCACCCTTTCGATTTTGCTGTTTCTAGAAAGACGTTCTTTCAGCATGAACATGAATTTTGAGTGGGGTATCTTATCAGTTTCACCACCCACTTTGAAAACCCATCCATCTTGAAGGAAAGAACACGTATCATTGCTTCTTGTCCAGAGTTTAGTTCTATCCCCATTGCAATGCTGTTTTGAAAGTGGTCATTCTTCTCTTATCTCGGTAAAAAGGGGGTAGTTTGTATGACGAGAGTGATTAACCACCTATCGTGTAGCATGAGATTCTTTCTTTTAGTTCTAAGAAATTGAGATATTCCGCAGTTCAGCGATTTTTATGTTCTGCTTGTAACTTGCTTGATTTGTCTGGTGAATGGTCTCGAAATGGCTAAACGTACGAAATTGTCCTTGTCTTTCAAAATGTAAGTTATTCATAAATTTGAAGAAAATCCATCAACTACTGAAAAAGCTTTAGCTGATCATTTTAAAATTCCGCAGTCAACTTTGAAAGGAATTTTTTAAAAAAGGGAAGCAATTCTAGGTGCTGAATGAGAATGCGGAATTCAATCATCAAAGAGAAGTGAATTCAAGGAGGAAAGTTTCAAGAATTAGAAAATGTTTTGTTACAATGGTTTAAAGAAGCCCGTGCCTCTAACATTCCGGTTAACATTGAGTTACTGAGACAGAAAGCTGTTCATCTGTCAGAGACTTTCGAAATTGAAAACTTTTCTGCATCGCATAGATGGGTGGGGAAATTTAAGATCTGGCACGGCTTAGAAAGTCGTACCCTATCTGGAGAAAGTGCAAGTGTCGACGAAAAAACTATAGAGCAATGAGAAGAGGATTTATCATCTTTAACAGAAGTAAACAAACCTAAGGACATTTTTAATTGCGATGAAACTGGTTTGTTTTTTCAAGATGGTGCCTAAAAAAAATTGGCATTTAAGGGGGAACCCTGTCACGGCGGCAAAAACAGTAAAGAAAAATTAACTGTTTTGTTATGTTGTAATTCGGATGGATCAGAAAAAGTTACATAGGGAAACCAAAATCATAGGGAAACCAAAAAAAACCTCGGTGCTTTAAAGCCATAAAGCGGTTTCCGTGTGAATACTTTAACAACAGTGCATCATGGATGACGACGGAAATTTTCTTAAACTTTCTTCATAAATTTGACAAGAAAATGGAGAAACAAGGAAGAAAAGTTCTCCTATTCATGGATTAATGCCCTGGATCAATGCAAACTGTACGAGTAACCTACAGCCTCTGGATTTAAGTATAGCACGTTGTCTAAAAGTACACTATACAAAAACTTTGATCCGTCGATATCTTGCGGGATTAGAAACAGGCAAGTCAGCTGCAGCCGACGTAAAAATTTCAATTCATGATGCTATGAATATGGTATGCGCTGCATGAAGAAGTATAGGTGAGTACACCATAAAGAATTGCTAGAATAAAGCTGGATTTCAATTTCCTGATGAATATGAATCTAATGGCCAAATTAACGAAAATGAAGAAGATTGGGATATAGATCTTCCCAAGTAGCAAGACTAATGGGTAAATAATCGGCCAATGATCGCTTTGATTGGTGTATAACCGTCAATATTCTAACGATGTCGCAGTATCGCCGCGCGGTCTCGCGTTCCGATCTTTAAGTTTCTTCCTCGTACACGGTGGCCGAAAAGATATCGGCGCGACAGCCCGTTCCGATTCGAAACTTTTCTCCCCGGAGCCGTAATGGGCCTAGAGTCGCGCCAACCTGTTTGACGATCTATTAGCAAATTTCAAGTGCTCGGCAGAGGGCGCTGCTTTTGCAATGGCTCCCTCCTCGCGGGTAGCTGGTTGACCCTGGAGTGTTTGCACGTGGTAAGTAAATTTTAATTCATAATCATAATAATCGTTTATTTGAATTATTTGCTTGTAGTTTTCTTTAGTGTAGGTTACGTTTTTATTTAAGTTTCATATGTCGTTATGAAATTCATAAAAGTCTGCTTTGCTTTTAGCGGATTTTGTTGCAGTGCAGTGGTAAAAATTGACGTGTTTATATAAAAATATTGTTCTTTTTAAGATTTTTTTCTGTTATTTGTTTTGTTTTTAAAAAAGGACTCCAGTGGATTACGCTATTAAAAATTATCGCCGATCTTTCTCTTTTTTCAGCTGCAAATTGATTTTGAACCTTATTATAATTTAATGGCAAATGTGTGACTATTTTAAAATTGTTTCTTAATTCATATCTAATATATTTACAAAGTACATGCCTTTTTCCATTTGCTTTTACAAGTTCCTCGATTTTTTAAAACGTGCCAAAGTTTGTATGCTAAGCAAAGTAAAGAATTTTGTGATTTTTAAATCAATGAGGATTTGCATTGAATTAATTTGCTTTTATTTTGAATGCATTTTATCTAAAATGGGTTGGAAACAGCTTCGATATCATCTCTCTTTGGCGCTGTTTTGGATTGGTAACAAAGTATTGTAAATTTTAATTTACTATTTTTCTTCCTTTCTTTTTTTTAAACAGTTTGTTATGTATTTAGAGATTTCGATTCTCTCTAGCCTTTCAGTAGATATTTACTTTATGAGGCTCTACGCTATTCAACCCCCCCCCCTTTTTTTCTGTAAATACAAAGTGCCGTAAAATGTAAACAGTTTGAGCCGCTGCTGCTGTACCTTACTCTGGAGCATCATAAATTATCATCATCATTATTATTATTATTATTATTTCATGTGTTGAAGTTCAATTTCTTTTTTAGTGTGTTTTTTTTTATTTGGCAACAGTATTTCTACTTATCTTTGAGTTATTAAACGCTCTGCTCTAAACGGCAACACTTGCAGTTTGTTTATTATCGGTGCGCGTTGTAGTCCGTGGCGTTGTTCCTATCTATTTTGTGGAACTTTTAAACTAGATTATCCTATTATACAATAATTTGGAGGTTAATTTAGTTATAAATAAATAAATAAATGCTAAGAGCAAGGTCTACGAAGGCTGAAAAGTGTAGATTTTTCGGCACTCGTTTTACTAAAGATACAGATTTAAACTGTGAATGAGGCTATGCATCACACACTGTTACGGCAAGTTCTTCAAAATTGAAGGTTACTAAAATTTTTGATAAGAAAAACCATGCATTGGTTGAAAGGTAATAGAATTATAGTCATAGAAACTCTAAGCAAGATTTCCTTGTTTCTCTGCTATCTACAATGTTTTGCAACTGAATTAAATTGACAGAAGACTCTGATGAAGGCCTCTGCTCAGTTGGTGAAAAGTCTGTTACATTCAATTTGCCAAATGTCTGCACGTTGATTTCATAAAGCATGAAATATGAAGTTCAACTATTGGAAGCGTCACAGTTTGCTTCAGAAGAAAACGTGAAAGCACCTGCCAAAGAAGTAAGAAGTTTAATAAAGAGTAACACTTGTGGCGTATCTGTAGATGGAACAGCAAAGAGGGTATATGTAGCTAAATGGATGTGTATCAGCTATTTTTATAGATGGTAGAGTTTTAGATATCCAAGCTGTGACAAACTATTGTAGAATATGTAAACAATTCAACACCAATACCGACCATGTATACGTATGAATTATAAAGGGCTATGGAAGTTCTTGGAGCATTTACAATTTTTGAACGTTCTGTGGTGAAACGACAACTCTAGTACACAGTATATTATGGCGATGGGGATTCGAAGGCTTTTATGAAATTAAAAGACATTAGTAGAAGGAAGTCTGTTACAAAGCTAGAATGCATTGGGCACATCCAAAAGGGAATTGGCTCACGACTAAAAATATTTAAAAAGAGTACGGAGGGACTCTGAGGGGGGGGGGGGTAGACTAACCAATAAATTAATAAACTCCAAAATTACTATGGAATTGTGATCTGCAGTAATGTTGAAGATATGGAAAGCACACAGTCTGCTGTAATATCTATGTGCTTTTAGAAAAATCTATGTTCCCAGAAAAGCCTACATATTTTGCACTTCATGACAAAAATTTGTTTCAAAATGCTTGAATGGCATTAAAAGTTTCAATAATGTGCTGTGGACTGTTTTACCAAAATAAACATTCGTAGAACAAAAAAAATTATTCGTAGGTGCCTACATTGTAGTAATACTGTTTAATTCTGGTTATTCAGGACTTGTTCATTTTCGAGTATAGGTTTATCTTTATTTACTAATGTTTATAACTACCTGGAAATGGATAAAGATTTAATTGCAAAATCAAGACGTCAATCCTTGCCCCTTTCAAAACTAGGAAAAAGATAACAGAAAATCAATATTAGCTAAAAATGAAGCTAATGAGAGTTTAATTTACAAATATGGTGAGTTTTAAGAATCTAAGGTCAGTAAAAAGAAGTATTGCTTTTGTATTCAAATCTTTAGGCTGTATTTTCTGAAATACTGTTTTTTCGTATTTTCCTTTATAATAAATGTCATTTTTCAAAATATTTTTAAAATACTCTCTTGAAATTTTGTCAATGTTATAATCATTTTTAGACACATAGTATTCATACAAAGTTAGGAATATTTTCATACTTTAAGCAATATTGGAAATTGTTTAGTTCCTAACACTGATAAATATATTCCCTGTACTGTATAAAGGTTATTCGAATATTTAGTGGTTTAATATGAATGGTTTAATTTAGTTGAAGTGTTATATATATGCCTAGTCAGATAATGTAGGCGCACGCCGGGCATGGATACATTCAAAGGTCTTGCAGATAGTTTTCCGGTGATTCCAAGTTTTTATTTATGCATACCTAAAAGAAATATCTTTTTTAAGTCACTATAGCCCAAGTGCATTGCACAGATGTGTGCGCATATGCATATATACGTGTTCTTTTACACACTATGTATTTAGCTATCACGAACTATTATGAGTTTGCAGATAGTTTTGGATTATGTGCGCAGATAGTTTTATCTTTTATCTGTCTATGCATATATGCAAATTTTTACCAATTTTTTGCTTAAAATTGTTTAAATTTTGAAATTTTATGGTTATTCTATTCAAATTTATTTAATTTCATACTATTCTATGCACTGTAACTAAAAAAATGTAAGTATTATTTTGTTTATTTTTTAAAAATATCCACCAAGGTCAACCAAATTTAAGTATCAAAACATCAATTGCTATTTACTACAAAGTTACCCTAAAAACTATTAAATTAATAAAGAAATAGAAAATAAGTTAAAATCAAAGGTAAGAAGGGTTTAAACTTCGTGATGCAATAGATATCAGTTTGGCCGGATACCGAATATCCGGCCAAACTTTCAGCCGGTTATCCGGCAGCAGTATGTTTTCTTCTTTTTTGTTTTATTTTCACTAGTTTTCTTAAATTGAGCTTTAACTTTTTTCTTTAAATTTTCTCATTAGTTTCAAATGATTTAATTCAAAAATCAGAAATCCTTTTGGGATTGTTTCCTTGAATTTAGTACCAGTTTTACTATAATTAAAGTTATACAAATAACAATGTCATGAATGTTCCCCCAAGAGTTAGGATGAATATATTCAAAGATCAGTTCTTGAAAGAAAGACATGCCCATAACTGTTGGAAAATAAATGTAACAAATTTCCTTACTTTATCAGAATTACAGGGGGAGGGGGCATTTTCTCACCAACCAGCAGTACTGCAGCAAGTACACTATCCTCATAAGAGAGACAATTTATGGTGGGAAAAAAAGTAACCGAATTCTTACAAAAAATTGAAAAACAGTGTTTTTGTACAATAATTTCTTCCAGTAGTAATTTACTTCAATCTTAAAGATAGAAGTATTTAATTTTTTCCCCTTTTTCTATACATGATAAAAATACATTCTAAAAAGTATTGAAAACAAAATATTTTCACAAAACTTTTTTTTTTTCCATTTTTTTATTATTGCAGTTTTTAAACTTTATTCATTTATTATGTTTGTTTGTTATTTCTCTGTATATAATATCCGGCTACTGCCAATTGTCCAGCATATAGAGAGTGCGAATTGATGGGGATTGTGTCCCCGGCTGAAAGAATGTAATATCACTGGCTAGGGAGATATTAATGGATCCCTGCCATCAGTGGTCGATCGAAGATTTTTTCAGAAGAGTAAAAATACTACTTAACCTTTTTAGAAGGAGTATTTTCCTATCCACAGGAGTAAAAGCAACGAACAATTATGCTACATTTTCAAATGCATAATTAAATTGCATTTAACACATAAATCATAAATAATAATTGATTCATAATCTAGGTACACTGTTAGTGTTAAATGTAAGCTATCGCAGATTTCAGAAAGTTGACTGTAAATAAAAATCATTTCCAAGGGGAAATCTCGCCGTAATCACCCATAATAAAACGAACTATAATAATATAAACGAACCTCCATAATAAAACGCTGTTTTCACTATTGCTCTAGCAACCAAAAGCCCACTCATAGACAGTGTCCGGAAGGGCCAGATAGTTGGCGTGGATATAAGAATGTACTGCATGATGACAAGCAGCTTTAGAAAAGCACGCCTTAAGAAAAGCAATCTGTAAAATCATGCATTCCGAAATTCTTAAGGATTATTCTAAATTTCTAAGGTGTGAAATACGCATCTAGAGGCGTTATCGCGATCACTACCTGCTAGGGATACTATTTATCCCCTGCTGGAGAAATGTTAAAATTAGTCTCTGTCCCTACAAGTTCAGCAGTAATGCCTAAAGATTTTAATTATTGAGAATAAAAATTCTTCTTTTGCTCACTAGACAAACGAGCAAGTTACAAACATCCCTCCGAAATAGATATACACATACCTGATACCACTTCTCATTCTGTACCTGGGGTCAGGTTTCAAATTAAGACTGTGAAATGAATGAACAAGCACTGCTCCGTCGCACGCCAAATTTAAGGCTAGACGTAAAATCGACATAGGCAGGAATATATGTACATAGAAAATCGGGGGCGACTTTTGTTTGAATTTAAGTCACAAGCATGTTGGCGACTGCATTTGTCATCTAATACCTAATATATTACGTGAGTGGAGCATTTTACACCTTCTCTCCTTTTTTCTTTTTCTTTTCACATGTCCCCAACTGGAAAAAATGTTCAATTCGCACCCTGCTGGCATATTGGCCGGATGCAGTATGTTTGCCAGATATTCCTTGTATCTCTAGTTTAAACTATAAATATAGTGAGTTTTAAAACTCTTTATTAAGTAGAATTGTTTTTGTTTTTTTTCCCCAGCATTGAAATGTTTTAATGTCATTTCTCAAAATGTGTTCCAGGTATTGATTTGAAATTTTGCCACAGTATTTTTATCATTGCTAGCTGTGCTATGAACTAGAATCTAATTTTTTATGATCATTGTTTATTCAAAAAAAATGAATTTTTATATAAAAATTTGAATATTTGCATAAATATTAGAAATACTGCAAATCTTTTAGTTCATAACACAGATGAACTAAACATGTCATTTATTGTACTGTAAAAAATTAGATATATTTATTAAAATTTTTGTAACACAAAGTCTGGCATAAATGCAATTTTTTACCAAAATTCACTTAAATCTCCCAATAGTTCAAAATTTAATTTAATCAAAACTGCACTTAAAATCTCAGTTTTATACTCCATTTTAATTAAAAATATACAAATTGTATCAAAATTTTTTGTTTTGTTTTTTCAAAAAAGTGCCTAAGTGCACTTACCTTTAAAAAAGGTGTTAATTAGTAATTTAGGTTGAAAAAAATCATTCTTAGTATTATCTATGTGTAATAATTAAATCAAGGTTTTAATTTTAACCAATCAAGACTGATTTTGACCAGGACACTTAATAAGTTGTCAACAATTCTCAGAAGTGTTAGAAATGGATTTAAGCAGTCTTAACTTTAAGAGTTATTTTTCATTGCAAAAAGTTTTAATTAATGAGAAATTTAAAGAACAGTGCAGTTCATACCAAACTGACAAGTTGAGGAAGCTCATTAATAAAAAATGCTTTTACATCACTGTAAGAATGTTTGAAATTTTAAAATAGACCATGTAATTTTAAAAATATAAACCACTTGCAGATAAAAATATAGTCTATAAATATAAAACAATCAATTCTATATAAAATGCTCTAGATTTTTATGAATGGAAAAAATAGCAATTAACAAACTTAACTTTTTGACCCTGTAGCTTTGAGTATATCTGTTAATTATATGACTGGTGGATTTGAACAGGCATACCCAGACTATGAGAGCTCATCTGTGGTTAGTCAGAATAAAGAAAAGGCTATGTGAATGAAGAGATGAAATAGGTTTGCTGACCCCATCTATTTGCATGCAGAATTACTTTTCTTTTTTTTTTTTAAGTGAACTAATAACTAATGATAATGCACATAAAGTTAAAAAATTAGTTTAGATTTTATCTTTAAAAAATGTATTTATTTTTAACAAACTAGGGGCCAAGGCCCCTAGACTCACTACGCTCGCATTTCGTATGAGGCATTTGGCCCCTAAAAAGACTTATTCGTTAAAAAGACATAATTTCAACAAACAAAACCCAAACGTTGGATAAGATAGAATGTTACCGAGCTGCACATTGCTTAGTTCTTGCATGTTGCTTGGAACAAAAATTTAAACTTCGCACTATTTGTAATTATGTGAAACCCATCGTACGCCTTGCGTATTAGCCAACTATGAGATTTTTCATCATTTGGTGACTTGCGTATATGTATAGTTAATAATTAGTTCTAAGAAAACAGTAATTCATATGTTTTCTTTGATAAAATCTACGTAACAGGTAGGATAGCTTGCCACCCATGGCGACTTTTCATTATTTGGCGATTGACACATGCTCACAACCTATAATTACTGTTCATTACCGGCTTTAAAATAATCTGCATTTTAATTTTTTTCATTTTCAGATATTAGTTATTCTGTTTTGGAAAAACGAATAATCGCTCATTCTAAACTCCTGTTGTCTAAGCGAACTTACTATTTGAAAATTGTCAACTTTGTGTAACACATTTTGAGTTACTTATTTCATATACTTTTTAATTTGGCGTAAAATGGATGTAATTCTACTTCATGTTTGACAATTTCACGTGATTGTACATAATTGGAATTGCTTTGTTGCAAAGGAATGAATGATTTTATGCCAAATCTGGCAACCTTTTTTCAAATTTTTTCAGTTTTTATTAATATCTTCTAAAATAATTCGATTTTCGAAATTTAAATCGCCTTATCAGGTTCTCGGGGGTTTTCCGCATTCGGGAACATGTTTCTCGAAATTCAAATCCCCACGGTTTAGAAGATAGGTCAACAAGCTCTGACAGCGGCCTTTACTTTTTTTTTTAGAATAGAGAGAAAATATGTTATTTCAAAAACTATTCTGAGTATTTTAAAACAAACCGAAATTAAAAATTCCCACAGTTACCTGAGCTATCGTCAAAAACATGCAAGCATCTGATCCTGCTAACAGAATTTAAAGGGACATTCCAGAACAGCTATGTTTTACTTACATTTACTAGGGGCCAAGGCCCCTAGACTCGCTACGCTCGCTTTTTGTATGAGGCATTCGGCCCCTAATAAGGCTTATTCATAAAAAAGACAGAATTTCAACAGACAAATCCCAAAGAATGGATCAGATAGAATGTTACTGAGCTACATGTCGCTTGGTTCTTGCATGTTCATTGGCACTTAAAAATTTAAACTTCACACTACAGTAGACTACTCCAATATATCACGGTAGATATTTTGTTATTAGGAATCCGTGTTCTACGGGTCCTGAGCCATACTCCACCTGGAGTGCGGACTCCGCATATAATCACTGGAAAAATTATTTGCACTCCTCAGAAACACAATGATATTTAATGTTGCCATTCAAAAGTTATATTAATTAGGAACTAAAGCGTAATAAAATCAGAACATCTGTTTCAGCTGTATTTTTAATAATGTAAAACCTATTGGACACCTTGCGAATTTGCCACCCATGGCGATTTTTCATTATTTGGCAACTTGCTTACATATAAAGTTAATAAAAGCTACGGAACAGATAGGATAGCTTGCCACCAATGGCAACTTTTCATTATTTAGCGATTTACACATGCTCACATCCTATAATTACTGTTCATTTAAGGTTACCGGAAAACCATTATCCATACTTTCATTTACATAATCGTTTGCAGATTGGCGTACTTAGCACCACGAATTATACCATCTCGTCGCGCTAGCAAATATCCAAAGTGTATCCAAAGTCCGCTAGCAAATACCATTGTATGGCATGCTGACATTTATAAAGACTGGTAATTATTTATGAATCAAATTTCCAAGTTCTGCGATGAATTTCAGATTTTTCCTTTTTTATTTTTCAGGTGATAGCAAGACAGACTGACAGCCCACCTGGTAAAGGTGCTAGCACTCCTGTTGCGATAAGTGTTCACCTAAACGATGTGAATGACAACTCGCCTATCATCAAACCCTTACCCACTGTTCGGTTACCCGCTGGAGACGGAATCAGAACTGTTGCAAAGGTAGGAATAATATAACCTTTAGCAGAACTTTCGATTTACGTTACTTATTTTTTTAAGCTATTGGTCAGCATTTTCTTTACATAATTTAGGTGATCGTCAATGATGTTTTCGAACTTTTTTTTTTTGACAGATCGTTTTTTATCTTTTTGAGCTAACCAATGCTGATTTTTGGTGGAAGTTGATGGGTACATAGATGGATTTTTTTTTTTTAATTACTAGGGGCCAAGGCCCCCAGACACGCTACGCTCACTTTTCGTATGAGGCATTTGGCCCCTAATAAGGCTTATTCATAAAAAATACATAATTTCAACAGACAAAACCCGAAGATTGGATCAGATAGAATGTTACTGAACTACACATTGCTTGGTTCTTGCAGGTTCAGTGGTACATAAAAATTTAAACTTCACACTACAGTAGATCCCCTCCCCCCTCATAACACGGAAGATATTTTGTTATGGGAATCCGTGTTGTATGGGTCCTGAGCTATATTCCACCTGGAGTGCGGACTCCGCTTATAATCGCTGGAAAAATTATTTGCACTCCTCAGAAACACAATGATATTTAATGTTGCCGTTCAAAAGTTATATTAATTAGGAGTTAAAGCGTAATAAAATCAAAACATCTGTTTGAGCTGTATTTTTAATTATGTAAAACACCTTGCGTATTTGCCACCCATGGCAATTTTTCATTATCAGGCGACTTGCGTATAGTATAGTTAATAATGAGCTGTAAGAAAACAGTACTTCACATGTTTTCTTTGATAAAAACTACGGAACAGCTAGGATAGCTTGCCACCCATGGCGACTTTTCATTATTTGGCAATTTACACATGCTCACGACCTATAGTTACTGGCCTGTACATTGGCTGTGGCGAAGATGGTTGGAACAAGGAAATGTAGCTCTTTTAAGGGGTGTCGGTGCAGACAGAGTGACACCAGCACACGTGGATCGATGCATCCACCGACAAGCTGTGGCGGCCTCGCAAGCTACTTCAACCTCCATTCTGTGACATGTTCAAGACACCTTGGATGTTCATATATCGACCAGAACCATTTCCCATCAATTGGTTGCTAGTGGCCTGCACTCATGGCATCCATTAGGTTCCACAACATAGACGCCAACGACTGGAATGGTGCCAGGCTAGAGCGACGTGAACGACAGAATGGCACAGGGCACATGGCTTAAAAAGTAGAGCAGTTTTTTTTTTTTTCCAGCGAGGCTTGTTATCCAGTATCAGGACCTGACTTTCAGTTTTGACAGTTGCAGTCAAAATGTCCTTTTTTATGTATTTGCAGAGAAGCGTAATTGGAACAGTAAAACCTTGCTATAGCAATATTCAATACAATGATAAATCCTCTGTAACATAAAATCTTGCTGTGTGTTACACAGAATATCCATATAATATAATCTCCCATCAATATGACGATACATCCCTTTAGAACGACAATTTTATTGGGTCCCTTAAGTATCATTGTATTGAGGTTTTAATGTAGTTAAAATCACACATTGAAAATTTCTCTTCTCGGGGAATTTTTAAAGAAATTGTCGAAATTGGGAAATTGTTTAGTCTAGATTTTGTGAGTATCTTGCTTATGTATTTTAAATATATAAATTATTAAAATTTTGTCTCATCTCATTTCAGCATCTCTTAGATCACATCAAAATTTTCTGGAAGTTACAGATGAAGAGGGCGATTAATAGTTCCACAGATATAAAAATAGTTTATTTTATATGTACATTTTTAATAAAATATTTTATGTGTTAAATAAAAGTTTTTCATGCTAGTAAGTGTTATTTTTGTTTTGAAAGGTGTGTTTTAATCTTAGAGTATGCATAGACTTGGATAAAATTTAAAACTGTCTTCAAACTTTAATATTTTAAATTTATTTCTGCTGAAGAAGCTGTGTGTTGCCCGAGTCCTGTATTACTGCCAACAGCTATTCATATTTTAAAATATCATACAACATTTAATCTACAGTTCATATTTATGTTTATTATTTTCTAAAGTCAATCATATTTATTATGATTTATTTACTGTTTTTCATTGGCATATATTTTCATTATTTTATTTCCATTTTTTTTTTCAATTTAAAAAAAAAAAATTGTAAAAAAAAAAAAAGTATCAAAGCTGTCTGCAAAGTTTGAAAATTATTTGCAACCGGCATTGGCACGTTCGTCTATATTATCTGGGTCTGTGGATAAGCAAAATCAAAAACTACAAAAAAATCTTGTGAAGGATACATGAGAATTTTTTTTTCTAAACAAGCTTTTGCTTAAGATTTGTCATAAATACTTACTGTTTATGGGGGTGAAAATTGCTAAATATAAATACAGTAGAGAGCCAGAAATCCGCACAGCTTGGGACCAAGGTTTGTGAGGATTTTAGGATTTTGCAGATTTCAGGCCATAAAAGATAAATCCTATTACATTTCAGACTTAAGGAGAATACAATTACAATGAAATAAAAACACAGTCAAAAGTATTTCATTTATATTTTCAGTTTAAATACAAAAGCATAGAAGAAAAAAGAAATTACATGAAGACTAACAAAGCAAATGGTTTCAAAATTTCCTTTCTCTAATTTTGAAAACATCGTCTATGGTGATTTGTTTTAAAATATTTTTTTCTACTTTGTTTCTTTCTTTCTTTTATTTATTTAATTTTGCAAATTGAATAACTGTTTAAATATGCAGTTTAAACAATAACTGTTTAAACTGCATATTTTCATCAGAATATTTAAACAGAATTATGATTAATTTTTGTTTTGTTATAGAACTTAGCTGCATCAAATGGATTTTATTATTATTATTACCCAAGTTTTAAATCATCATCAGAATCATATTTATCTGGATTCAAGAAACTTTTCAACAATTTCTTCATTGGTGGAATACTGCGAATTTCATTATTTATATCAGAGAAAGTGTGCGGATTTTAGGTTGGCGGATTTCTGGCGTTCAACTGTACTCGCTTAAAGCATTGCATAAAAATGTGAAATGTTAATCAATATCCTGTGTAGATATATTGATTCTTGTAATTGATTAAAGAAGGCTCAGAACATGGTTATACAATCTCATTTTAACAAACTTCACGTATGAATACACCAGATTAACAAATAAAATTTCTATTAAGTGTTATGGGAACAAATTCAGACTTGCTTGAAATTTCACTTTTGAGAATTATTTAGAGAAATACAAATTTGATTTTTGGCATCTTTACATTTGTTGTGCCAAGATTTTACTATAGATCATTTTAAAATAATGCTAATTCTCCCTCGAAGTAGAAAACTAATATTTTTCATACAATTGAATTATTTTTAAAGTACTTAGCTGAATACCAAGTATCTGATTGGTATATTTTTGACGTATTAGAAACTTTTTTGACAAAATAAAAGATATTAAATATAATATTATTGATGGATAATACAGTGACAATAATATAACATGCAACTAAACTTGCATATTGACATATACTAGAAAGAGTTTATTCATTAAAATAGAAAATAGGCAGATAACACGTTTCAGTGAAAGTAACGTTAATCGAAGGGAAAACTTAAGTCTGGAAAAGACTGCCATCTAAAGTTATTCTGTTACAGTTTAGGTTAATGTGAAATCATTAAGTACTTCTAATTAAAGAAATTAATGCCAATATTTAAATAAGGTTGAGGGATGAGAAGGGCAGAACTTCTCAGGAAGACCAAATTGCACATTTTAATTGCCTGGAGTATAATTTGAATGTTGAAAAATGGATTGGAAGTAATAAGTACTCGGACAAATATACTCTAAGCATTTTCACTTAATATGTACCACCAAAAAAAGTACAATACAGTACCAATCGTGCATCTTGTGTGAATGGGTGGGGGAGTTTTATTGATGTGCTGACCATAAAATTTGAGTTTTTATGAAAATTCAATATGAATTGGTAATTAAAAAGTATTCAAGAGGTAGAACACATTTCATGGCATTTATATTGAAATGTTTAATTTTTTATACCAAGAGAAATCATGCTTTTGCTACACATCTTCAGTAATATATTTCTTTTTTTGTATGTAAACGAGGGAGTAAGCCATGAGAACAGTTTGCATTGTTACAGATACAGCATATTACACTACACTGTTTACAAATAAATTGGGACTTTTATGACACTACACATGAATAAACAAATAGTGGTTTACTAAAAATAACATATTTGCACTCAACTAATATTTCAATTACATTACAGTAAAGCAAAATTATATATTACATATAAAATTAAGCCAAATCATATAGTATTTCTTTTAAATATATATTTATATAGCTTATTAAATTTTTTTAAGAAAGTGAATTTGAATTTAATTTTGATGTCTCGAATTGAAAAAGAAAAATATTGATTTTGCATATTGAAAACAATTGGATTGGTGCATAATTATGAGGAGTTTGTGAATTTTTATTTAGTTTATTACATAAATTAATTCACGTAAATATATGTCGATAAAAAAAATTATTAATTAAAAATATTGTACACTTTTATTAAGTTACAGCACTTAAAATGCCTGATAATTATGCCCAGTAATTACTTATGCTTTCATATTAAGAACACATTTACAACTTTATATAAGAATAATAAAAAAAAAAACTATGTAGCCAAGCTAAAACACATCATTTATCATTATCATGCAAAATATTTACAAAATATTTCCTGATAATTGAAAAAATTATATTGACTACACATGTAGTTTGTTGACAATTTTCATTTTATTATAAAATATAAAACAGTGAAATTTTCATTTTAAAATATCAACCTGTTACCTGGAGGCCATATACGTAATTTTAGTCAAACTTCAACATGCCTTTAAATTTCTTATATCGACGTTTAGGGGTGCTCGACCCCCCCCCCACACACACACACACACAATATAAGCCTCCTTACCGGCTCGGATAGATGCCGGCTAGTAGTCGCCTAAATCTCGGTCGATAATGGGTATATAGTCGCCGGTCGATGAAATCATGGGTAAATGATCGCAGGCGACGTCGCCGCGGCGGTAGCGCCAATGGTTGGCCAAAAAAATGCGATGAGACATTTCGGTCACTTCCCGGCGTCGCAGTCGACGCCAGCGCGACGTCGTGATATGTGAAGTGCGGCGTTTGGCCAATGCTTGGCCTACGATATTTTGCTACTTGGGTAGTGATGACGAATGGCAAAGTATATCTGATGGACTTGTATCTTTTAATGAATTTGTTGATATAAATGATAATTTACTAACAACAGAATTAAGAGAAATTGAAGACATCGCTTATGAAGTGACTGATGGTGATGGAGATGATGATAATGAAGATGATGAATCAAAAGTTTCTCCAAGTCATATGAAAGCGTTAGAAGCTTTAGAAACTATTCGGGACTATTTGCAATGTAATTCAGTTGCTGAAAGTCCGTTTATTCATGTGCACGAAATTGTAAAAATTGTTTCTGTAATACATCGGCAAAAACTTAAACAATCTTCTATTACGGATTATTTTGAAAGAAAATAAATGTTAAGGTATGTTACAGTTTTTCTTTCCATTGTATAATCACAGTAATACAGGGTGTACAAAAAGTCCCTGACACATTTCAAAATTAAATATAAAACCTAATGATTGGGTTACGACATTGCGGTTTGTACCAAAATGCTTCCTATGATGAAAAGTTTTGTTTAAGCAAATAAAAAATAGTTCCAAATTTTATTAGTAGATGGCGCTGCTTAACCTTGCATTAAGTTGAAATGCGTATTTCATTTGAGACTTAACCCCTATTGATTTCTTCCTGTGGGGGTATGTGAAGAATAAAGTTTACTCCTCTCCTGTGGCTGATACCGAAGAAACGAAGAGGCGAATCACACAGGTAATCCAATCAAAACCACAAGCAATGCTACCAAATGCGTGGAGTGAAATTGAGTACTGTTTGGATGTGGTTAGAGCTACATCAGGTGCACATATTGAAGTATGGTAGCTGGTTATGCTTGTAACTGCTCCACAAAATTAAAATGCTGAATATTTAATAGTGAGTTTTATTTTTACTGTTTCTACAGCGCCATCTATGGGCGAAATTTGGAACTATTTTTTTATTTGCATAAACAAAACTTTTCATCATAGGAAGCATTTTGGTACAAACCGCAATCTAATAACCCAATTAGTTGATTATATATTTAATTTTGAAATGTGTCAGGGACTTTTTTGTACACCCTGTATTATCAAACCATTATTTTATAAGCATTGTAATCTTTAGAAACATTCTGATTCATCTTCTCATTGCAATTTATGTTGAATTTTAGAATTTTGAATGGACTTTTTCACTTATGCGCTTTTTTTGTTAATCCCTTGGGCCGGCGCATAAATGAGAGTTCACTGTACTTTTTTTCTTTTGTGTCACTTATATAAGACAGTAAATATTTTATATTTTTATTTAATTTAAAAAATTTATTTGCTTCTACGTATAAATATATGTACACTTATAAATAACAAGATGCCCAAGAGACAGCGAGAAATAAAAGCAAAGAAGTAGCTTAAAAAATAGTGGACAAAAGATGACAGGGGCTTAGATTAGTTGTTTCAGAGTAAAATGAACTGAAATACATTGCAGTAAGACCAAACATACCTGAAGCTCTATTACGTTATTCTAGTAGAATTTTTAAAAAATTGCTTTCTATTTAAAAACTACAGTAAAATATGGTTAAATGAAGATTCAATCCATACTAAATATTTATGCGACCAAAAATTTAAACACCATTTTTTTTTCAAATAAACAATGGCACCTTTAAAATTTAAATCTTCTCTTGCACAATGTACGAACACAATATTCGAGTAACGTACCAATGAATTCAGTTAAGAAGAGGACTATTTATTCTTGATTTAGCAGAGGTGATGGGCATGAATGAATGAAACTATTCGAATTAATCGATTATTAAATCCATTCGATTTTTAAAAATCTATTCGAACGCTCAGTGCATAGCATTAGAATAGCTTATGGCATTTGAAATTTCGCATAGCAAAATTGCGATTAACCGCGAATACTATCCAAATACTGAAAACCGCCGGCTCTATTCTGTCACGTTCGTTTAAGTGAACGTTCGGATGTGTGACATCAAATTGACGTCATTCGCAACCTGCTAACGTATGTCGGTATTCTGCGAGGTTTGGTAGAGCTTTAGGTGCAGATTCTCCCTACCGAATGTTTACATACAGCATACGTTTCGAATTACGTCACAAATCCGAACGTTCGCTTAAACGAACCTGGCAGAATAGAGCCCCGCGATTATCCTCGAATAGTGAAACCGTGAATACTGTTGAAATAGAGAAATCTCGAATAGCATTTGAATAGTGAAATCTTGAAAACTATTCGAGTAGAATTCGTAACTACATTTTTATTCGATTAAAATTCGTACAAGAATAATATTTGCATTATTTGCATTAGTGTAATACGGTGTTGATTTTGAACATATCCAGAGGATGGAGCCATAGCACTAGATGTGGTGGGTGTCAAGTCATCCCCTTAACTGGTATTCCTTTCATATGCTATATCCCAAATTCTATCAAACCTTTTTGAATACAATCAGTTACGAGTCTTCGAATAAAATGCATGAACTCATTTTATTTTGAATATAGTAATTGAATGGAAATGTGATTAGAACTCACGGATGGATGTATGCACCAAACGGGGCTTTTGGATTTTTTTTTAGGGAGACGGTTATAGCTTTCTGAGAGCGGGGGGGGCACTTCATTCTTCATTTTTTATATAAAAAATCTTATATTTTTTTTAATTCTTAGCGCTGGGGTGTTACTTAAATCAATCACGGATTTTTTGTGGACTTGAATTATGTTGGAGTACTTTTTGAGCAGCCAGGGTCGTGCTTAGGGTTTTAGCTGTCGTCGGCGGAATCTATATATTAATTTGAAACATGTTTTTTCCTGTATCCTCTAAATTGAGAGAACGGCTGGGTGTAAAAACTCGGTTGAGGTGTCTGAGGAAAGGTCTCGGCCTGTAAATGTGCCATCAAAAGAGAAAATTAGAAAAAGTCGAACGGTTCGGGCGTAGCAGAACGACGAAGATGCAATATCAATACATCTCTATGTTAATTTGAAACGCGTTTTTCTTTCGCCAACTAAATTGAGAGAACAACCGGATGTAGAAATTTGGTTGAGGTGTCTAAAGAAAAGTCTTTATCGGTATATGTGCCATCAAAAGAGAAAATCAGAAAAAGTCGAACGGTTTAGGCGTGGCGGAACGGCAAAGGTACAAATTTTCGCCCTAGAAAAAACATTGTGGTTTATTAACCCCATTGTTGGCAGTTTTAAAAGTCTTCTTTATTTTGGCGCCTTATCGCTTATTTCTTTAAAATTTCATTTGTCTATTTGATATTGGATATTTATCAGCAGCGCGATAGTTTTAGTAGGCAATTTTAATATAGATTTTAATTACAAAGATGTGTTTTATGAAACGACAAAGACAAATATGATGCCCATTCCGAACAGTATTTAAAATAGCTCCCCAAATGGAAAAATTATTCCCATTCTAAATTAAAAGGCTTTGGACAAAATTTCGCGAAATATAGCAGATATTGCAAATTGAGTTCAGTCTTGGAGACTTAATTTTTGACGACAAACTTGACGATAACTCGCCCAAACTGGCAATTTTTCTCCATAGAAATAACATTGTGGTTTATTTAAACTCACTGTTGGCAGTTATAAACGTCTGCTTTATTTTGGCGCTTTATCGCTTATCTGTTAATTTGGAACGTCTTTTTACTGTATCCACTAATTTAGAGAATGGCTAGGTGTAAAATTTTTTTTTAAAGTGTCTAAAAATGGCCTTAGCCTGTAGATGTGTGATCAAAAGAGAAAACTAGAAAAAGGTAAACAGATCAAGCATGGCGGAATGGCAAATGTGCAATTTTTCGCCATAGAAATAACATTGTGCTTTATTAAATACATTTGGCAGTCATAAAAGCTTTCTTTATTTTGGCGCTTTATCGCTTACTTAATTTTTTCTATATATTAATATGAAACATGTTTTTCCGGTATTCACTAAATTGAAAGAACAGCTATGTGTAAAAATTTGGTTGAGGGGTCTAAAAAAGGGTCTTGGTCCGTAGATGTGTCATCTAAAGAGAAAAATTTTAAAAGTCGAAGGGATCGAGGCGTGGCGGAACTTCAAATGTGCAATTTTTCGTCATAGAAATAACATTGTGGTTTATTAAATACATTTTGCGGTCATCAAAAGCCTTCCTTATTTTGGCGCTTTATCGTTAGCACTAGGGTGCTATTTCGTTGACTCCCAGACTTCCCAGCAAACGCATACCTGCTGGCGGAGTACCTTTCCAGTGCCTTTCTGCCTTTACGTCCAGCACTGGCCCGGCACTGCAAAAAGTAACTGAATCGTACCAAAAGTGGTCGCCCGAGAAGTACCTTGCCAGAAGCCCGGGAAGGCAACGGCACTCTGCTGGCATACTGCATGTGTCGGCCGTACTCACAATAAAGGCACTGGCCCATGAAGTTTATAATGCCCAAAATGAAACGGCCGGGTGCCGGCTATTATTAAAAATAAAGGCACTGGCCTGGCACCTTAACAGTGACTACAATATAATGGCACGGTACCAGATTAGTGCCTATTTACAGTAACGCTGCCATAATTAAAATATGAGCCAGTGGCGGATCCGGGGTAGGGGGGCTTATTCATCAACCAAAAAAGCCATTGCTTAACCCATTTGTGCCTGGATATTTTTGCGACTTTCTTCGATTTTTACTGATAACAGAAATAATAGATAAATTTCTGATGTCAACTTCTTGAACAAGGGATGATTTCTTTTAAAATCATTATACATAAAAATCGAAATATCAACATCCTACTTGGTCATATTAAAATATTTTGTAGAGTTGAGGCTCAATACTCAATAATAAAGCATAGGAAAAATAAATAACGTTTTCGACTAATAGCGAAAATGCCGTCCCAAAAAAGGGACACTAGGCATAAATGGGTTAAGGGTAACATTTTAAGATAAAAAACAAGATACATGAAAAATTAAAAACAACAGCAAAATCCATTAGTACATCACTTGCAAAGTATGTTCGTCCAACATTAGTGAATTGTGTGCAGTTTTCACAAACTGCAATTTTCTTACAAATTTTCATTTTCAAAAGATATTTTTTTTATGAGAGAGGATATAACACATGTCAAAACCCACATAAAATCATTTATAAACAGTTTAATTTCAATATCTCATAATTAAAGAGATTTTATAAATGACTTATAATAATTTACGGTTGATATATGTATGTATATATAATATGTATATGTAACATTACAAGTCAAAAGCCTATGAAAATCCCATATTTCTGGAACTACGCAGTTTAATCCAGTTGGAACAAAGAAATCCGCGTTCAAAAACTGCAATTAATACACGGTCCCTTGCAATTCCTTTGTAACTTTGTAGACGGTCCCCGCAGCCAGCCACATAGGCGTCTTAAAAGTCATAACAAACCCTGGGAAAACCGCTGCCCAGTTTTAGCTTTTGGCCAATGGTTGCAACGCGTTTGGGGTCATGTGACATGACGTTCAAAGCTTTTATAAGGACCTGAAACAGATCAGGAGTAGATTTCCCCGTGACGCAACTGCTAAAATAAGATGTACCCAGTCGTCAAATAAAATCATGTAATCGTACTTGGAGTCCGTCTTATTTCTTCCATCCTTGGCCCGACTACGGCTACAAACAGCGGACGGCCGGGATCGGCTCTAAGCCAGAGTCTTTACCCAGTCGCGCCGCATCGCCTGCTCTTCCCGTCAACGCCTCGCCTAGTACTCCACGCCGAGAATGCGCCACAAATGCCTCTCCCTCTGGTTCACGACTACACAGCACTCTCGTAGCGCCCGAATGGTACATAGAAGTCGCACAGGATTGTACCTTCATCAGGGCTTTTTGTTCAACAATCTTCGAAAGCGTTCGTTCCTACACGCCTGCACCGCGAGAGTCGACATCGTTTTTTTTCCCCGAAAGCGCTCATTTCAAGAAGATTCATTCGGTCTACATCATGGTTCTTCAATTGTTGCAATCGCGGAGAAGTTGATTTTTTTTTATTTTTGTTCTCCAAGGCGCGCCCACATATTTTTTTTTGTTTTGTTTGTGCGTGCTCCTCTACTGAGAAAGTGGAAATGCATCTCTAGTTCGCCCAAAATGTTTACCTTTTCTTGCATATTTCAACGACTGCATGAGTTAATTGATTCAACGAAATTTCGCTCTCTCGTCTGCCAGCTCTGAAGGAATTAACTGAACTCTGACCTCACCCAGTGGAGAGACTTTACTGAAAGCAGCTGATGATCAACCGCGCCTAAAAGTGTTTATATGTGTGTAGTTAGAGTGTTGAGAGGTAAGTGAATTAAAAAGAAAAAAGAGAGAGAAGAACATTGAATTGTGTAATTCTGTTCTTATGACTAATAAACTGAGTTTGATTAATGAAATTATATAAACTGATTACATAAATATTAAATTAGAACTTTTTATTATTTTGAAAATATATTAGTGTTTGTTTTTATTTTTAAAAGAGAAGAAAAGAACAGAAATAATTAAAAACTTAATTAAGAATCATTTATTTTAAAATTTTATTATTTTTGTGTATCTTAGTTTTGATAATATATTATTTCTTTAAATAGTTCACAATAATTTCAATTGTATTTATGTTTTGTTTTATTTCAATTTGATTTTGGTAGCATAATTTATTGAATAAGAGTATATAAAATAAAAAATATTATTATTACATGTTTTTGCGATCAGGTAAAATGGCAAAACAAAATGACTACGAATAACGAAACTCAAACGATGGCTAACCACGCAAGTGCCACCAAGAGTGTTAGCTCAAATAATGAAGAGTTCATAGCTTCCTACTCTCCTGAAAGCAATATGAAATTTCGTAATTGGTTGAGTTATTTTGAAAAAATGTGCTCGGAATTTAATAAAACGGAACAGTGGAAAGTCCAAAATGTTAGTAAATATTTAAGTGGCAGTGCCCTCACCGAATTTGTAAATAATGCCCATAACCTAAGTACCTGGCATGATATTGTTGAAGTTTTAAATGAAAGATTCATTTCATGCAGTTCATTTTCATTTGCGGATTTTACGAGTTTAATACTTGAAAATGATTCGGACTATTAGTCCTATCGTATCCTATTTTCATAAAAAATTAGAGATAGGCCGAAATTTAAGTTTGTCCAGCGATTTGATTATGGAGGAATTGACGAACGGTCTCCCTTGTAATATACAAGCATTATTAATTTTAAAACAGCCACGGAATGGTTAGAAATTGCCTCAAAATTAATAAAGATACCAAAGGTACCAGAGAAAACCCAGCCACGCTCAGTTCCCAACTATACTAGACCATATCCTCGAGGTCCTAGGCTCTTTACACCTAGATACCAGAATCCGAGGATGAGTTATTATTCAAATCGTCCAGGAAACCCTTATAACTCGCGAGTGCCAGACAATACTTGGCCCCGATTTGAGCGTTTCCGTCCACCGTACCAGAACATACATTACCAGCAAGATGTTGATTTACCTTGAACACCATGTAGAAATTGTGAGAGACAGGGTATACTTCATGCCTACCATTGGTCGAATACTTGTCCTTTTAGGTTAAACACAAATACAACATCAACGAGTCAATCTTTACCCTTGAATACGTCGACCCAAGAGATGAGTGATCACTGCCAGAAAGATAAGGTAGAAAATCGATTACTTGCCGTACACATGTACATTCGAATGACACGAAACACTCTAACTTTAACAAAAATTTTAGAAAAAGATGAAGGCCTTCTTCAAATCACATATGTAGTAGATACGGCGTCTACACTCTCTGAAATGCCACAAAATATTGTTGAACAATTTCAATTAACAACAGAGAGAGTTTCTTCTTTGACAGTTAGACAGACTGACGGTTTAATATTTCTAAATAATATTTGTCGTGTAAATATTAAAATTGGTAATATTGTAAAAAATGTTGCATTTTTTGTGGTACCGTCACGACTTCCCTATGCTATCCTTGGATTGCCTGAATGTGCAAAGTTTCAATTAAATATCAACTGTGCTAATTTCAGTGTTTATCAAAATGGACTTGAGTTACAGTTGATTAATGAGCATACAAGTAATCAACTTTTTTCCTTACATATGCAGAATGATTTTGACAATAAGGTTCCTTTAAGTTATGATGATTTTTTGTGTAATAATAATGCTTTATTGGATGATTGTTGTGTAAATAATTATAAAAATAATTCAGAAAGTTCAAATATTTATGTTGGTAATAGCGATAAAAGTGTTCATGATGCAAGTGTTTATGATAAAAATAGTAAAAACTTACATAACTTTTATAAAATTGATCTTCTTAATGATATTGAAAATTTAAATGTTGATGAGGAATTAAGGGCCCTTTTACAAAAAAATATACAAATATTTTCTGTTAACAAGTATGATATAGGTAAAATAAGAATGGAGCCCCGAAGAACTGTTAACTTCGGATTTGCCTATAAGCTTAAGAGCTTATAGAGCCTCACCAACTGAACAAATAGAAATAAAGGGTCAAGTAAAGGCATTGTTAGAGGCAGGTATAATTAAAGAAAGTCATAGCCCATATTCATCTCCCGTCACTTTAGCTAAAACGCGTGATGAAGGAAAAACAAGACTTTGTATTGATTTTCGAAAATTAAATTTAATAACAAAAACTGATGCTGAACCGCTACCTCGGATTGATGATATTCTTGATAAATTAAGCCAGGCAAAATTTTTTTCTACTTTGGACCTTACATCAGGTTATTGGCATGTTCCTATACATCCTAAGGATACTGAAAAGGTAGCGTTTGCGACCCCTTTTGGGTTATATGAATGGACTATGCTTCCCTTTGGGTTAAAAAATGCACCTGCCATCTTTAATAAAACTATTAGGAGAATTCTAGACAAGTACAAAATTAATTTCGCATGCCACTACTTCGACGATATCATAATTTTTTGAAAAACAAAGGAAGAACATCTTGATCATATAAACCAAATGTTTCAAATTTTCTCTAGAGAAAATATCAAATTGAAATTAGCTAAGTGTACTTTTTTGCAACAACGAATAAATTTTCTAGGTTATCACATTCATAAAGGAACCATTGCTCCAGATAATGCCAACATTGAAAAAATTAAGAACTTGCAACCACCAAGCAATGTAAAAGAACTCCAAAGATTCTTGGGCACAATAAATGTTTATAATAAATTTATTCCAAATTATGCAAAAGTTCGACATCCATTAAATAAATTATTGAAAAAAGGGGTTAAATGGAATTGGACAGAGAAGTGCCAAGAAACTTTTGAGCTTCTTAAAAGTCTACTTATTTCTAAACCGATTTTACAACTCTATGATGTGAACAAAGATTGTCATTTGTTTGTGGATGCCAGTAAAAAACAAATTGGATCAGTTTTAAAACAGGCAGATGAAAACGGTATTTTACACCCAATAGCTTACCATTCTCGTGTTCTAAAAAAGTATGAAGAAAATTATTCCATAACAGAACTTGAATGTCTTGCCATTGTTGACAGTCTAGACAAATTTTATCACTATCTTCATAGGAAAAAATTCACTATTCACACTGATCATGCAGCTTTAGTTTGGCTAAAATCTGTTAAAAATCTCAGGGGTGGGTTATTTCGATGGTCTCTAAAATTAAGCATGTTCGATTATGAGATAAAATATCAAAAAGGTACAGCAAACATTGAGGCTGACATGCTTTCCCGAAATCCTGTTTCAGAATCCATCCAACAAGTTTCTCATTTACTAGAACTACAAGAAATAATTAATTCTCAAAATAAAGACAATGTTCAAGGATCTCGCTACATAAAATTAGGTGATGTGATTTATATTAAGAAAAAGGGTCTTTTAAAAATAGTAGTACCATTTTCATTAAGATCAGAGATACTACGTAAAGCTCATGAAGAATTCGGACACCCCGGAGTAAATAAAACAGTACAATTAATCACACCTCAGTATTATTGGCCCAAGATTACGGAAGATATTAATAATTATGTAAAACATTGCCACGTTTGTAAAATTAATAAGATGCAAAAAAGGTTTCGATTGCTGCAAGAGGTTCCGCCGACAGACCAACCTTTTGAATGCTTAAGCTTAGACACAGTGGGAGGTTTTAATTATTATAACTCAACAAAAAAATACCTACATTTAACCCTCCGAGCGGCCTGGAGTTTGCCTAGTGATAACTTCAAAAAAGTTCCAGTGTATGGGATCTGTATCTCTCGAAAATGCACAAGAACAACCTGCTTCCCCCCATTTCCGCATGGAAGGCGTGGGGAACAAGGTAATTAACAAACTGCCGACGTGACAGCCTACCTACCGCCTGATAAATTACTTTGTATTGTAGGAGCACATGTCCGGTGAATCTGACCAACTGGTCTCCCTCACCTGTTTCCCCCCCTAAAATACTCAGGAATCTACGCAAAGTTTAGGAAACCAAAGTTCTTTTCTCGGTGGCTTACATGGACACTCACCCAGAGCCAGATTTTTGTCTGATGAAGATTGGAAAAAGAGATATTTTGTTTTTTGTCCCCTCTCATAATGAGCAGGTAGTGAGAGTGACGCTTGTGCTCAAAAAATAGTAAAATTAGTGATTATCTTTTTACTATACTTCTTTATCTGAAAAATTTCTTTATAAAGCTTTGATAATGAACGAAAAATAATATATCTAATGGGCCCCTTTCAAGATGAGGCCCTGGAGACAGCCCCGATTTGCTCATGCGATAAGACCCCGTGTACATATTTTCAATAAAGTGTCCAATGTCAGATATATCTCATTCACCTGAACCTTTTATAACGCGCTGTCCTTCATAAAATGTGCAAAGTGTAACATATAATTATTATTATTTCTTATATTTTTTTCGAACCGTGCATTTTTTCATAAAAGTTTATATGGTGAGTTAGGAAAGAGAAATAGGAAATTTGGCTTTCACTGGATCATTTTTGAAGTTGTAATGCAAAAAAAAAAAAAAAAAAAAAAAAAAAAAAGACAGTTAAAAAAGAGAGAGAGAGAGAATATAATCTACTTGAGTGTAGGGTAATAAAGATTTCATTTAAATTATCTCAAGCGTACGAGAAAAATAAAAATTAAAAATTCTTCAATGTTTCATTTATAGGACTTGTTTAGTAAATTTGTTAAATGAAATATCTATATTAATCTTTGTTAGATAATAAACGTTTTTAACGACCTTTATTTATAATCTGCATATGCGAAAAAATTCCAAGAAAAATTAAGAGCACGAATCTGAGAAAGTAACACACCTAGGATTCATGCCATCTGAGATTTTTACCAAAAAATTCCCTGTTGTTATTTATCTTATTAATGTAGCAAATCCAGAATATTTTGTCTCAAAGTGAGTTGTTCATTTTTTATGGCCCACTAAAAAAGCAGACCCGTAGCCAGATTTTCTATTCAGGGGGGGCACCCTCTTTTTTTCAGGGGGGGCACCCTAACTTAAGTGGGGTGGCATCCTATATTTTTTTGAATGATAACATTTTTATCTATATTTCTCTTCATTAAATAATAGCATAAGTTTATAATTAAATAAATTCTGAAAAGTCCAAACGGCTTCCAAGAAGTAAAAGTTCCTTGGCTTAAACAGAATGGATTTAAAGTTGCCAAGATCATATTTGAAAGATGAGAACACAAAACAAAAATGACAGAGTATTACAAAGAAAAACTTTGTATATATAAAGCTTTGATATATAAAACTTTGATAACTTTACCTTACATACAAAAATTTTTCAAAGCACCTGCATTAAACTTATTTTTATGTGAAATTTTCTAGGGGGGATGGGGCTCAGCTCCACCTGGCACCCCTTTGGCTAAGGGCCTGTAAAAAAGTCCGTGCAGCACACAAAAGTGGGCGTTTTTCTCAGACATAGAAAATGCTGTGGTCAAAAACTCTTTGCGGGAACAACTTGCCATGATATTTATTTCACATCTATAATGTTAGACGATAGAACTTCATGAAATATATGAGAAATCTGTGGCAGGTTATCGACGCAAAGTCACTGAAGGTCACAAAACCACACATTTTCTTTCTTTCTTTCTTTTTTTTTTTTTTTTTTTTTTTTTTTTTTTTTTGTCCTTTTTAAGGCTTAACCATAGCTTGCGCCTTCAAGTTGCTTAGGCAAAAGAGGAGTCCTTTGAAGGACATGTACTAGCACTTATAAAAAAATGCATGTATAGTTGACGCAAGTTGAATGCGCTTTTAGATTTATAAGACCAAAATCTGAAAATTTTCGATTTTGACTGAAATTCGAAGTTTCATAAATTCTTGCGGCAGAAGTTTATTGAAAGTAAATCTTTTGGATCGTTTTTATGTGAATATATTGTATTATTTGAATGCTCAGCGCTTATACCAAGTTTTGCGGGCAAGCTTAGGACCCACTGGCGCATTGACTTAAATTGAATTAAATGAATTTAATTCAATTTAAATTATCTATATTTAATAATTTTAGCGACTTAAATTGCTAAATTTAAGCAGGGCCTGATTATGACCAACAGGGGCCCCGGACATTGAGGAATTTTGGGAGCCCCATCCATGAATCTTTTTTTTTATTTTTCAAAAAAATTTGATATAAAAGAAGACTATTTCAGAACATTTGAAATTGGGGGCCCTTTACAAAGTCCCGATTTTCCCATGCGATAATAAGGCTCTGAATTTTAGAATTTTTGGGGAAACGGGTGGATTTTCAAAATTTTAAGGTCGCCTACGTCTTCTCTCTATCATTTTGCGCATCTGCAGTTAGAGGTAGTAATCAAAAGCGAGGCGCTGTTAATTTGTCAACGGTAATGGTTAAAAAAACATAAGTACAAATTTTTGTCAATTTTAAATGTATGACGTATAACTGGCGCCATTCCCAAATGTAATCCAAAAAAAAAAAAAAAAAAAAAAAAAAATCCTTTGGAATTGGACCACTGAAATGCTTAATATATATTAATCCTTATATCAATGCTTTATTTAGGCGAAAACAATTTATTCGTTTTAATATTCTTAAAAGAAGTAGAAGTTTAATAATTTCGAGAAGCTATTTCAAACGATTTAAAATCGCAAAAATTTGCAAACCTATTTAGATTATGACGTATAATTTTTTAGAGTTAACCTTTTAACTAATTTGGAACGCTTTCCTTCTTAGAAAAAGTCTGCATTTTAAATTAAGCCTTTCTACTTAATAATTTGATTTTTTTTTTTTTAATAGCCGAATACAGCTTAGCAGTACGGGACTGATTTATAGCTATTATGCCAGATTTGGGGATCGTCTAGAGCGTGGAGAATCTTTTTTCCCCTACAATTTATCACTGTTAAAAAAAAAAAAAAAAAAAACAAGAAATCTCTAGGAAGCAATGATTTCATTACTTGTTACTTTCCGAACATGCACAATGTAAGGAAAGTATTGTAATCATGAAAAAATTCGACTTCTAGACTTTGATGTATTTACACGTTTTGAGGTCTTCTGAATTCATTTATGCTGTTTTTACGAGATGTATGTATGTATGTGTGTGTGTATGTGCGTGTGCGTGCGTGCGTGTGCGTGCGTGCGTGCGTGCGTGTGCGTGTGTGTGTGTGTGTGTGTGTGAGTGAGTGAACACGATAGCTCCTAATCGGATCATTCGATTGAGCTCAAATTGGACATACATGTTATAAACCACCGTCGCAAGACCGGTACTGATTTTGGTGTATATAGGACTTATAGTTTTTCTACAGGGCTACGACAAAGATTTCTTTGACATTATAGTGTATGGGGAGAAAGTCTTGAAAGTGTGCTAGCGTTTAAATGGTGCATTCAATTGAGTTTCAATTTGGTATATATGTTTGAATTATTCATCGATTAAAATTTATTTAAATGCTTGGTAATGATCTAATCGTAAGTCTTCGGAAAGTCGAGTGGAGGCACTCCAGATTTTTTTAGTATGATGCCATAACTTTTCTTAGTATTACTACTAAATAAAGCCATGTTTGCCAATTGATTTACATGACTTTATTTAGCAGCAATATTAAGAAAAGTTATAGCATCTTTGTTTCAAAGAGATTTCTTAGTAATCCACAAAATTTTTTTTTAGTGTAGGGCATCACCCAAAAGGATGTTATTTTCGGATCCGCAACTCTCGTCCGTATACCAGCCTATATACAGCTAGAGGAGCTGCGGACCCACAGATTTATCGTTCACGTTTGCGCCATGTGCATATAGCGGTTTTTGATCAGTCCAGATGTGAAAACGAATCCTTTCACTTTCTGCACACCAGGCTATTACGACTCCTTAAAAATTTATTTTAGGATGAATAGGAAAATTTAAATTAGTTAATTAACTAAAACATTTTTCTAATTTATGTGTATTGAAAGAAGAAAGGATTGTCACCCGATCGTTAACACTGCCAATATAACTTTTGGGTCATCATGTGATAATTGAGCTAGCTATGACAGCATATTTTAATATCCATAACGCTAGGTTCGAGTAAAAGTTTTCTGCATTTTTTTCAGTTTCCGTATAGCTGGAATAATTTAAAATACATGTGTAAAAAAAAATCATTACTTTCTTCGTCGTGAAGAACTGATACGCAGCTAGTTATAACATGTTATGTATATGTAAAAATAAATTACTCGAAATTCCAATTAAACATTTAATAATTTTGCGATTTCTCAAAATAATCAAACGAAAATCTCCACCTCTCTCTCCATTGTGTTTATATATCATGGCTTTGATTTGCAACATCTCTTCGAACTTCATATTTTAAACAATTACACTAAAATTAATCTTTAATTTTAAATTTAGGTAATTGGAAATTTTACTTATTTACTTTTTTGCCTATTTGGCAGCTTAGTTTAACCAATTGTTAAAGTAATCTCTATTCCCGTGTGATGAGCGGGTACATCAGCTAATATAGAATAAAATAGAAATTAAAATTCGTATTGCTCAATTAAAAGCAGCATTAATAAAATAATAAATCGATGACAAACTGACGATTTCTATGTGAGCCGGTATAAATTTAAATGCTTCGAAATCTAAGATAAAAATTTTGGCTTTATACAAATTGCTCTATTTCTGTGCATTTCTTTACTTAACAATTTCTTTAATTCTTTACAGGTTGAAAAGTTTTTCTACCATGTATACATATTTACATAAATGAACTGACACACACACACATAACACAAAAACAACAAACAAAAATTTTGCAGTTCATTGTGGGAAGTTAATTTTTCTGGAAATATGTTGTAGTTAGGGTAAAACTAAGACAGTGGAGGATCCTGAAAAGTTTCAACGGCAGGAGGCAATATGCGAGAAATTTTGTAAGAAAAATGGATCTTTTTAAATTTAAAATTTTGATTAAATAATACTTATCCTCTGAAACCAGGTTTAGGATAGTTGCTCTCATCATTCATTACTGAAAAGGCAATTTTGAGAAGATTCCTCTTCTCTTACATGTGTAATTTCTTAGCGTGGATCTTTGAACACTCCGCTAAACCGGCAGATTATTCAAAGACCTAGGTGAGCAGGGAAACCTCACAGATCATAGAGAGTAGTGTAGTGCATTTATTGCAAACCTGCACTCAGGGTATCTGCCAAGTCGGAATGCCTTGGTCGGAGGACTTTTTCAGGTGTTCTTCCGCGTATTCACGATAGACATCCAGCGAAACCGCCCGAAACCCAGACCGTTAGATCGACAGCCGCGCGGTAGCCCAGAACCCTAGACTTTTACTCTTCAGCCATCTACCATTTTCAGCCCCTTGTGTACTGGGCCATGGTGGGAGGCCCACAGATCATAGAAGGGGAATCATCACCACTGAATCCAACTGGGATTTAATTTTATTTTATCTTAGACAACTGTTCTTTTCAACTAGTTATTTTAATTTTGTTTTAATCTTTAGGACGGAATAGAGCTTTACTGATAAATTTGATCGCGCATTTAATCGTGTTAATTTTCCAGTAAAATCAAACTCAAACATCAATAACTGAGGCCTAGTTTACAGCAATACAGTCTGGACACATACTCAACTTTCCTCACTATTTTTAGGAGGGCCCAATGTCACTTTGATTAAATATTTACCTTACATTTCATTGTTTACATGAAAAATACTATAAGGACTTTTTGGCTTCTAATGTTTCAAGAATATTATTTTTATCATTCCAATTTTAATGAACTAACGCATTATGTAGAAGTTGTCTTTACTTTATTTTATAACACCAGACAGCTTCTACATAATGCGTTAGTTCATTAAAATTGGAATGGGAAAAATAATATTCTTGAAACATAGTTGGTTGCCAAAACGTCCTTATAGTATTATTGATGTAAACAATGAAATATAAGATAAATATTTAACCTAAGTGACATTGGACTCTCCTAAAAATAGTGAGGGAAGTTGAGTACGTGTTCCGACTGTCTTGTAATTTAATCACGGACTTAATCACGGATCAAGCTCTGTTATTGACGTTTGATTTTGATTTTACTGGAAACTTAACGCGGTTAAATGCGCAATAAAATAAAGCTGAAAATCGCTTAAAAATAAGAGAGAAGGTGGATTTTCAGATTTTTAAAATAGTGCAGATCGTTTATATATATATTTTTTACATACTTATGAAATTTTTCAAGCCGATCGCACGAACTGTATGAATTTCATTAAAGTTTTACACAGTAACTTTTTAATCTGATTGGATTAATGACGGTAAAAGTTCTGTTTGGAAGTGGCGGGACCGGATTTGTTAGAGAGTGAATCACGGATCAGCGTAACTATATAATAGGATAATTACAGAGCTAATATTTATACAGGAGTGGTTTATGACATGTAAATTTGTATTAATTTAAATAATAATATGCAATACATTTCTTTAAAGCCCCTCTTCATCCGTAAGCATGTGTGCCCAAGACTCCATATATGTTAAATCGGTCTCTTCTAATAAAATATGTTTTTTTTTTTTTATATGCCAACTGTTTTGTTGTATTCGAGGCAACAGCTTTTCCTTTTGAGGTAAAATTTGAAAGAAGTAAAATATTTACTCAAAATTTCTTATTTTCATTAAACATTTAAAATTATTATAAATGAAAAAGTATCCTGGAGATCTTTGAAAACTACGAAATATTCAAACTTATTTCCCGTGCTCGACCGAATGTAGGAAAAAACGCCGCCGGAAAAAACGCCACCGGAAAAAACGCCGCCGGAAAAAACGCCACCTGGAAAAAACGCCGCCGGAAAAAACGCCACCTGGAAAAAACGCCGCCGGATAAAACGCCGCCGGAAAAAACGCCACCTAAAAAGATATTTGTGTAATAATTTATTTAAATACTTGAAAAAATTTCTTTTCTTTTGCAGAAAAGGGAAGGTATGAAGTTGAATTATGAGGTTTAATGTACTTTGTTTTCCAGAAATGGGGGAAGACACATGTCTAATTGAATAATTCAATTTGTGTATAATTTGGTAGGCGTTAAGGAACGGGGGAGGGGTATAGACTTTCCTAGAAAGATTTCGGTATCCGCTGACAAAAAAAAAAAAAAAAAAAAAAAAAATACATTTCCAATTACTTAACAGTAAATGAAGCTTTTAGGGAGTATGACCCCCAAAAAACCATTCAGGTACGCCAGTAGCGTAGCCAAGGGGGGGGGGGATAGGGGGGTCATACCACCCCCCCCCACATGATGATTTTTTTGCCATACAAAATGTATTTTCTTCACTCCCTTATCACAGCAAATATGCATATATGTGAGTTGCAGTAGTCGTAACGCCCCCCCCCCCCATGAAAAATTCCTGGCTACGCCACTAAGGTACGCTGATGACATACAAGTGTTAAGATTTCAAAAAAATAAAATCCTTGTTAAATAGGGATTATAATTAACACATAGGTGTGCGTGTGTGGGAGGGGGTGGGGGATAAGGGTTTATTTTTTTCATGTTTCAATGGGTTTTTTTTGGCATATCAAATTAATTTTGACTTTTCTTACTGAAGAATTACCCCCTCCCTCCTCAACCGCCACCAAGGGAGGATTAAAGGGGGGCGGAGGGGCGACCGCCCCCCCTAGAAGAAAGAAATTAATGTAATAGATCCTATTGGATGTATATGTCAATCTTCTAACTAACCGCCCCCACCGACAAACTTGCAATAATCCGTCAAACAAAACCACTTGTTCAAGGTTAAACGAAAATTCCGCTTTTGCAGAACAGTGAGAACACTTGTTCAAGGTCAAAGGAGAATTCCAAAAATAGCATTCGACCCCTAATGTTTTGACCATTAGACAAAGAGGTAAGATATACATGTCCTGGGGGTCAAAAAAGAACAAAGCGGAGGTAGAGGATCTCGCAGAGGCTTTTTTCTTTCTTTTTTGTTTTTCCCTTCTTTTTTTGGAATCATGTCACAACTACTTATGGCTATGTTAAAACTCCGAAAATCCCAAAAGAAAAAGGGCGAAGAAGCGATAAATCTTTGAAAAGCATTCTCGTGTAGATAAATTGAAAATTCATTTATAAAATGACTACGCAATTTATAAATATTTGTACAAGTTATTAATATACCAATTATTTTATTTGTAAAAAAGTGTATCACTTTTATTCCTTTTTATTTTCCAGAAAATAACTATCTGATTTTTATTCATAGGAAGAAACATTAAATAACTTTTAAAAAGGTAATAGTTTATTGGATGTGATTTAGAATTTAAATTTTTAAACGAGTTCAAATTTTTAAAAAAATTTCTATTTTAAAACTTTTTTTTCATTATTATTATTATTATTATTATTATCTATTGTTATTATTTATTGTTATTATTTACAGTGAGTCATTTATAAGGATAATATTACGAATATTGATTTTCTATAACTAATAAAAATTGAATAAAACACTTCTTTCCCTTCTGCAGAATCTGTAAATGTGCTAACTACAGAAATTCTAAATGACGGGCTAAATAATTCTACCAAAGTAATATAAACTCTGGAAAGAAATGCTGCAGTATGAAAAAGAATTCACTAAATTTCTGTAAGCAAAATCTTAGAATGCTCAAATTAGTACTTAAAATGTGTTAAAATTTAATATATTATTCACTTAAAAATTGTTTTCAAAGAATTCGGAAGAAAATAATTCAATAGCAATCAAAGATTGATTATAATTGATATAATTAATAATTTATTTTTAGTAATAATCACTTTTAACTTTTTTTCTTTTAAGTAGCCTCTCCTGAAAAATATTACATTACTTTAGGACAGGGGCGTTTTCATTTTGTGTTCTCCTTTCACTGGGGACCCAAGTTAGCTGCCCCGTCTGCCCTCGATTTTGTCAGGCTCTGAGTTTGACACTTAAAAAAAAAAAAAAAAAAACAGTATACCCTAAAAATGAGTACGGGTGTCGACATCCGGTGACACTACAAAGAATTGTTCTCCATCTTTAAATGAATATGTACTTTGTCTTGAAAATAATACAATAAATAAGTAAATCAATTATTTAGATAAAAAACTTATAAATTAATAATTTGATTTGCAAATTTTGTATGTTTGTTTTGTAGTACAAGAACCGGAATCGATCATGTTTTAACAAAATAATGCAGTTTTGAATGCTCACAACCCAGCAAAAGGATAGACGGCCCTACATATTTAACGGACGCGTTCACTTACAAGGCCGTCTTTGATTCTCAGTCAGGTTCTTTAGCAAAGGCTCTATTTCTGATCAAATTAATGTTTAAAAACTGTTACAAAGGTTACAAAAGTTAGAAAGTATTATTGAAACTTTTCCAACTAATTTTAATAAAACTAATTAACTATTAATTTTAATCACAGTTATATATAACTAATATTTTACATTTTAAGAAATGAGTTTTAAATGATTTTAAACCAGTTTCCTTTAAAAAGTGATGCTGTTTTTTTTTCCAGCATTTAAAAATTTATTTAAAAACATTACAATTACACTAACATTTAATTTAAAGAAGATTTTTTTTAAATTGTTTTTGACTTATTAATACCATAATTTAGTTTTTAAAAAGGCATCTTTAAAATAAGAGTACCAATGTTTGAATTGAATATTTTCAAAAATAAAAATATTTATATATAAATATATATACTTATAAATTTTCCTTATTCTAAAATTTCTTATTTAAAAACCAAGAGCTAACAAGATAAATTACCATGAATCAGAATAAACTCTTGCCCTTATAAAAAGAAAACCAGTAATAATAAGCCATAGCTCAGCCTAGGTCTCCCCTCAATCCGATAGGGGCGCAGTAGCGTGTAGCAATTCAGTAGATTTGGAGGTTTGGGGGAGGGGGCTTAGTATTTTTTTATGGATTCTGGAGACTGAAAAAGACACCGATATATGATTATTTTCTATCATCCTACAAAGCTATGGGGGGGGGGGGGCTCGAGCCCCAAAGCCCCCCTCCTTTCCAACGTCGTCAGTAAGAAATTAAGTTTATCAATACAAAATTATATCTCATACAACCCCCCGAAAAAATTTCGGGGTCCCCAAGCCAATTCTAGGTTTCAAAGCCCCCCCCCCCTTTCCTACGTCGTCAGTAAGAAATTAAGTTTATCAATACAAAATTATATCTCATACAATCCCCCCGAAAAAATTTTCTGGCTACGCTCCTTGCCTCGTCGATTAGCATATAAAGACTGTGTTACATCATAAAACTATTAAAAGTAGATTACTATTAAAAGTAGCGTTTTTTCCGGCGGCGTTTTTTCCGGCGGCGTTTTTTCCGGTGGCGTTTTTTCCGGCGGCGTTTTTTCCAGCGGCGTTTTTTCCGCTCACCGCTCGACCATGCTTAGAAGGGACTCCGGTTCAAACGATTACTTGTCTGAAAAAATACCGAAATCATTCGGCCTCTCTCTTCTTAAGTTAGAAAAGGTATGATCACCACATCTGTAAATAATTTTCTGGGGGGTTGAAAGCTTCAATTAAAGTATCGTAGGCGTTTCTTGGCCATTGTGCTCTCTCCCCTCCTTTGCAACCCATCAATCTAAGTGTCACAGGTGTTTTGGTGAGTGGGGGTAAGCAGTAACGGGATTTTATGTCACAGCCGCTTTCGAAGCAGAAAAAAAGGAGCAGAAAATTATGTCTCAGCCGCTTTGAACAAAGTTTACAGATGACGGGATTTTACGTCTCAGCCGCTTGGAGGGTTAATAATCGACCATGCTACGCGTTATGCTTGGGCTTTTCCGTCAAAAAGCGTAACTACAGAGACCTACACTAATTGCTTAAAGCAGATCTTCCAAATTCAAACTCCAAAAAATTTATTAAGACCGAAATGCAGCTTTCACTTCATCCAAATTTAGGAGATTTTTAGAACGTAACAATGTTAAACAGTTGCTTACCACAGCCCACCACCCACAGGCTAATGGAAAAGTAGAGAGAAATAATCAATCTATTGTAACTAGACTCAGGTGTAAAGTTAATAATGCACCAAGTAAGGTCCCTTGGACTACTTTATTAAATGAAGTAATTAATGAATACAATAATACTCCACATTCTGTAACGCAATTTACTCCGGCATACCTATTTTTGGGAATACTACCCTATGAACCACTTGTAAACAAACAAAAATTTTATCCTCCATTGGATGAAGCTAGAAAACTTGCGAAAGAAAGAACAATTAAATACCATAATAAAAATAAAGTTAAATATGATGCGCGATTCATGGAGTCTAAATTTAATGTAGGGGATTTAGTACTGTACGAAGAATTTCAATATCCTAATACGCGAAAATTAGCACCACCATATTCAGGCCCTTATACTATTTTAAAACAAACTTCTAAAGTTAACTATGAAATAGATAAACCAAATTTCCATACAAAACAGAATTCTGAAATTTTACATGCATGTAGATTACGATATTATAATTCACCTGATAAATTCAAATTATATCACGAAGAATGACAATTTTAAAATCTCAGAATCCTATCTATTTGAAAAAAAAATATTTTTTTTTTATGCCTAACATCACTTGACTTCACATTAGGTGATTAAACATTGCGTTTTGTCTATCAATAATAAAATGAGAAAAAAAAAAACTGTGTGTGAATTTTTTTTTTGGATCTGAAAATCAAACTCCCGATTTTGACAAATTCTAATTCTTTTATCTTTCGAAATTTCTCTCCTTCTTGAACCTTCTGTTCTATCACCCACCTCTAAACTTAGTTTTGGAAGTCATCCCAAGTAGCTGTAAATTTTGCTACTCACTTTTTTTAAACTTCAGCCACCATTGGTGCTGAGAAACAAAAAAGATATAGAGAACCCCGACAATGACGAAAGATGGCCACTCCTTAAACCCCCCTTTTTCCTTTCTTGAAAAAACTTCCACAGGTATGTCGAATGTCCCCCTTCCTTTTTCGCATCTTGTCCTTCACAAGATGTCATTTTTTGGACTGTCATATCCTGTTGGAAGAATAAGTTGGTCCACTACACGGCCACAGCTCCTCCTCCTTATTTGTCAAGGCGCACAGTAGGGAGAAAGCTAACCATTTTTTTTTTTTACACAAACACTTACACACCCGCTACCTGCTTAAGATTAGAGGTTACAAAGCATCTCGAAATTATGGACCCAGCCAGCCACGATACATCGAATTAACGTCGCCGTCGACGTAGTTTCGACGTAATCATCGACGTTAAAAATCCTTGGATATGTCCACCTGTTTGCCCGTCGAGCGCTGAACTTCTCGACGGCGTATTACCCGCGAGGGGTGACCGTGAGAGATAACAATCTCGCTTAACTACGGCGTAAGAATGGAAAAGGGTGACCGCCAGGAAGAGAAAATCCCCGATATTGGTCGAACACTCGTCGCTATAACGGCGAAGGGAGACAGATTCTCGGAATTCGTTTATAAAATTCAGCTCATAGTGGTTGATTTTACGTTATACCTTGTCGAATCGCTCCAACAGGACAGAGAAAACCGGCTTATATTCGTCTAATAGAAGTCGTTCTTTAAAGACTTCGCAGAATTTGTCGAATTCTGCCCATTTATAAACGTAGTAATTATGCCGCAATTCCAGACATTCAGAGAATAGACAAATACCATTTACATACGTCGTGAAGGAATGGAAATTCAAACTGTTCTGATCTTGTGAACTTTGGCCGTTTAAAAAGGAAACATTTTATATTTCTATATAATACATTTTAATATTAGTTAGTTAGCTAATAAAAAGTTATTTTTAATTAAATGTGCAAAAATTACAAGTTTTAAATTAACTTCTAGTCGTTTAGATGAAGTTGTAAAATATACATTCATAAAAATTTGAACACAGAGAAAATACATTAAAGAAAAATATAATCTTGATTTTTTGAATTTAATTGATCAGTAACTTGCATAAATAGCTTATGTCTCTATTTTACATTTTAAAGGGTTTACTTTTCCCCCCCGGTACATTTTATGAATTATTTTTACTGTAGGTATATTTAATAAAAGGCGGGGGTGGGTACGCTGTTTAATTCAATGTTATAAACAATCCAAATATCTTCATATATTGGTGAAAGATGGTGAAAAAGTAACTTAAAAATTAAATAAAATATTAGTAAATTTAGTTAAGTAAGGAATACAGTTTAAAATGCAATTTTACTAACAGTAAATATAATTTACTTATTTTATATAAAAAAGATTACTTTTTAACCAATATATGAAAATATTTAGATAGTTTATAAGAGTAGATTAAATAATTTTTTGCACCCTTTTATTAAAAATACCTAATACAGCCAAAACGATTAATAAAATGTACCGGGGGAAAAAATGGAAACCCTCTAAAATGTAAATTAGTGACATAAGTTGTTCGTGCGAGTTACTTATCTGTTAAATTAAAAATCAAGATTATATTTTAACTTTAATATATTTTTGTATATGTTCAAACTTTTATGAATATAAATTTTATAACTTTATCTAAACGATTAGAAGTTAATTTAAAACTTGTTATTTCTAATCATTTAATTCAAAATTGCTTTTCATTAGCTAACAACTAGTAGTATAATGTATTATATTTAGAAATATAGAGTGTTTCCTTTTAAACGGCATGTGCACCCGACAAGAAGTTTGAATTTCCATGCTTTCACGACGTATGTAAATGGTGTGTGACTGACATATTCTCTAAATGTCTGGAATTCCGGCATAATTACTACGTTTATAAACTGTCAGGATTCGACGAAATCGTCAAGGAACCACTTCTATTAGACGAATAAGCCTGCTTTTTTATCTCAATAGTTCATTATAGTTTTCCTGTAATAAAATATGAAGAAGTTTTCTATCTACAAATCCCCCCCCCCTCTCACCCTCCCACGAGAAAAATTTTGTCTACTTCATTACACAAACAGTTTTTTATTTATCTCTCTTAATTCTTTGATTTGTTCAATTTCACTACTCCAAATAGGTTTAAATTACATACTAAATGCACACATATTAGTATACAATTGAAAAAGAAAAAAAAAACTTTGCATAAAGTGCTTTAATCTGTTTCATTGTAAGTTATGGCATAATGCAATAATAAGTTGACTTTTGTTATAGTAAGTTTACATTAAGTAAATTTGTGCTTATAATGAGAAAAAATATTTCATATGCTTAAGGTAAATAGTTGATTTTATGCCAATTGTACCTTTATATTTCACTCTATAATACAAATAAGAAGACTTATAATTAGCAATTAAAAAGAAAATGAATAAAAGAAACAAAGCACATAATTATTAGTTAAATAATTACTTAACTCACCTCTAAAATTTTGATGGCTGGAATTAAAATTTGTAGCTACCCCGATAAACTTTAATAACATCACCGGCCAACACAATTTAAAGAGAGCCAGACAAACTTATTAATATGCCAAGCTAACGATAAATCGTGTTAGCATTGAACTTGAAAAATATTCCAAGAGATACTTGAAAAATATCCACTTTTATAGTTAAAACTATGGAAATTTTACTGTTCTGTTTAGCGGAGCTCAGCCATTGACTACACGCTGAAGCGAGTTCTGCCCTTGCATAAAAAACTGCGAAGTACGAGCCACGCGAACCATGAACGAATACACACACAAAAAAGAAAAAAAAAAGCATCTGTTTTCTGAGAAAACGGTTGGGGTGGACATGTCAAAGGTCGTGAGAAAGGACCCTGTAAATTCTGTCTCCCCTGCACTGTTTATTCGACGTTCAACTGACTATTAACTAAGCTGAAAAAATTTCTCGATGCTCCATCGCGTGTTTCTTCTTGGCTGGCTGGGGGGGGGGGGTCTCTTTAGACCGCCAAAGCCATAAGCGGAA
>JAWZYV010012043.1:0-196764 GCA_038373885.1 Cheiracanthium punctorium
AAAACTAAAGAATAAACACATTAACAAATTAAATTTAAAACAAATATTAAGCACACTTCTAGATTTATGTGAATTTAATACATAATTATGTAGATTTATGTAAATTAATAGCTAACGCACTGTAGTGTAGGTTACTACAGCAGTCTTGAATCAATCGCACGTGCGAACGGAAAATTTTTCCCCTCAACCGCTCTCTGGTATGAGAAGCCGACACAGCTGGGAAAGTGTACGGCACTGATGAAATCATTCCGTTCGCACAATTTCATCGTGCACACAGCTCCAATTTTTGCGGTATAGCTTCTGGATTCCCAATTGGTTTGTTACATTCGGTTAGTTAACTAATTTTTTTTTTCATTTTCTTTATTTCTATCATTTTTCTCTACATTATTTTTTTACAAACTAGTGTAAAGTAAATTAGATACGAGTAAAAGACGTGTTTCGGAGCTAAAGCAATGGCATTTTTCAATAGTGTCCTTAAAAAAAAATGGAAATAAAATGAATCAAGACAGTGCCTTTGCTAAAACTTATCTTGGTGACGAAATGTAAGACCAAAGATACAAGGCCGTACCAGGGGGTCCGCCTCCCCGCCGAAATTTAAAATTTTGTTAACAAAACAATAATAATGAAGTCTTTTTGTGAAAAATTTAGCCTTTTTCATCTCTTGGTTCCCTCCCCCTCTGAAATTTTTTTCTGGGTACGGCCCTGCAAAGATGACTCGTTTTCTTTCATTCGCGTGCATTGGTTTCCATTAACTGCTAGAAACGCAAATCTATTTTAACTTGTAAGGTGCGTCGTATCTTCAATTTTCGAAAATTGTTTTGTGAACCTCCTCTTAAATAACCCACGAGCCGCCACTGTCCATAACAATCCTATTTTATGGAGAAGCGTAAAATTACAGAGTATCGCATTTTTTTTTTAACTACGCTGTAAGTTTTAACCCTAAAATGCATGGTTTTTTAAAATGAGCTGAAAATAAAATTGTAACTTCATTTAGGCTTACTTATGCTTGCAAAAAAAAAAAAATTAATTTATAGTTTCTTAGAAAAATTATGAAAAATGTTCAAATTCGAAAGATTAAAATGTCCACAATTTAGTTCTCATAAAACGAAAGTAATCTAGCTTAATTCTACTTTATTGAGTCCTAATATATACTACTATTTTTTTTTTTTAAATTTTGTACTTACTTTCATTTAGCAATAAAAATTAGAAGCAATCATAAATTCTTGCAAAAATTTGCTCAGCGAGCTGTAAGCATATGCTATGATTTCATGCTTCTTAACTCAAAAAAAAAAAAAAAAAAAAAAAGTTGCCATACATTTTAAAAACTAAAAATTACTTCCATAACGGTCATATTTTAGACAAAAACTACAAAATGTTCTATTTATTACGGAGTGTAATCATTTGGCTGCAATATGCACTGTAGAATTAATATTACTCCGTTAGAAAACAACCTGGTTTCAGTCAAAAACGAGACATCATAAATAAAGAATTGCAAGAGATTCATAAAACCCGCCACTTTGTGCCATAATCGAAAATTGTGCGATTCTAAATAGTTCCCCGAGATTGCACAATTTGACATTTTTCACGAGATTAAAATAAATAAACTATTTTCTGCTGATGAGCCACACGCCAAAAAGTGTTCCTTTGACTTTAACAAAACTTGTTCGGTTAAATAATATAGTAGCTCCGATTTGTTGATCAACAAAACTTTGTTTGATTCAACCAAACTTATTTAACAAAGTACCTTTTTGACTTAACAAAACGTTTTGTCGAAACTCTAGACTGACATTTGAAATCGTTTCAATTTACATGTGCAGGACAGTGCAAGCTAAAGCCAGAGGAGAAAATTCATTGCACAAGTGCAGAGGATTTACACTAATGGCTGCCAATACGTTTAAGGCTGGGTGATATCAAATACAAAACTATTCAAATGTTTTCCGTTTATTTATTTATTTTTTTATCTGAGTGACAGGCGATTGTGCAAATTCTGTCCTTTCTTTCGATTGTGTAATAGAGTCATTTTCAAAATTCTGCGCCATTTGCTGTCCGTGTGTAATTTTTTTTTTACAAGGTATAAGAAAATTTGAATGATTTTTCTCTTTTTCATGGTTTTTGCCAGCCAGGCAGTTTCCAGTACTGAAACAATAGATTAAAAAACACACTATTTAATAATTAAAAAATGAGTAGAGAAGATACTGAAATATAGCTGTTCGAATTATAGAACATGAAACGTGTTCTGCAGAATTACTGTCCAAAAACTAAAATTTCTGCTCTGACAAGCTTTAACATGGTGAAATAGAGTTTAAATTACACCATAACAAGGTTTTTGTAAGGTATTAAGAAAGATAGAAGACTTTTCGTAATTAAATATAGTTGTCCGGACATTGATGTCATGTCTGTTATCATGTCACCATACATTCATTATTTTAAACTTTTTAAACAACAAAATATAAATTTGAGAATAGCAACACCTGTTTACCATTAAAGCATAGTCTTAAAAGAAATACTATAAGCGGACTTCTCGAGTTTTTGGCATTTGACAGAAAAAGCAAAAATCCATTTGTGATAAGTATTTTTATTGAAACCATGTCTGTTACCTTAATTAGTTGTATAAAATATATTTAGTATTTAATTGTGAATTATATTGATTAATTTAGATCATTAGTTTTTTGTCTAAATTAATGTCTCTTTTCAATTTCTTGTGGAATTATTTAGACTCATGAATTTTTGTTCTTTGAAATGTCATGTCTGTTACCAAGAGGCGTATTCGGAAAGTAAGCTCCGTTTTGAAAAAAAAAAAAAAATAAATAAAAAGTTAAAACAATTTTTTTAGAGCCAATTTTATTTTTGCATGAAAGAGCATGCCTTAAACTATTTTTCTACATAGTTTCCGCCAATGTTCAAACACTTGTCGTTGCGGCCCAGACAGCACATAAGCTTAAATCAAGCTTGACATTTCTTTGAATTTGACGTACTAATACAAGCTTGACAGTTCAATTCATTTTAAGCTTGCAGCAAGCTTGGAGAAGTCATTTGAACTGTCAAGCTTGAATACAACTTGATTACTGCTTGATTTGGAAAGCCACATCCACATAACAAATAATTTATCATCAGTCATAAGTGTACTTGACCATAGAATTAAGAAAAAAGGATTCTATATTTCCAAATATGGAAATTCTTCAAAATAAAATACAAGTATACTACGAAATTGATTTCGAAATCAGTCGTTTGTCTCGATTTTGGCCAATATTGCTCAACATGAGTGTCGCGATATTGAAAGTTTTAAAACGTGTGCTGCTTTTAAGTTTATATTATGCTTATTTCCCTATTATTAGAGTCTGTAAATCACACATAACATTATTTTAATTTTGATTCAACCCATGGAAAAATAAAAGAAACAGGGCATCGGCCACTGATCAACGGCGTGACAACCATAACAGTCACTTCAAACTTTAGTCGTACCAGCGCGAGTCAGGTTGGCTGAATGGATACGGCGCTGGCTTCCCAAACGTTAGGTCTCGAGTTCGATCGCGAACGCTTGATGGAAACAGATTAAATTAACTTGAAATTTCAGCATAGAGGGGGAAAATGCGTGGAAAAATAAAATATGTGGGCCGAGTTCGTCGACGGGCGCCCCGTGTATTTAGGAAATTTTTTTGTAGGAAAATTTTTTAAGCTTGAAATTAAGCTTGCTATGTCAAGCTTGATATATCAAGCTTAATGCAAGTTGGGCAAGTGTACACTTGAACACTCGATTTAAGCTTGCATTAAGCTTACCGCTTTAAATTTTCCAGCTTAATTCAAGTTTATTGACTTGATAAATCAAGCTTGCTGTAAGTTTGATGCAAGCTTGCTGTGCTGTCTGGGGGGGTTACGAGCTTTTCTATATCTTCTTCATAGAAGCGTCACGCCAATGACGATAACCACGACTACGGTGTGCAATTCAAAACAAACTTAGAGAAATGCTCATTAAAGGAATTGTGTTGCTTCATGACAATGCTCGGCCTCATACTGCTCTCTGCTGCTGACACTCAAAAGATGATTCCGCAGTTTACTTGGGATCAGTTTAATCACCCGTAGTACAGCCTAGACTTGGTGCTGTCCGACTACCACTAAATCCTGGACATGAAGCGCGAGCTAGGCGGCAAGCTCTGAATCCGACGATGAAATGAAAAATGATGTGGAGCGAAGAAAACTTTTTGAAGAAAAATGGTTTAAGGCATGCTCTTTCATGTAAAAATAAAATTGGCTTAAAAATATCTTTTTACCAATTTTTTTTCAAAACGGAATTTTCTTTCCGAATACGCCTCGTATAATAAGTAACAGACATGACAAACAAAAACTTACAATTTTTTTTTTATGGAAAGACTTTATTACATGGATAAAAGGATTTTATACTTATGTATTATATAACTTTGCATTATTTTATGCTAAAAAAAAATGTACAAATTTCATCAAGTCTGATAATGGAAAAATCTATAAAAATTAAATAAAAGAAAAAATGAATAAAAAATGCTCAAATAATAATCAGAATCAAGGTATGTATTATATTATGAAAAAAAAAAGTAGGGGAACCTGGGGAGCCTTGACCATAAGGGAGGCTTGACCCACCCTTGAATTTCAGTATTTAAAAATATTTTAGCTTTCCCTCACTAGATGGCAGTCAAAGCTACTGATGTAATCAGACACCCCTCATAGTTTCATACAGTCAGTTAATAGTGGAGTGGAAATAAACAAGAAAGTGAAGAAGATTTGAAGTGATTTGAAGTTTTTCTGCCTAAAAAGTAAGTATTTTAAACACACTTTGTAAGAGTTTTTCAAAGAAAGTAATTGAATTAACTTTGAGCTAGTGGGATTTTATAAATACTGTCATATTAAGCTATTATTAAAGTAAAAAAGTTAGAAAGAAGAATCAGGTTTCAAATCACCATGCACCATTCTTTACAAAATGGCGTGATGGGGAGGCTTGACCCACTGTATGTAAGGGAGGATTGACCACTGGGTCACGGCTCCCTTAGCTAAATAGTTTCGAAAATATAGCAATACTGCTTTTCAAACATTGTCATAATTAAAATAATATCTAGATATGAATATAAATAATTTTATATGTTTACAATAGGATAGGTGGTTGACAAAAAGTTACCTACCAATTATTGTCCAATAAAAATTGTTTCAAAATTTAATACTAAAAACTAAATTATGAATAATTCAAGTATAATAATTTTTCAGATTTATACAAAGAGATTTCCAAATTTTATTTATTTATTTATTTTGTTTTATTTATTTTTTTTTTTTTTTTTGTGTGTGTGTGTGTGTGTGGGGGGGGTTATAAATGTTATCTTTACTGAAAAACTATTAATTTCTGGATGTTTCTTTTGATTCATTTTATTGTGAATATTAATATAAAAATGAGATGTTTTGAAATGCTGTATTAATAATAAGTATTATTTTTTTTCTCAGGATGCCCTTTTTTCATAAACCAAAAGGAAATGCTCGTAAAAATTACTCCACAGAAGTTATGATGACAACAGAGTGTTCAATTATCATACTGAAGATTTTATACTTAATGCTTATATAACTAATAAAAAAGATTTACTTTTATCTTATTTTAAAATTATACATTATTGCCTGGGCCAAGCCTCCCATACCATGGGTCAGAGCTCCCTTATAAAGGGAGACTTGACCCACTTTCCAACGTTTAAAAAATATTAAATTCAGAAAAGAAGAAATGCACAATTTATATTATCATAAATATATTCTTAATGCCAGTAAAATTTCCTTTAAATTGCACTATAATAGGATTATTTTGCTGCCAAAATAAAATTTACAAAAATGCTTTTTCTGAAAATGTGGTCAAGGCTCCCCAGGTTCCCCTACCTATTGTTTGAAATTGTACTTTTGCTTCTAAAATTTCCAAATGGCACCCAATTTTGAAAATGACCCAAATAACCAGAAAAGTGGTATAACCATGCCAACTGAAATTATATTTAATCTTTTAAAATCTAGGAAAATTAAAAGTCGAAGGTTCCTTAAAAAACTAAATTCATCATAGTCATCTAACAGCTTAAATTTAATGCGGTTTATTGGTGTTCAGAATATGATTTCCTCTTCTGAATAGTGTTGCCAGATGGTATCCTTAAGGAGGACATGTCCTCCTTTTCTATAAATTGCCCTCTCATTCTCCCATACTTACTTATGTCCTCCTTTTACTTACTTTACGAATGAATCGGTGATCCTGAGGATTATACTGTGATTTGAAGTTGCACAAAGAGTTGGCAGTTAATTTCAAAGAAGCTATAAAAACATTGCTTGTCAGAACTCCTCAAGTCTGCGAGTTTTACTTTCGCATGAATGCTGGTAATACAAAAGTCGGAAGAATTTCCTGACGTATTAATGCGCAATGGAGCAGTGTGGTGTTAGTAAAATCTCGCATTCTTACACATTATTATTAAAAAAATTATGCACGTGAAGATTTTCACAATTATTTGTTAAAATCCAAGAATTTCTGTCTAAAACCTGTACTTCAGCTAAGTGCGATTAAAATAAAATAAATTTAAAAAAAATTGTTTAGTTGCATAAGTCCTTTTTCCTTTACGAGAATCCACTTTTGTAGGTTTTCCGGTCCGTCTTTTTTAATTTTTCATTTGGCAACTCTACCTCTGATGATTATACTTTACAAAGGCTTGTTTATGTCACGCAAACGTAGTTGCTAGGTCCGTCAAAATGCTTTATATCTGCACCCCATTTATGAGAATCACGCGTTTCTAAATTAAATGCAGAGTTTCGTTGAATCAGACAAAATAAAAACAATAACAAGAGTAAAAAAATGCGTTGTTTTTAAACTTTTTCATCGTTCGTCCTCTTTTTTTAACCATTTTTTTTTCTCTAGAATAAATTTATTACTTTTTATTGTTTTAAATAATCTTCCTCGGAGGCGAACAGTCCTCTGGGGGTAGAGATTTCACCCACGCAGAGTTTTTTCACTGTTTACACTTTTGTGGTATTTGCGAAGTCATTCCTTGCACAATAAATTTACGGAAGACTGAAAGAAACATCCACATGATACATTTTGCAAGAATACATTTGAAATATACTCTAGTTGCCCCAAAGTGTTTGTAACATGCTTCAATTCTTCTTAGAGATAAGTGGGCAAATGCAAATTTTAACAATGTTCGAAATAGGAAGGGGAGAAAACAACATTAAGAAAATATTCCTCTAGTTAATTTTCGCAAAGTGGCACTTTTGTTTTTGTATACGAAGTTTTTGTATACGATCCCTGTATAAAAATTTCATCACCTCACTAGTATATAGGGCACATTTTAGTAAATGGATATTTTTTGTACGGCGTTCGTATGCAAATTTAAAAAGTGTCACTTATTGAAAACTAGCCTCGAAACTAAGCCCCTTCGAAGCGGGCACCCCCATGTGATGCTTACCTTGCTTACTGTGTTGGGTCGCCCCTGGTTACAAAAATAAGATGGTTTAGTTATAAAAACCTACAAAAGGTGTAAATCATTTTCGTCCTATATTAATTCTGAAGAGCTTCTAGATATATTGGCCGTTATCAAAAAACGGAAAGGGGAAAAGAAAAAGTCAGAAAATCTGAAACACTTTCAGATTTTAAATACGCACTAAAGTGCTATAGATTAAAAGCGTATCATAATCCATGCGTCTTCACTGTTTTCTTTCCTTATTGGAAAGTGTATCATTATTCACGAGGGTGATAAAATAAAATTGAAATTGATATTTCTAACATCCTTTTTCTGGATGTAATACAACAGAAATAAAATGGGGGGGGGGAAGATGTGCAGAAAAATGAACAATTCGAGCTGAATGAAAGTTTCAAAAAGTTACTTTTTGTTTATTTGTTTGTGTAACATGTATTTCGGATTTGTGTGCTTGGCCAAAAGTCTGCTTATAAATCCACTTCAGAAGAAAAAATTTATGCAAGTGTATTCTTTAGCCAGGCGTAGCAGACGATAAAATGATTTTATTCATTAAAAACTGCGTATTCTATAAGTTTGCGCCATCTCTCGACTGCTCTGTAAAATAAAAACTTAATTGTATTCTTTTTTTTTTTTATAAAAGATGTTTCTTTTTTGTATATTATAGGAACAGTGTTTTTTTTTTCTTCGCGCAACAATAAATGACCTATATGTTAATCCAGGACTTTAACTGTTCTCCAAATTTCATCCAAATCCGTCAGACCGTTTCAGCGTGAAAGAGTAATAAACATACATACAAACATTGACATTAACAATATTAGTAGAATTATCGACAAGAATTTTTGCTTAACGTAGACATTTTTCTACCTTATTTTGATTATTTTTTCCATTTGCATTGCCCACTTATCGCTATCGAATAAAGAATTAAAGTATTTTAGCACCTTTTTCGCGACATCCTGTATAGGTAGTTAAAATAATAAAATAAATGCCGTAATAAGCATATTTAGAGAAATAACAGATAATAATAGACAATCACACCATAGAAAAACAAAATTTAGCATGACCTATAAGTCCGCAAACACCGAGAAAAGGAACATTACCATTCATGAAATGCCATGCCGGTATTTGGACAGATATAGTGAGACTTGAATCATGAACGAATCATCGCCTTCAGCTGCAAATGAAAAACAGAAAAGCACTAAGGCTAAAAATTTAGAATCGGTAAACGGAAATGGACCACGAACTCACATTGAGCTGAACCCTGCTTTTAAACAAACAACTACTGTAAACAAAATGCAATATATTTATAAAAAAAATATAAATTAACTCTTTAACGCGCAGTGATCCCGCTCTGGGAACACCAAACTCTGACGTCTTGACTGTTGCCAGTCACGAAGAATAGATTGGATTTCTATAAAAATAGTGGCGGGTGACCTAGCTTCACGAGAATCTTTTTAGCACGTCATTTCCCGTGAAAAAATGGTCACGATTCTTTTTAACAGCACTGACATCTGCTGAAAAAAGGGAAGCCGTTGCCATCGCTCGACTTAACTACCAGCAAGCTGGCGGACAATCGAAACGTTCATCGCGTACCACAGATCTGTGCTGTGCCGGCACAGCCAGGCGTCAGAAAAGGGTCTCCAGATCTGTGGCACGCGATGAACGTTTCGATCGTCCGCCATCTTGCTGGTAGTTAAGTCGAGCGATGGCAACGCTGCGCTTTTTTCACCATTGGGAAAGGATTGCGCTTCAAAGGGTTAAAAAATATTTTCGGGGCAAAATGGGCCCTATGGTCCGATATAACTCAATATCTATGTCCTATATAAAAGAGCTAATTTATTTTATTTTCGAAAAACAAATCAATAAACGCTTAAAAAAGACGAGCTTTTCCTCTGGACCATTTGACAGATTTTTTTTCTTTTCTTGTGTGTGTGTGGAACAAAGATATTGCCTGAAAATATTTTTCCTTGTTTAATTAATAGGTAAATTGATTTATTCAGCAATCTTTGCGGTCGCTGTAACTTTCTCTTATATGTATCCTCTTTCTCAGAACAACAATTTCAATCTCGTGTACACACGTTATTACTTTTCCTTCACTAAATCAAAGCCTATTCGTATTTATATTTTCCTACTCTGCCCTTGAGCGTAGTAAAAAAGGTGCTTTAGTAAGGCGCGTCTGTGAAAAAAAATTGGAGCATGATATGTATCTTTACGCGATTGGCCACCCCTGGTCAACGAGGTATTTTCCCGGGGTTTCGGCTAAAATCACTAATATATTATACTAATCTTTTAACAATCATCTCAAAGATGCACTCTTAGTCACTTTTTAAGAGAAAAAAAAAATACAGTCACGTGCAAAAGTTCAAGACCAGTAGCCGTTTTCCTGTATTTTAACAGATTGCCCCATTTTCGCTCGTGATTGCGCCATGTCATGCGTTGATTGCACCAGACGCTTTCTACTGCTATAAATAAACGTGCCTGTCTCGTTTATCAGTAGTTCGTTATTGGATTTTGCGTACACAGTGCTGTTGTATAATTGTTGTAATGGGACTTACTGTTAAAAAACTGGCATAAATAGTGCCCCTGCATGAAGTTGGCTTTTTTGAACGTGTAATAAGTTTGAAGTTATAAATTTCAGCAAGACAAGTGTTCATCAATGTATCAGTAAATTCAAAATTTCGGGAAATTATACGAATCTTAAGAGAAGCGGTCGCACAAGAAAAACTAGTGCACGTGATGATCATGTGTTAAGAAGAATGATCACTCGATCTCCAACAACCTTCTGCAATAAAATGCTCTGGCTTCAAGGGGTACCAACGTCAGTTCGAGTAATATTTCAAGACTTTGACTAAAGATTTTGATTTATTATCCTATAACCTGCAAGGAAACCTCGACTTACTCAAAAAGAAACGACTGGCTTTCGCCAGACAATATCAGAATTGGACAGAACAACAGTGGAGTACAGTGTTATTTTCCGATGATTTTCCGAAATTTTGATGAGTCAAGCGTGCAGCAATTTTCTGCACGTGCTAAATGTATTCTCCGCCCATTTGGAAAAAGGTATGATGACAGACATTCGATTCCAACAGTGAAACACCCTCCAAGCCACATGATATGGCGTGCAATGTCTGGTACTGCTGCTTTGTACTTCCTGCCACCCAAAACCACGATAAACGCTAGTCGGTACCTTAACCCATTAACGCCCAGTGTTCTATTTTTAGGACGGTCACAAAAGTTCAAACATTCATTTTTTTTTCCCCTATTTTCATGTCTCGGATACAAAATCTGATTTTTCACAAAATATTCACTGACAACAAAGTAAAATGTTAGTATTCCATTGTTTTATTAATATATTTAGAAAAAAAATGTATCGTTCATAACCCACAAATGTTGGAAATTTATTTATCACTCCTGGCATCAACATAAATTGGAGTATGTGCTGAAAAAAGTCGGGCGTTAACGGGTTAATTTGTTACATGGAAAGTTGAAGCTTATCATGGATGTTCACAAACGTTCAATCTTCATGCATGATGGGGCTCAGTGTCACAGGGCAAGGATTGTTAAGGACTATCTGACGGCTACTCAAATCCAAGCGCTTGATTGGCCAGGTAACAGCCCAGATTTGAATCCCATAGAGAATGTGTGGTGTATTTAGAAAAATAAAGTCGTAGAGAAACTACCATCCAGTGCTGCAGAACTTGTTGAAGCAATAAAACATGTGTGGTGTACAGAGATTTCTCAAGCTTACTGACAGTCTCTAGTTCATAGCATGCCTAAAAGGATTGCAGAAGTGATAAAAAGTAAAGGAGGTCCGACAAAATACTGACTATACTTCAATAACCTTGTAAGTCTATTTTGTTCATTTGTAACAGACGTTTTTGCGGTGGAATTCCATTAAATCTGATTTTTCTGTGTGTGGTCTTAAACTTTTGCACACGACTGTATTACAAAGTAATTACCACAAAAAGTAACCTCACATCATTTAGCAATCATCATACAATACGCATGTTAGAAAACTCTATAACACCAGTAGCTTTATGTCTCAACCTGTAATTTTCAATATCTTCCTTCCAGCTTAAATGTGTCTTTTCATTCTCGAGTCCTTAACTGCCTTTAATTGCCATTTCGTAGAATGAAATTATTGCGTTCAATCGTCTTGGACTTTCGCGTGAGCGTTCGATGGAACTCACTTCAGAGACATTCTTCCACTGGAGTGTTGTGGTCATGAAAAGAAATTGAATTATGCGTGTTATTTCGAAAGAACGGCATCGCGTAAAAAGTTTTAATGTGTTAGATAACACTAGCCGATCGTCCGTGATAAAAAGTATTATTACGATGATTATAGGCTGTCGACGAACTTGTCCTTCAGTGACTAATGAGACGGAAAAAAGTTTTTTTTTTTAGTTTTCCAATGCATTGTATTTTGGTTTAAGCAAGCAAATTTCAACGCCGCTCGAGCAATTCATAAAAAAAAAAAAGAATTGCGAAGGATTTTGCAAAACTTTATTCTTTTTAATGTACATAAGACAAACAGGGGTCACACCATGGCCGATTGGATAAGTCCCTCAAAATGACAGACGGCCGGATTGTGAAGGTCCCGGGTTCGGGCTCCACTAAGCGGCTGTCGATCTGACGGTCTGGAGTTTTGGTCAGTTTTCACCAGATATAACGTGAACGCGCGTTAGAACCCCTTAGAAAGTCCTCGACCTAGGCAGTCCCCATCCTAAGCAGATTGCCCAAGCATAGAGTTGCCTTAACCCTTTAACGCACAGTGTGTCCGCTCCGGGAACACCAAACTCTGACGTTTTGACTGTTGCCAGTCACGAAGAATAGATTTGATTTCTATAAAAATAGTTGCGGGGGGCATAGCTCCACGAGAATCCTTTACTTTTTGGCACGTCCTTTCCCGTAAAAAAAAGTCAAGATTATTTTTAACAGCACTGACATCTGCCGAAAGATGGAAGAACGCGAGAACAGTTGGATAGATTGCCCAATGCTGAAAAAAGGGCAGGCGTTGCCATCGCTCGACTTAACTACCAGCAAGATGGCTGTGTCCGGCACAGCCAGCTGTCGTCAAAAAAAGGGTCTCTAGATCTGTGGCACGCGATGAACGTTTCGATCGTCCGCCATCTTGCTGGTAGTTAAGTCGAGCAATGGAAACGCCTGCCCTTTTTTTCAGCATTGGGAAAGGGTTGCGTCTGAAAGGGTTAACAACACAAACAAATGTTGTTGTGAACATGAATATCGGATTTGTATGCTTGGATCGAAGTGCGCCTCGATATGTCTATAAATCCTCGTCAGAAGGACAACATAAGGGGGGGGGGTGACCGCTGAAATTAAACAATGGGTACACTACCACGTATTTAAATTACGCGAAAAGATAGGGTTATCATACAACATTCAAAACTTAAATTCTATTTTAATACATAGATGACCCCTTGGATAAAAATTACTGCATAGAGATAATTTACCGAAGTAAAAATGATGAATTTCAAAAGGTTCTGAAATTCATTTTTAGGTACCCATGAGTGTTCTATTTTACAGCAAGATTTTCATATTCCTCTTTTTTTTCTTTTCAGAAATATGAAAAGAATATTTTTGACCCCTACCCTCCATTGGTTAAGAATTTTGCAAAATGCTGTCTAATCCAGTACCTATATTTAAAACAACATGCCAAAATTCTTATTAATAGTCATTTTGTCTAGGCCATAGGTTCCCAACGTGGGCGATAACGCCCCCCCCCCCTGTGGGCGTTTGAGGCTTTCAGGGGGGCGGTAAAAGACCCAGAGAAAATTAGGGGGCGTTGATATGGCACGGAGGAGTGTGGGAAGATTAACCAAATATAGTCTAAAAAAGACTTAAAAATCACTCTGATAATTCATTTTTATCACGTGTGCGAAAATTCACATATTTCGATTTGAGACTTCGCTGTTAGAGTAAGAGATACCTCTCTAATATACCTCTCTAAAACTTTTATTCCTCTTTTTTAAATGAAGAAGAAATTCAGTAGAGTTTCAATTCCAACAGTATTCTATCTATTAGTAATGTTTTTTTAAATTCTTGTTTTCACCACGCTCTTATTTCTCTGAAGTGGGAGGGGGGACGGTATTGAAATATTTACTAGACAAGGGGGGCGCCAGTTCAAAAAAGATTGGGAACCTTTGGTCTAGGCAAAATGCAGACACAGGAAAAAAAGACATTACTTCACGGTTTTCCTAACAGAATCCCACACCCCATCTTGGCTCGGATTTTTATAAATAAGGCATTTAAGTATGAAAGTGTTTCATCATTAATTAATGATTATGTCATTTTATCTCTCACCCCCCTTTATTGAAAATTGTCCGAAAAATCTGTCCAAAAATGCGAATAAAAGTATGCGACATAATTTTACATATATTTAAATACTATTAGTTCACAACAGCTTTAATCTATTGTTACAATATTTCGGAAGCTGTAGAATATGCATCACATGTATTTTTCACATATATTTAAATACTATTAGTTCACAACAGCTTCATCTATTGTTACAATATTTCGTAAGCTGTAGAATATGCATCACATGTATTTTTCTATAAATAGGTTAGAATCATAAAAATTTCAACATAGGGTTATCAGGCGAAATACACGAAAGAAGACTGATAAAATGACATAGTCAATTAATATCGTTTAATATGGCAATAATGAAACTAAAAATATTAGGGGGGCGGGGTTTAGGGGGGGTCTCCCCCTGACGAGGCTCGAACAGGCGAGTTTTATCTAAACATACCATTTATATTTAACATATGATTATTTTTTCAGACAAATAATAAATAAATAAATAAAATAAAAATATCTGTTACACTTTCAGGTTTTATATACCCACTAAAGTGCTATATAATAAAAGCGTATCATAATCCCTTTCTTCCCTTATTCCATATTATGTTGGAAAGCGTATCATTATACATGAGTGTGCCGTATTTTTCTATCTTCTTCCATAAAACACATCTTTGGTATCGAAATCTATCTTAAAAGTTGCCTACTAAAACTGTTTTACAGTTTCCGCCAAGCATATTCCAACTATACTTCACCGTTTTAAATACTATTTGCAATGTGCATCATAATCCGTGAGTGTGCCATGTCTGACTTTCTCGGGTTGATTTCTACTTTAACGCCCGACTCCAGCCAAGGTAGTGATCATTAAACATATGCAGTTATCGCGACGATTTTTTGTATTCATGTGGCAGGCTGAATTTAAAATTAAAATGGCGATTTGGAACGACATGTAAGTGCAACTTCCATTACTTATTTATTTATTTTGGGTTGTCAATTAAAGTATTTTTAATAATTAAGCGTCTTCACAAATTCCTTAACTGGTGCGTTTATCGCTAATTTGTTCACTTTAGTTTTCATCTAGTTCTTTTGAGAACGTTGAAACTTGTGCATAACTTCCAGAGATCCGTGACTAAAAAGCTCCGCCAAGGTGTGGCGATTGTTTAGGTTGCCGAGAGTGGGAGCGTTAAAATAGGGATCAACTCTTTCTTGTTCCATAATCTTGTTTGGAATCGAATCTATCTTAAAATCGCCTATTAAAACTGTTTTAAAATCTTCGCCAAGCATGTTCCAACTATGCTTCACAACCATTTTAAATATTGTTTGAAATGAGCATAATAATCCTTGAGTGTGCAGTGTTTATCTTTCTTGTTCCATAAAACACATATTTGGAATTGTAACCCATTTTAAAATCGCCTACTAACACTATTTTACAATCTTCGCCAGGCATATTCTAACTATAATTTTCTAGTTTCTAGCCAAATGCGGAAGATATCGCCAAGCTTCGTTTGGTTTTGAAGTTATTTTTGGTAGCAAACGTGGCGATCAGTTACCAAAAATTGCAAACCTTGTGCGACTTTCAAGATTTTAATCTTCCCCCCCCCCCCTCCCACGTTTTCTAGCAAACACATTTGAAAAGATCTTCATGTCTTGTTAAATCTTCCATGACAGTTTATATCTACAAAACCTGTCTGCAAATCATGTTTACAAACTCGCGTCGCCAAAAGCCTGGGACTGAATGAAATAGCACCCTAGTGCTAAAAAGTCTGCAGAAAATTTATTTTGTGCAGTTTGCATCGCGAAAATTCGAATCCTATGTAGATGCAACTGAAATTTTTTATCGTCTGTTTCAACCTTTTTATTTAAAATGAGGTAGCAGAATTTTCTGTCGAATCACTGTTTCTCTAACATGGATCTGTACTCTGAACACTATACTTACCGTGCATTATTATTTAAGATACATATGAACTACATATTTAAATTCTAGACACCGACAATTTATATCCAGCTTAATCCTTCCGAAAGCATTCTTTGATAAGTGGCGACAAAGCAGACAGTTTTGACCGGTGTTATCGTATGCCGTGGCATCAATGGATTAAAAGTGATTTATAGATTGTTTAAAAAAAAATAGAGATAGCATTTCAACGAATAAAGAAGCAATTCCATTACGATAGCACTATACATAGCTCTTATCGTGTTACGATGTTGGAAAGTAAAGGATGATGAACCAGACGAATTCTTAAAAATAAAGAAATCAAAGAAAATCTGAAACACTTTCGTATTTTAAATACACACTAAAGTGCTGTATTATAATAAGCATAACGTAATCCACATGTCAGTCCCATTTGTCTTTCTTGTTTCATTATCTCCTTCAAACACCTACGATGATGATCGATAAGCTAGGATGAATGTGTGTTGCAATAAGTGTTAGAGCTTGAAATTTTTTCTAAAACTTATTATATACCTTACAGTCCACCTCTGAACAAAAAGCACCATTTTAAAAACTCTATTCTAAAAAAAAAACTTATATTTATTTTCTTTTTATGGCAGGATCAGCTGCCGACAACAGGCTTGACCACTACGAGGGCCAGAGAAGTTGGCCACTTCATTACGGGGAGCCTGTTAAGGAGGCCGACGTTGCCCCCCCCCCCACTCCCCTACTTGAATGGTCTCCTGCACTGAAAAAAAAATGCCACTGATATCTACAGAATATTTGGTGGAACTAGAATTTATATCTGTGTACTACCTCCCAGATAGCACATAAGCTTAAATCAAGCTTGACATTGACTTGAATTTGACGTATTAATACAAGCTTGACATTTCAATCCATTAGCTTGATTATTGCGCTGATGGCGCCATCTGTCGCTGTAGGCGAGAAGGAGAATGGACATTGAAAAGTCTAAGGGGAAGGAATGAATGGGATAAGCCCCTCTGAAGTATAACACGAGGGAGTTTTAGTTTTATTTACATCTAATTAACATTAGTAATTCCATTAACTAATTAATTAGCAATAAAAATAAATTTTAATATAATTAACAAAATTTAGTTAGTTAATATACTTCTTTATGGGTGGCAGAATGAGGCGGTTTCCGGCCGCTACAAAATAATTTATCATCAGTCATAAATGTACTTGACCATAGAATTAAAAAAAAAAGATTCTATATTTCCAAATATGGAAATTCTTCAAAATAAAATACAATTATACTACGAAATTGATTTCAAAAACAGCCGTTTCTCTCGATTTTGAAAGTTTTAAAACGTGTGCTGCTGTTAAGTTTATATTATGTTTATTTCCCTATTAGTAGAGTCTCTAAATCACACATAACATTATTTTAATTTTGATGCATCCCATGGAAAAATAAAAGAAACAAATAACACATCGGCCACTTATCAATCTGGCCAGAAAACCGCGTGATAACAACACCCTAACAGCTACTTCAAACTTTAGTCATATCGGCCCGACTGAGAGTGGCGCAACGGTTAGGACGCTGGCCTCCCAACCTAAAGGTCCCGGGTTCTATTCTAGCCACGGAATCTTGATGGAAACAGATTAAATTATTGAAATTTCGGCGTAGAGGGGAAAATACGTGGCCAAATAAAGTATGTGGGGCGAGTTCGCCGACCGGCGTAATTAGGAAATTTTTTAAGCTTGCTATGTCAAGCTTGATTCAAGCTTGAAATGTCAAGCTTAATGCAAGCTGGGCAAGTGTAAACTAGAACACTTGATTCAAGCTTGCATTAAGCTTACACGCTTGAAATTTTCAAGCTTAATTCAAGTTTACTGACTTGATAAATCAAGCTTGCTACAAGTTTTATGCAAGTTTGCTGAGCTGTCTGGGTAAATACTAGATCATAGAACGAAACACTTCTGAACCCGCTTATTAAATTTTTAGATCTCTACTCTATAAGCTGATGCTTGTATCCATATGAAAATATCTGTAAATCGTTGCGTACGCTAGCGGGTAGACTCACAAACGGCAATTCTAGTGCATGGGTGTATCGAACGATAATTTCTCACTACACAAAAATGTCATTCTGCTATGATTAGCTAGAATACTACGGACCAGAAATTCTTAACTATTTGGCCTACACCAGTTGCATGTATCGTCTACACGCATAATTCTACGATCTAATTTTGGGACTCAGAAAACAGCCAGACGTAGAACATATAATGAAACTAAAAAATTAGGGGGTTCAGGGGGGGGATCTCCCCCATGACGAGGCTCGAACAGCCGAGTTTATTTTTTAATCTTTCAATTCTAAATAGCTTTCTGTTTTTGTAAATCAAAAATTTTATCAGAAAATTCAAAATCGAAGTTTTATTCAGCAGAAATTTCACACCTTTAACAGTTAATAGAAGTAGTTCAATGTTTCACCATACAATGGAGCTACATTAGCTGCATCCTTCCTATGGAGAAGCGTATCACCATGAATTAGTTTCATAGATCAATTCGATCACCAAATCATGGTTCAACGTTTCTCCATAGAAAGGATGCATTTGATTCAGCCCCATTTTATGGTGAAATGTTAGCTAGTTTTAGTAACAGTGTATCCTTTCCTTCGGGGCGGCCACCGATTATGCTTGACCTACTCCCAAACTCACGGAGCCACCAGTGGTCAACGTAAAGGATAGCTACAGTAATTATCCACCCGTAACGCTGTCCAGTTCAAGATGAAAATTCAAATTTTCATTCATCCTTGCGCACAACTTGGGCGCAGCATCGTTCAATTAATTTATGCACGCATTATTAGTTCTTTCCGAGGTAACCAGAGGTTTGGATGAATTCGAGGTTTGGATGAATTCGATGGACCGTGAGCCTTGTAAAGTGACAATTTAATGGTATGTAATGGAATTTTTAATGTATCAAGATACGTGATGTGAAAAGTTTTTGTTCACAGAATACAAATTTTTTTTTACAAGCATTCGAATGCTGCTTTCTGAAGTGCAAGAATCACTCCTTTTTCCCCTTCTAAATCTCCGTCAAAATGACTTCAATCAAATCAAATATTCCTCATGAAAAATCGCCAAATTAAGTTGAAGCATCAAAAAGCGGTTGAAACAAAAGCCTCTTTTTAAATTAATTTTTCAAAAGCATGTTACATATCTAAAATTGTATTTATTTAAAATTCGAATGTATTCTGAAAACGTTCGATTATGACGTTCATTCTAACACTATACTATATCTCGAAATAGGAATAGTACTTCAAAGTCAAACATTGGCACATCAGCCCCTCTGCGAGGCCAAGGCCTGCGCTGCCCAACCGCGCCTTCGCGACCATAGGCTCTGGGGTGCGGATGCATATGCCTCGGTAAGGAATAGTCCTTACTAGATTAAAAATCGATTAGTTGGTGTACATTCCAAATCAATATTGATTTGGAATTAATAATTAAATTTAAATGGTTTCCGTGCTAATTTTTTACTGTGCTAATCCTACACCGGGAAAAAAAAAATGTTGATTCAACAAAATTTTGGTTGACTCTATTTTAAAGAAATATTTTTGTTGAATCAACAAAATTTTTGTTAATTAAACAAAGTATTTTGTAAATTTAAAATTTTTTTTTAAACCGACAAAATTATTCGGTTGAAACAGCGCCAACCAAATCTTGTTGAATCAACAAAACGATGTTGAAGTCAACAAAACTTTTTTTCCGTGCAGAGATCTTGACACTTACTATACGTGGAATGTTGAACGTCTCACCAAATGATCCTACAACTTATATCTCTTTATTTCTTTTCTAAAGTATTACCTTGTAAGAGCTTTTTTTTTTTTAAGTTAAAAATTCTCAAATGAGAACGAAAAGTCTTAAAAATTATATATAGACAAAACAGAAAATTTTTTCCGAAGGCACCATGGAAAGTCTCTAAAGTAAAAAAAAATCCCTAAATTGGCTATACTGAATGGGATAAGGAATTAAATCGTTCGTGCCAGAAACACATTAGGCCGAGATTTTTCCCAAACACAGTCACAATATTTTTAAAAGATTTTTTTATATATCAGTGGTAATAAAATTATTACATACTCTGAAGAATTAACATTTAAATCCAAACAAATCCTTAAAAATCCCAAGTATTTCTGTTGTTTTACAGTTTTTACAGAATCCTGAAAATTCGTGACTTAAGAGGTTTTTGAAATTCGGATCGTTATAGAACATTTGGAATCAGTTACTGAAATTGTATTATTATGAAAGATGCATCGGGTTCACTTCAAAAAGCAAAATAGGATATGTATATTAAACTGACGCTATTCAGACACGATCTAACAACCGACAAAGCACTAAACTTTGCTTGGAGACAGAGGATGACATGAAAGCAAAATTCCGTGAAAAGAAAAATTTCCAAAAGTCAGTGATAGGGGTATTTATATCGCTCTACAGTGTAAAAAATGTTGCAAAAAAGAGAAAAAAATAACACATAGAAAATTACAGAGAAATTTGAAGCTTTATTCACTACATTCATTTCCTGGAAGGATGCATTTGATATGACCGTCCCTTTTCTCAGACAGCTTTGTGCATTCTCTATACAACATCATCTACGGCAGTACACAATATGTTACAAGGAAATGTTTCGCACTGTTTGTGACATGTTGTCCTTTAACCCTTTGAGGCGCAACCCTTTCCCAATGCTAAAAAAGGGCGCCCGTTACCATCGCTGTCTGTGCCGGGCACAGCCAGCTGTCGTCAAAAAAGGGTCTCTAGATATGTGGCACGCGATGAACGTTTCGATCGTCCGCCATCTTGCTGGTAGTTAAGTCGAGCGATGGCAACGGGCGCCCTTTTTCCAGCATTGGGCAATCTGTCCAGCTGTTCTTGAGTTCTTCCACTTTTCGGCAGATATCAGTGCTGTTAAAAATAATCGTGACATTTTTTTTTTTTTTTACGGGAAATGACGTGCTCAAAAGTAAAGGATTCTCGTGGAGCTATGTCACCCGCAACTATTTTTATAGAAATCCAATCTATTCTTCGTGACTGGCAACAGTCAAAACGTCAGAGTTTGGTGTCCTCACGGCGAGGACACCGCGCGTGAAAGGGTTAAGATACTCAAGTTTGTCTGTTTTTTCTTTTTCGATAAAACATCTTACACTGTACGATATCTTAAATACTCCTCTATCGGCGATTTTTTAAGCTTTTTGTTTTCTTTTCACGGAATCTCATTTGCCATGTCATCATTTGTAGCCATACCAACTTTGGTGCCATTTCGGTAGTTAGATAGAGCTACAAGTAGCTCTATAATGTTCTTCTTCTTTCGAATGGCTGGGTCAGCGAAGTGTAAGACTTGACAGCGGGTGTAGGCTTGACCGCTACGAGGGCCGGAGATGTTGTTCATTTCACTATGGGAACGCCTGGTAGGCAGACCAACATTGCCCCCTATGAACAGCCTCCTAGTTTAGAGCCAATCAAAGATGAGAGATGTAGCACCTAGATTTGATCTCCCTGAGGTATTGCTGGAACATTGAGGACGTAGGAGCCACGACAGATTTTACGTGCACCAGCTACCTTTAGCGTGTACAGCAAACTCAATCGAGCGAGGAGTTCACCCTCCCAAGCACTGGCCAAGCCGCGGGGTTGCTTAACTTTCGGTGTTCTGTTTGGAACCGAAGCTCTATAATGTCAATTTTTAAAAAATCACCCTGTAGAGTATTGAAAGTATTTGGTACATTCCTGCAGAAAAAAAAAAAAAGTCTACAGGATACGTATGCATGAAAGAAAAAAAAAATGTTAAGAATTCATCATACTTTCTTTTTTGGAAGGGGAATAACAAATAATACATTTTAGGAAAAAAAAAAAAAAAAAAAAAAAAAAAACACACACACACATATATATATGATCCTAAGGAAACTCACCGAAATTTTAGGATGCACCAAGATACCCTATCGCACAGTAACGGAGGAGTTGCAAACCTTTTTTTTTTTTTAAAGCACCAAAGAGTCATGATCTGTTGATGTGTTTTAAATATATCAATGAGTTCCAGATGAGTTTCTTTTCAAATCAACATTAAGAAAATAAAACTAAAATATCAGGTTGTAACGAAAGTTTTCCGCCAAATCTGCTTGAAAAACTAACTTCTAACTCCTTAGATAACTGTCGAGTGGTTAATTACTGATCTTCTTCCACAAGTTCTCGCAGGCTGGCCTCATCAACATCAATAGACCAGCCAGAGCTCTCTGCTTCTTGAATGTCATAGTCCTTGTTTTTGAACTTTCGGTACCAAACCTGCACAGTGTCACATGATACAACAATAGTACTTAAAGCTGTACACATAATTCGTTGATATTCTGTAGCTGACTTTTTGCAACAGAACTGGAAGTAAATGATGGTTCTAATCCGCTAGAGTGATAGTTCCATTTGAGACACCTTGTACTTAATGATAACTATATTTTTTTTACAGATTTCACAACACAGTGTTATAAAGTAAGTCTCTTTCTTTCAAATGCCAAAAATCGTTTGAAAAATATGAGCAAATACGCCAACGCGAACTGTGTGCTGACGATGTTTGCAGTGGTGGGAAACTTTCGTTCCAACCTAAAACTTCTAAAACATCAATTTTAATTACGTTATTTTATTTATTTATTGATTTTTCAGAGGGCATAATGAATTTCATTGAAATGATGAGCAAAAACTTTGCTAGAACTTCGACAGATTCTTAAAAAGCATAATACATTGGCCCGTGAGAGGAATGTTTGCGATTTATACATTTCTTATCTTTTTAATGATGGACAAAAATTTGAATAACGTCTCAACATTTTTTTAACAAAGTATGATTTATTTCTACACGAGGAAATGTTTGTAATCAACTTTTATAAACCATGTACGAAAATGTGACTCACATTTCACCACTTTACTAAAAAAAAGAAAGATTTATTGGTGCTTGAAGAAACTATTTGAGATAACTCGAATTTTATAAAACAGAACGAAAATTTCGATTAACTTTTTTAAAAAATTGTAAACGAAAATTTGACTTAAAATTCAAATAAAAAAATCGTGATAAATTGGCATTTGAAGAGAATGTTGCTTACAACTCCTATGTGATTGCTATGTGATTTGGAGTAAGCTCGCATATTTGCAGTGTGACTGCAAATTTGGGGGGTGGCGAGAATTTAAAAGCTGAAAAGGAAAGTTTCTTTTAAATTTTCAAATAAATGTTAAAAATCAAAAGATATTGTGACGAAGTTGGGGGGCACGTGTCCTTCCCCCGATGCTACACCTATGAGCTCGACAATCATGCAGTCTGTGCCTAATCTTTACTAGACAGAGCATGGATATTTTTGTCAACTTTTTCCCCCATAAAAACTTGTTGGTATTGCCGGTTTACCTGCAACTTTCCACTGAAACTGTATTACGTGCTCGTAATCTTTTATATCAGAGTTCAAGGCCAGGATGGACTTCTGTTTCCCTGAGGCATTTCTTCCCCCGATGTTTTTTGTTTTTATTTTTTGAACCAAAGTCGAGGTCATTATCTCAGAAACGATTCTCTTGAACACTATAATAAAAAATAATAATTTACATTTTATAAAAATGTTAAATGTACTTGCTCATTCACTGTCTCATGCAAATAATTATTTCCGTTGACTTTTCTCGTTATGTATGGAGCCTTTGTTGCAGATAATGAAATGCAATAAAAATGCGTTAGTTAAAGAATAATAGAATAGTTAAAAAATAATTTCTTTGCATTAAAATTTTTAAAGCGAGAACACACTTTTAAATAGATGTAAAAAATGAATCCATTTAAAATGGGCCCTACGATAACTCATGACGTATGTCCAGCTGCGGAAAAAAAGAATATATTATACATTGTGTCCCAAAAAGGTGGTAAAATGCTTCAATTTTTTATCTATTAGAGATGAGAGGATGATGTAAAATGAAAAAACGTTCAAAATAAGACTACTTTAAGAAAATAATCTTCTCGTTAATTTTCAAAATGTCACACTTTTTTAAATTTGCATACGACCCCGGTACAAAAAAAAAATAATCCCGCAACAAAATGTAGCCCCATACACTATTGAGGTAATGTACAATATTTGAAAATTATATTTAAAAAAATGTCAGAGATATGAAGGTAAATATATGCTGACTTAAACCACTTTCCAATCCCTCTGAAAGGGAAGAAAAATCATGCTGGAACATCGCGTTTTAAGGGTCGTAGCGAATTACGATAGAAAATAATTTTTTACACTCTAGTTTTAAACATTTACTTACAAATCCATGCATAGACTGTAATATTCTTACTTTAGATTTCTCAGAGACATTTTCTGGTGAAAGGCTAAAATTTAGTACATCACCATACCATATTAATGTATGAGGCACATATTACTAACAGGGAATTTTTCAGTACGAGGGTCGTATACAAATTTAAAAAGTGTAACTTCTTAAAAATTGGCGAAAAAGAATTTTTTTTAGCGTAGTCCTTTTTCCTGCCTTATTTTGAACACATTTTCAATATGCATTGCTAACTTATCTCTAATAGGTAAATAATTAAAACACGTTAACACCTTTTTGAGACATCCTGTGTATATCTGTGTGTATATACAGAGTGTCCAGTGTTAACGGTGCCCAATGGCTAGTTCCCGAACCGTTAGTCAAAGACGTATACTTTCAGTTACCAGTTGCAAAATGTTTCAAATATTAAAATCTATTACCTCAGAAACGTTTTAAGACAACAACTGTGTTAAAAATTACTAAATTTTAATTTTTAAACACTTCCTTCGATTCTATCTGTTATATTTAGGGAAATTTTCCTTAAACAATTTCATGTAAAATAAAAAAATATATAGATTTCTAATACAATCAAAATTCACCGAATTACAGCTGCTTAAAATTAGAGCTCTTTTCGAGCTGCTAAATAGGGAGTTCCATATAAAATGAATTAATACATAGTTTTGAGCCCTGTAATACATATTAGCAATTTCACGAACTGTTTCACAATTATTTCCTCCTTGTAAAAAGAATTTCAAAATGTCCTGAAACTGGTTTTTAGGTGATCGCGTGTGTAACATCCCATAGCAAGAATTTTATGGATATTTCTTTCTTATGTTCAGATAACAAGGGATGATGTGTAAAAAAGAAAGTTTTGGCTCCTCCAAAGAGTTCGGAAGGTTTACCGTATCGTGCACTTACATTACAAGCCTCATTTACATGTCAAATTTCGCATTATTAGCTTCTGTAGAGTCTGCTAGGCAAAATATTAAGATGCGGAAAAACTACATTCCTTTCCTGTCTTTCTAATATCCTTATGATTACGTAAAATCTTTCGTTGGTTGAATTTTTACCGTAGGTTATTCCGCCTGATTCAATAATAGTTTATAACAGAAAATATTCAAGCATCTGCAGATAAAATAGTTTCCCAAGTTTACAAAATGTAGAGGGGAGGTAGGTATTACGGAATACCATTTACATTTCAACATATAACTTTACAGGTTTTTGAATAAAATCCTCAAAATCATCATGCGCAAGTACTATAAGTATATGTAATGAAATGAAATTTGTGTAAAGAAAAATACTGCTTAATTTGTTGTTATAGAAAAATTTATTTAAAAAAAAAAGTTACAAATGGAGGTTAATATGAAGGAGTCGGGTAATATGGAATAGGTGGTTTAAACCGCGGAAAAACTTATTATATTTCATAAAACATAGTTTTCTTTTAACTATAAAACCATATTTTAAGGATTATGTTCAAATCATTTCTGCTTCGAGTCATTTTACAAAAGCCGCAGACATAATCTTCTTTCTCTGTTCCGATACAGTCAACTGAGCTGAAGCACTAAATCCAAATTTCTCCTCGTAGATCTTCAAAAAATTATCCGTTACAAAAGATACATTCAGTATCCTTGTTTTGCGGTTCTTTAGTGGATGGCATGAAATCCATTAAAATATTACCTAGTTTTCCATAATACCCGGCACGCCATCTAGGAAAATGAACCTTTTAAACTGATGGGCAAAACACCGTCAGTTAAAAACCAACTACAGCACAACAAAATACAATTCTTTTAGTGTACATTGTGGGTAACGTGAATATTCAAGTCACGTGTAGGTTAAAATGTTTGAAAACTTAACTGCAAAAGCTCTTGAAAATCACAAAACACACTTTATTCTGCAGGGAGTGGTTCGACAACAACAAGCGGTCAACTCGCACTGCATTGTAACATGGGAATCTTGAGTAGTTCATGGTACTCCCACGTGACAACAGCACCTAACAGAGCCGAAAACTCTATATTCCATATATTTCCTGACTATTCCATAATACCCTCCTCTCCTCTACATATTCTTTTTATTAGCACGCTTTTATTACTTTCACCTGTATGTATCAATGTAGCCGAATCTTGTAATTCAATTTTCACCTGCTTTCAGCCATCCAATTAACTTTGCAGGCTCCACATTTTGCAGGCCTATAAAGAGTCGATGGCAATACAATAATACATGGAATGATGTACTAAGCAGTTATAGTTTTTTTTTACAGAATTGTGCAAAAGAATTCCATTGTATTACGCACTATGGAAAGTCTTTTTTGTTCAAAGCGTATTTCGCAGATCTTCATCTATTTCAAAGAAAGCAAAATCGATATAAGTAGTTAAATATCTAAAAATAAGGTCCTCCCTCGAAAACAGTGTATGTAGCATTTATAGGTATTTTTTTACAGGTTCACTCAAAAGAATTTCACCCCATTACGGACTATCGTAGTTTAGATATTTATCCAATTCATGCACAGTATAATAAGTTTAGAGACATCTATAAAGGTTTACATTTCACTTGAAGAATGGAAATAATATTTAAAGTTCTAATACCGGGTCTCGCAAAATTACAGTAATAATTATTTACTTTTCTAACACGCTTTTAAAAATAAATTTTAAGGTAACTATAACACTGCAATCCATTTGAATTTTTATGAAACAAAATCTCTCAGGATACTATAGGATGCTACCTTCAGGAACGGCCTACCTATTTGGTTTAAAGGCTGTTTTAGTTCCTGAAGTGTCCTGCTGAAATCCAGACACAGGCTCACATCCAGCAGGCAGCGGCTTCCCCCCCCCTCCCCCCACACACACTTTTCTTTTTACAGAACATTTTTTGGATTACAATTGGTAAAATGCAGCAGTGCTATACAATAAAAAATCAGTTAGTTTACTATAGTTTACAATATCTCACAATATTGTTCTTACTAACATTTGACCAATACACATACGTAACATAGTTTTCTTTTTTCTTTTTTGAAAGTTAAAAAAAATAAGAAAATAAATATCTGAAAATAAAATTTAGGCTTGAAAATGATAAACTTGTTAGACTAATTTTGAAAATTTCATATAAACACAAATAAATATATCTAATAAACAAATTTAGGCTTTAGAAAGATTTTTTTTTTTAATTTTGAAAGTATATGTATATATATATTAATGCTCTAAACACTGAATTTACGCTTGTATATGAGAAGTTTATTTATTTTTCTTTTCTTAAAATTCTAACGAAATAAGTGTACCAAAATGAACTGTAAGTGGTAACAGATTTTCTGTTATCTCTAAAGGGGTAAAAATACTATCTACCTTGAAAGTTACATAACAAACATCATCGAGTTATTGTTTCAATTATATTGAGAAACACCCCGAGCATGCTTTTTAAATCTACACAATTAAAAGCAATACATTTGCTTTTATTTTTTCCTCCTAATTCACCTATAGTTTAGTGCAAAAAACTTCAATTAACCGTAAATAAAGTATTTTCCGGTATCTACTACAAAAGATACATTTATTTTTTTAATGCGCTGTTCCAAAGCAAATCCGACAGTGGAATGTACTTTATTTTTAAAAGAACAACCTCTCCCAGAAGCAAAAATACAATCTTCCTCGAATTTCCACAACATCACCGAGATTGTTGCACAGCATACTGAGAAATAAACCGGGCATACTTTTCAAATCCATGTAATTAAATGTAGTAAAAAATGTACTTTCATCCCTCTTAATTCAGCTACAGTTTGCAACAGAAAACCGAATGAAATTAACTTTATCATTACAACGTATTGCAAAATAAGGAAGTAGCTTAATAACTTTCACCTCTTTTGTATATATAATAAAAAAAAAAATACAAAAGTGAAACACGAAAAGTCCCGAACAAAATGAATAGCCTGTGACTTCTGGCCTGTCCAGGTCTTTTTCCTATTCAGGCGTTGCTGACCTAGATCACATCGGGTCCAGACAACTTATTACACGGCCTGCAAGCATGTAATAGTATAATAAGGAACGGAATAAGCAAAAAAACAATGGCAGGATCTTACAATTATTCAGGATTCTGGTGATTATTAAAGGTGGCATGCTGCTAATCACACACAAGATGAGACATACATTTTTTTTTATTGGCATTAAATTTACCCCTAAAAAATCACATACATATAACTAATTACTAGTTGAATCTACCAAATAAAAGTCAATACAACAGAAAAGTCACAACGTTCAAGCTATACGCTTAACTTGAACGTTTTATAGCCTTTCACTGGCCTTGCTACCTTTTAGTTTTGACAGCAGATCATGAATTTGTTGCAGTTGTTGAACTATTAACAACCTGCTTTTTAATTACTATGACCTTGGTTATAGAAAATGTGGCACATTTAGTGAATTTCAAAGAGAATTTAAAATCGCAATATTTGTTTTTTGTAAAGAAAAGACTTTCACTCAACCAGTGGCTCTTGAATCGTTTTTTTTTTTTTAACTAGCAGGTTTTGTCAGACTTTTGAAACAGTCAAATTTTCCTCCACAAGTTGGATCCTTATGAACAAGACACCAACACATCTTAAGCAACTTTTCAGAAAAGCGCAGGAGATTGTCCGATGATAATACTGCAAAATACTAACGTGTAAGAATTTTCCTAGAAGGTTTCATACCGCTTATGAGAATGCATATTACAACTGGCAAGAGGCATTCTAAATTTTTTCCGAGTCTCAGACGTAACCATTCAATTGCCCAAAGGATTTTTCAGACTATTGCTAAAAAGCAAAATGTAAATACAGAGAGGAAATCTTGACCGTTGCGTTTTTGCACTGATGGAAGTGATGTTAACCTGACGATTGACGAAAGACTTTATTATCTTGATAATTAATGATTATTGATGCCGATTTGATTAATGATGACGATTAGTGAAGAGAAACGACTAATCACGAGACTATTATTCAATATTAAAAAAAAAGATGGTCTACATATCTCTTGAAAAATTCTGCGTATGGGCAGTTCAAAAAATAAATTTAAATAATGAAGTATGTATTTCAGCATTTTAAAAAACTGTAGAGTGGAAACAGGAGGTCAGTAAGCAGTATTATACGTCTTTACAGCCAGTGGTTTAATTGAACCACCTGAACAGAAGAAAAAGTTAGAGTAATTGATTAGAAATATTTGAATTTTAATCAATTTCGACAGAATGAGGAAAGAGAAAAATCATATATCGGAAATATCGTCATAGCAGCACCAAGAAAAAAGTGTCGCTTATAACCCCCCCCCCCCTCCCCTTACAGTTGTAGATCCAGAAAAGTTTCAAGGGTCGGCGATAAGTATAAGGAAGCATATTATCAGAGATAGGTAACTTTTTTTTTTTTAAATCTTGTTCATTGTTACTTTTGAACCTATGCTTAACTTTTTCGTTCGCATCATTTCAGAAACGCAACGGAGAAGACTACTTCTTTGACCTTTCTTTCTTTTCAGAATGGTTCTTTGAATACTCCCGGTGGAGGGGGGAGGGAATTATTAAGGCAGCGTTGCGCTTACTCAAAACATGGGCGGCGATCTCTCCGTCGCGTCTCTTTAATGATGAGAGCATACAGGTTAGACAAGGATTCAACAGTGGGTTTATGGGGGCCTTAGGAGGATTGAGGAGCAAATATACACGTATTTTAGACCCTTTTGATTTTACATTTCGTAATCAAAATAGTTGTCACAGAGTAATGAAAAATGTTTTGTACAATAATACACTATATCACATCATAAAACTTCAAATAAAACTCCATTACCTTTCACAGATGCTTTAATTTTTTTTAAACTTTTACTATATATATATATATTTATTTATTTATTTATCATACAAATTCGTTACCTTACGGATAGTTCATAAAAAACGCGTTTTGAGAAAACGCAGTTTAGAGTTACCTTATTGTGATCAAATATAAAACCTTCATAAAACGTTTTTATGTATATCTCCGGTTCTAGTTGGAATAATTGGATAAAGTTGGGATCGAAATACACAGAAATAATCAAGGTTTCAAGTAAAATAAAAATTGAAAAATCGATTTTTAAACCCTGAATCCTCCTATGATCCCTTAAGTACGAACAAGAGCGTAAGATCGCCCCATCTCCACCTCACCCCCACCTTGCATTTAGGGATGGATGCGAGACGAGACAGAGATTTACAGCTTTTTTTGCAAGACGAGACAAAGCTTTTAGGGCCTCACCATGGCACAGCGGTTATGTCACTGGAAATGGTAGACGGGCGAAGTGTGAAGGTCTCGGGTTCGGGGCCCCATGGCGCGTCCGTCGACCTAACCGTTCGGAGTTTTCCTTGTTTTTCTCCGAAACTTAGGGTAAATGCGGGTTAGGACCCCTTAAAAAAAACCCCACGGAGGGCACCCCACCCATAGGCCTAGATCCCTCGTACAGATAATTGGCCTTAATCCCACAACACAACACAAAGCTTTTAGACTGACGGATTACTTACCAGATGATTATCTCCAAAAATTTTACGAAAATATTTGAATATCTTACAGTGGGCTGGAAGACTGCTAGGTAGGGCTCAGCCCCCGTAGGCCTCCCTCTGCTTACGGCCCCGAAGTCAACGTATGCACAGTATAGCCCAAACGCTTTGAATACTCTATTTTATTTTACCATGAGACGAAAATTTAAGTACATTTATTATCAGACAGTGATGAGACCACTCGACTGACTGCAAATTGATAGACAATAGGTGACAATTCCACTACAATTTAGAGCTGATATATAAGTTAACGACGACTCTGAAAGTACCAATTAACATTGAAAAAACAGAACAAACATGGACCTCTTTCATACACTCCTAAATTCATGAACGTCAAGGCGCTGTAATTTATTTTTTTATAACAAGGACGTTTGTTTTTCCCATGCAGCCATTCTAAAAATATGCTAACATGATCACTTAAAACATAATAATTTTCATGTGAACTCGAGTTTGCTGAAGTCTGAAGAACAAACAGTGTCAATTATGTATCTCGCGCGTACCTCATCTCTGTTAGTTTATGCGTGGTAATTATGTGTGGATATCGCTGTATCATTTTATATTCGATTACTACTAATACATAGCTGCCAACTTTCACGCTTTTTTTAAAGATTATCAAACGCAATTTTCTAACACTTTTAAATTGAAAGTTTGGATTTATTTTAAGCTCAGATTAGCAAATAAAAATTAGTGGTGGATAATGAGTGATAAAAGAGTCTTCCTGTAAAAGCGTAAAAGTTGGAAGCTATGCTAATACTTAAAATCATAATTGATTTATCAAACAATGAAACTTTATTCATAAATTCAATAAGAATTAAAATTCATTCATTTTATTAAAAGTCTATTTAGGAATTTTGTGCGGATTAAAATTCATTTACTGATTCTATTTAAATTTTTTTTTCTCTTTTCGTGATTTCTATTCGATTACCAACCATGAATGAATTCCTATTTGAATGACATTCAGGAATGAATTCCATTTCCAATAACATATGGTAATGGAATGTTACGTTCTGGACTTAAGAATAGATTTCATTGATCGATTATCTCGAATCGAATGAATTCCGTAATCGATTCATTCGAACAGATGCATTACTTCATTACTATTACTAGTTACGTGGCTAGAGCGTGCTTATTAAGTCAGTTATTCTTTCTAATTGTTTTTAACGGTACACTTTTTCCCCTTATCTTTATTTATAACCCAGATTCTTTTCTACAAATCCTCTTACTACAGACGAAAAGTGAACACATTTGGAACTCCCTGCACGTGTTTCATGTGTGTTGTACCACAACAAATGATTGCATCTTTGGGGCGATAACTATAATCCCTAACAGAGGGCGATGTTGCAGAATAAAGATTTCTATCAGGTATGCTTAATCTCTGATTTAAAGCTTTCATAAATCTCTGAAGTCTTGACGGCTTCGCCCAGATAAACTGTTTCTTTTAAGTTTTGAAATTTGTTTTCAAGAGAACCGTTTGTTTGAGTTATTCAAAAAGAATGTAAATATTTGCACAGTTAAAACTTCGGTAAGTCTATCGCCGAAGGGATTTACAGCTAAAGTGGCCGTTTGAACCCTTTCAGACCTGCGTCCACAATACAGGACACAAAAATTACCTGCACAATCATGCAGGATGAATGTCTAATTTGTGCACATAAAGAAAAAAACAATTTTCCTCGAAAATTTATTATTTAGGACTTTTTATTTCATACTTACACATTTAATCTCTATATCAAAAGAAATTTTTTTCATTCAAAAAAATTATTTAATCAAATATGTGAAAGGGTCAAAGTCACGGGAAAAAGTGTTTCTTGAACTCAACAAAATTTGGTTGGTCCTATTTCAAAGGAATAATTTTGTTTGGTTTCAACAAAGTTTTTGTTGATTCATCAAAAATATTTCTTTGAAATAGAACCAACCAAATCAATCAAATTCAACATATATTTTTTTCAGTGGTCATATAATTCAAAACTCAAAAATCTAGAAATGAGTACTGTTCAAGATAACAGGAAATAGCTTTATTTTTTATCACTTTATTTACTACTCTGGCACAAAGAAATGTATTTAATGACTTCCAGCTATTATTTGAAAAAAAAAACCTTTTATTTAAATTCTTTTTATGAATAAACTTTTACGTCCAGAAAGATAATTTAGAAAAGAAACTACATACATCAAGTGACATTCTTGCAAAACACCGACATATGAAATTATTGAAAAAAAATCTGATGTGTCCAACACATGACTTCCTTGCACGTCTATTAAATCAAAAATGTTTTTTACGCACTTCCTCTAAACTTATTTGTTTGAAAGATATAAAATATCAATAATAGTAAGATATAGCGATTTCTAGCCAAACATTTCGATATCGCCAAGCTGAGTTCAATTTGAAAGATTTCTTTCTGACACTTTATTTGGCGATATTTCACCAAAAGCCGACAAACTTGAAATAGTTTGCGAGATTTTGGGGATAGCCAAAGTAGTCATTGACCACAGACTTTCAATGAATTGAATGCATCCATACACCTTAATGTATTTAAAGTCATTTGGCTCACCCTGTAAATAAATTCCCAGTCGATTGCTGTCAAAAAAGATATTGAAAACCGTTAGATATTATAATATAGTTCTAAATACAAAAGTTCAAAATTCTACGGGTTAAAGTTTTAGAGTTATACAAAATACGAAATAATTTTTGGCGCCAAATTTGGCGATATTTCGGCGAAACTCGTCAATGTCGACGACATTTGGCGAGATATTAAGCATGGACCAACAATGACAGATTATCGCCAAATTTGGCGATATTTCGCCAAAACTCGCCAAGAACGATGACAAATGGCGATACTTTGGGCATGGACCAAATGACTGACTATCGCCAAATTTGGCGACATTTCGGCAAAACTCGCCAAGGTCGAGGACAGACGGCGAGATTTTGGGCATGTACCAAACAATGACTGTCTACAATTGTATTATATTGAAGATGTCCATAGACATTAAAGTACTGAAATTCTTTTCGGTGGTCCTGTAAATAAACTCTCCAGTAGATTTTAACCAAAAATCGAGATGCACAACTAGATGTTACAACAATCTTATATATGAAATTTCATAATAGTTTTTGAGATTTGAGAGTTAAATATGCACACACGTACACAAAAAAGTCGCCAAGCTTGGCGACTTTTGGCATAGTTCTTGAGGGAGGCACGTGACCGTGGTCGGACCATTACCTAACTTATGTGGTAGGACGATATTGTGCTTGAAATGGATGAATCTCCTAAAATTGCCATTGACCGTAATGTATTGGAAATCTTTTGAGTGTTCCTGTAGAAAAACTGTAAATGATAAAGACACTTTTTTTAATGGAGAAATTCATTTTCTAACTCTTTACAGCATATATCACTTCTGAGTCGTTTGAAATAGCCCAATACCTCTAAAAAACGGTTTGATGAATTTCGGCCCATTGAGCGTAATGTATTTCGAATGTTTTGGGCGGTCCTGTAGATAAACTATCCAATCGAATGGAACCAAAAGGGGAGGTGCACAACTAGATGTTACAACTATCTAAAATATGAAGTTTCGACATTCTACGCCTAATAGTTTTTGAGATATGCGAGTTTAATGAATTTCGGCCCATAGAGCGTAATGTATTTCGAATCTTTTGGGCGGTCCTGTACATAAACTATTCATTCGATTACGACCAAAAGGGGAGGTGCACAACTAGATCATAGAACAATCCTAAATATCAAATCTCAACATTCTACGACCCATAGTTTTTGAGATATGCGAGTTACATACATACGTACGTACGTACGTACGTACAGACGGCATGAAAAAACTGACCACAATAAACTCGCCGCTGGTCAAAATGAGTTGCAGACGTGTTAATATGATCGTGCATGCTAGCCTACGATGAGATGCATCGAAAAAATTCTTAAAATTAAATTTAGAGGTAGTCAAAATCGGATTTTTTGTCGAAATTTGGCCCCCAAAATTTTTCGGGATCACATTACTTCCTTATACTACGTACAAGGAAGTAAAAAATGATTACTGAAATTTGGCTCCCGCTATTCTTTCAGAATTCATGTATTGTTCTCAATAAATCCTTTCATCATAGATTTTGAATGTATTATGTTACTTTTGTGCACTATTAGAACAAACTAGAGTTTTTTTTACTAAAAAAATACCCGATTTGGACATAGAATATTAAAATCCCGGAGGTTAAAGATATTAGTTAATCGAGATGACATTTGTTGCACTGTTTTTTTTTTTATACCGCAAGAGACTTTTACGCATTATTAGCATATGACAGAAAATAGAATAGAAAAAATGTAGAAAATGAATTCTGCCGACCGTAATGCTGAATTTGAAATCTTGCAGTGAAAAGAAGAAAGTTGTAATTCAACCATTGCGTGAAGTATCCCCCCCCAAAAAGTAGGTGACACTTTAGAAGCGTATGCAGAAATTTCTTTTTGAGTAAGCTAATAACAAAAGAGAAGAGAAAGTTAATTTGACTTAAAGAAACGATAATGTAAACTGTTCCCCTGAAGCAGTATCTATTTGGGAACATAGGCGTAGAGTTATATGGGCCCGTGGGGCTCGAGCCCCCCCAATAAATTGTGAATAGGGGCTGAGCCCACCCAATAATTTATCACTAAATACAGAAAACTGAATTATACTAACATGAAAAAAAAAGTATTCACGCCATTTACAAACGTTTAAAAAAAACTTTTACTTTTAAAATTTTTCTTCTTTTGATTTCAATCATGATTTAGTATTCATTGTGACGCCATTATAACACACAATGTTACTATAAGCTGCCCTTGCCAGGCTCTGGTTAATTAAAATCAGATCATGCAATGTAAAGTATGAAATGAAGAAAAGTTAAGATGTGTCTAAAATGCACCATCTCATTGAAAATGTTTTTTTTTCCTCCTTTGTATTTTTTACTTTGCTTCTATTTTTAACTTATAACATGGTAGGAAGATGCTAACATGGATACTTACTTTACATAGGTGTAGAATTCTATGGACCCATAGAGCTCGAGCGCCTCCAATAATTTACACTTATATATAGTAAGTCATATCATAGCTACCAACTACTACGGAATATAATTAACCACTTTTTGTAAACAGTTCCTTAATTATTTTTTTCAGGGTAGTAGCCCGCTCGCTCACGCAGCACAAAAATTTCGCAAAATTTTAAGCCGAAAAATCATGTAGAAAAAGTGGTAAATTATATTCCATAGTAGTTGGTCGCTATGAGTAAGTTATATGTACCTGAATCATTGGCGTAGCCAGAAATTTTTCATGGGGGGGGGGGTTACGACTTCTGCAACTCACACATATGTATACGGGTCTATGATATCGAGTGTATTTTTCTAGCACTCGTTGTAATTGCCTCTCCAACGGGCTTTGACCTCTAGTATCCAGATATATATATTTTGCAACTACTTTTGAGAACCCCACGTCAATAAAAGTTTAAATGTTCTTATTTTTAGATTTTGCATGTCAACATATTTCCCTGGAATCAATAACGCACCTAATACATTGCAAAGCTCTTGCATGGGATGATAAGGGAGTGAAGATATACATTTTGTATGGCAAAAAAATCCTCATGGGGGTGGTTATGACCCCCCCTAACCCCAAACCCTTGGCTACGCCACTGACGGGAATATATGTGGTTGTGGGGCCCGCCCCCCCCCAATAATTTTGAAAACTTAACGCTTATGTTTGGGAAACTGAAACCCCCTTGTCTAGGTTTGCCAACTTTTATGCGTGGAGTTACGGGACTTTCGCGATTAAAGTGCCAGACGTGGCTAAAAAAGCGAGATCCAGCTTACTTATTACAGGAAGGCGAGAAACACAATTAAAACCAGCTTTAATTTTTACATTTTAAATGGTTTATTGAATACTAGCTGAAGTACCCGTTCTTCGCACGGGAATGAATGGCCTTTTTGATATTATTTATTGTGATTACTATAACTATTTGTGAAATTATTGTGATTACTATTATTGCTGTATCTCTTTATTGTAATAAAGAGATACAGCAAAATGGATATCGCGTTATATTGTGTTCAATAATCATGCATACCGAATTTCAAGGCAATCGTTCGTACGGTGCAGAAGGCGATGCGGCGTAGCGCAATCTAGTGGCGAGTTTTAGTAAAACGGATACGGCGTAAATATTCTTCGCATTCAGATATCGATGTATACGAATTTTCATGACGATCGGGTGGATAGTCCTGAAGTTCATGTGCTGACGCGAGACCTAGTGGCAAGATATAGGGAAATGGATAGCGCCAAACTCTTCCCCGTGTTCAAATATCTATGTATACCTATTTTCATGGTGATCAGTTGTACAGTCAAGAAGTGATACACTGCAGCGCCATCCAGTGGTTAATTAAAGTAAAGATTTGCTACAGCGCCGTCAAGTTGCGAGTTATAGTAAAATGGATAACGCCAAAATATTCTCATTGTTCAAATAGCTATGTATACTGATTTTCATAGCGACCGTTTGAATGGTCAAGAATTTGGCCTGCTGCAGCGTCATCTAGTGGCGAGTTAAAATAATAATGCATTACAGTGCCATCTAGTGGTGAGTAACATCAAAAGGAACCAATTTGTATATATTCTTCGTGTTCAAATGTGTAAGTATAAAAACTTTTATGTCGGTCGGTCGAATGGTATAGAACTTGATGCGTTGCAGCGCCATTTAGCGGCAAGTTACAGCAAAATGGATAGTGAAAAATATTCTCCGTGTTCAAATATCCGCGTGTACCAAATTTCATCGAAATCGGTTGGGCGATACTCGCATAGCAAACGGCTGAACGGAATAGAATTCGACGTTCTTCTGCGCCACCTACAGGCAAGTTACAGGAAAACGGATAGCATAAAAACCTTCTCCATGATATAAAAGACTTAGGTGAACCAAATTTCATGGTGATCAGTCAAACGGAGCTGGAGTTTTTCAACCTCACACACACATACCAGCATTCATTTTTATCTATAAATAGTGTTATTATATATACCAGTCTCAAATAAAATGCAGTTTAGAATCCAAGCCTCGCCAAAGTGCCAACATACGCCATTTTGCAAGAGTTTTTTCAGGGAATCATTCGAAGCATTGACTTAGCAGCAATCAAAATGGGAAATGGTTCAACCGCCAATAAGTAAAGCAGGCATTTATTTGAAAGGTGGAATCCCTTAATACAGCTGCATTTTTTTTTAAATTATCAACAATATAACGTGTTTTATTCATCGTTACTCCGATGTACTAAATACGAAGATTTCAATTATCTGAAATTTGGCGGAATTCCCCCAACTTCAATGTGCCCCCCAACCCCCAATCAATGTGCTCAATTGGCGAGAATTCTGAAGTTAGATCGCTTGAAATCTCTTAATAACTGCATTATTTCTGCACGGATTATTAAAATTTAACGCTGTATTCCAATAAAACCTTTGCACTTGTTTTCAAAAATTTATTTCCTTAAGCTCTCAGTAAATTGCGCCAAGCCGAAAACTGTGCAAACCGCTAGAACTCACTTTCTCGGCATTTCAGCCATTTTATGTATCGCCAAACTAAGAACTTTTACATATTAGCCTCGGAAATCTTCAATTCTTATTGTTTTGCGTATAAAACATTTCATTCCTGCTCTGATTTCCCATGCACACGATAGTATAATTTAAAAAAATAACCTTACGAATATAAATTAACTAACAAAAAAAATCATTATTATTCTTTTATTTTTACTTTGAGAATTTAAAACATTTTATTCGGCAAAATCGTCACAAATGGCAACCACGATGCTTATTTCACACTTTTCTCACTACAGGGGTTACAATTATCGAAAGCTTTTTGCGCGGAGAGCATAAAAAATCTCTTATATTACGGGAACGGGTGGACTTTCAAAGTTTTAAAGTGGACTATAATTTATTCTATATTATTTTACATATCTGTGCAAAATTTCAGGCTGATAGGTCCATTTTTGTGGATTTGTATACGAATACAATCCACAAACAAACAAACAGAATTTCATTTTTATTTATAAGATTATGCTTACTTTCGTATGATTATATATGCAACACAGTTTACAAAAGTTAAAAAAATCAGGCAAACTAATGGAAAATTAAAATTCATTATTAGTCTTCTATCTTTCTTCTTTATAATCAAAATAAATAGTACTATCATTTCAAATTAAATAAAATTGTTCTTTCCTTTCATAAATAAAAGCAAAAACTTTTTACTTTGCCTTTTAAAACATAAATAAAATTACCTGTAAGTAGGTATCGATAATATACCTGTAAGTAACTTAATCTTAAGTCACATCTTCTAATAAGATTATTATAGTTAATGATTTGAATAAAAACCTTTAAGATATTTAACCACTTTTACTGATATCACAATATTACTTATCTCTATATTCTTAAAAAAAAAGTAACGGCCGCTATCAATAGCTTGTTTGGCTATCTTCTCCTAAACCGTGGAGATTTGAATTTCGAGAAACATATCCACGGATGGAACACGTTTCCGGACATTTCGAAAATTCCGAGGAACCTGATAAGCTGACTTAAATTTCGAAAATCGAATTATTTTAGAAGATATTAATAAAAAACTGAAAAAATAAAACATAATGGTTGCCAGATTTGGCATAAAATCATTCTTTCCTTTGCAACAAAGCAATTCCAAGTATGTAGAATCGCGGGAAATTCACAAACATATTGTAGAATTACACCCTTTTTACGCCAAATTAAAAAGTATATGAAATAAATAACTCAAGTGCGTTACACAAAGTTGAAAATTTTCAAATAGTAAGTTCGCTTAGACAACAGGAGTTTAGAATTAGCGATTATTCGTTTTTCCAAAACAGAATAACTAATTGTAACGGTTTTTAAAAGCGCCATCTTGGTATTAGGTACGATCTGATAAAATGGTATCTTTCCAAGCAGGGTGAATCTAAACCGCGAATTCAAAAATATTAGAACCCAATATCTTGAAAATGAAAAATAATTAAAATGCAGATTACTTTAAAGCCGTCCGGTCCAGCTGGACTGTGCCATTATAGCAGTTATAGTACACTTTGGATATTTGCCAGCGCGGCGATATGATATAATTCGTGGTGCTAAATACGCCAATCTGCAAAGGATTATGTAATATATGGATAACGGTTTTCCGGGAACCTTAAATGAGCAGTCATTATAGGTTGTGAGCATGTGTAAATCGCCAAATAATGAAAAGCTGCCATTAGTGGCAAGCTATCCTAGCTGTTCAGTAGTTTTTATCAAAGAAAACATACGAAGTATTGTTTTCTTACAGCTAATTATTAACTATACATACGCAAGTCGCCAAATTATGAAAATTCGCCAATAATTGGCTAATACGCAAGGTGTTCCATGGGTTTCACATAATTCAAAATCTTGCGAAGTTTAAATTTTTATGTTCCAAGCAGCATGCGAGAACCAAGCAATGGTAACATTCAGTCTGATCCAATCTCTGGGTTTTGTTTGTTGAAATTATGCCTTATTTACGAATAAGCCTTATTAGGGGCCGAATGTCTCATAAAGCGAGCGTAGCGAGTCTAGGGGCCTTGTCCCCTAGTTTAGAAGAAAAAACTTTAAGTATACAATCACTTCTGTTGAGATCATATTTATTTAGGAAAGAAACTTAATGTTTGAAATCTCTTCTGAGATTATTATATAATTTATCAAAATATTAAATTACTTATTCTATCAAAAAGAAAAAGCGGGACATTTGGTGTCCCGCGCACACCTTTCGCGGGTCTTGCTCCCTAAGTCCTAGGAACGGGACGTCCCGACTCTCGCGGGAGGGTTGGCATCCCTACCCTTGTCCCTTACTTGGATCCTTCGCTTTGACACTTTCACAGTAAACTAGAGCATTCACTGCAGTATTAGAATATTTTTCTTTAGCTAGTAAGTCAATTAAGGCCAAACATATCACCAACGTCTTTTTTTTTTTTTTTTTTTTTTAAGCACTTGAGTGCTATTTCGCTCGAACACGGTTTTTGTGTAGAACCGATTTTCCTACAATTAGCGCGTGGTGTCAGCTCAGCTTTCCAATGTGTTTTTGTCTACTCTATTTTTGTCGACTAGTTTTGCTATGAACTGACACGGTGAAGATATTTTCGAATGTGTTTGCCAGATGACATGGAGAGGGGGGGGGGAAGGAGTTAATAAAATGTTGAAAGTCGCACAAGGTTTGCAATTTTTGATAATGGATCGCTGAATTTGGTGCCGAAACGCGACAATTTACTATATTTAATATATTTCGAGTATGGTTAGAAAACGCCTGGCGAATATTGTAAAATAGTTTTAGTAGGCGATTTTAATATAGATTTTAATTCCGAAGAAGTGTTTTATAGAACAGAAAAGATAAATACGGTACACTCATAGATTACGATACACTTTCCAAATAGTATTTGCAAAGGTGAAGTATAGTTTGACTATGCCTGGAGAAAATTGTTAAACAGTTTTGGTAGGCGATTTTAATACAGATTTCTATTCTGAAGAAGTGTTTTATGGAACAAGGAAGAAAAACACGTTACACTCATCGATTATGATGCCCGTTCCAAACAGTATTTAAAATGTCTTCGCGATGTAGTTGGAATATGCCTATAGTTCAAATATCCCTATCGTAGTTTGTGAAGCAGTTTCAGTAGGCAATTTTAAGATAGATTTCGATTCCAAAGATGCATTTATGGTACAAGAAAGAGTTGATTCCTATTTTAACGCTTTCACTCTCGCCAACCAAAAAAATCCCCGTACTTTGGCGAGCTTCGCAGTCATGGGTCTCTGGGAGTTATGCATAAGTTTCAACGGTACTTACCTTTTATCCCGGCGGTCCCCCAAGACAAGCAATTTTTCGCCAAGATAAATGCCGGACACATGAAATTGTTGATGGTATGGAATACGATTGGCAGCAGTTTGCTAGCAAATTTGACGAAAAAGTAGTACAGCGGAAATGACCTCCGAGATAATACGTAAGTACCGTTTCGACGATCCCAAAAGAACCAGATGAAAACTAAAGTGAACAAATTAGCGATAAACGCACCAGTTACGGAATTTAAAGACGCTTCATTATTAAAACTACATTAATTGGCAACCCAAAATAAATAAAAATGCAACGGAATGCTTTACTTACATGTTGTTCCAAATCGCCTTATAATTCTAAATTACGATTGCCACATAAATGCAAAAAATCGTCATGGTAACTGCCTATGTTTAACGATCGCCACCTTGGCGAGAGTCGGGGCGTTAAAGTAGGAATCAACCCAAGAAAGACAAACACGACACACTACGATGCACATTCGAAACAATATATAAAACGATGAAGTATGGTTGTAATATACTTGGCGAAGATTGTAAAATAGTTTTAGTAGGCCATTTTAAGATAGATTTCGACTCCAATGATGGGTTTTATGGAATATGGAAGAAGAATACGGCACACTCATGAATCATGATAAACTTTCCAACTTAACAGAATAAGGAAGAAAAATAGGGACGACGCATAAATTATGATACGTTTTTAATATATAGCACTTTAGTGCGTATTTAAAATCTGAAAGTGTTTCAGATTTTCTTCCTTTTTTAATTTTTATAATTCTTTTTTTTTTTTAATTACTAGGTTGTTTCCTTTTGAAGATAAAATCTCTGGAACGAGATTCCACTTTTCCATTTTCATTAGTATTTTTGTGCTATCATCTCATCCCCCCCGAGAAGCACATTCTAAGTTTTCTCGGATACTATTTTATCCAGCTGCCACATTATCAGTGTGTATTTTCCCTTCATGCCAAATTAATTTCGTGCAACTAACTGTAAGTGGCTATTTGACATAAAGCGAAATTACACGTGAAGAAGTTTTCCCTTCGTAGACAGCTGGCGGTTTTCTAAATTAAATTGTTTCATATGCAGGTGCTCGAAATAAATCTAACCTTTTGAGGCGCAACCCTTTACCAGTGCTGAAAAAAGGGCAGTCGTTGCCATCGCTCGACTTAACTACCACCAAGATGGCGGCCGATCGAAACGTTTATCGCGTGCCACAGATCTGGAGACCCTTTTCTGACGCCTGGCTGTGCCGGCACAGCACAGATCTGTGGCACGCGATGAACGTTTCGATCTTCCGCCATCTTGGTGGTAGTTAAGTCGAGCGATGGCAACGGCTGCTCTTTTTTCAGCATTGGGCAATCTATCCAGCTGTTCTCGCATTCTTCCATTTTTCAGCAGATGTCAGTGCTGTTGGAAATAATCGTGACCATTTTTTTACGGGAAATGACGTGCTAAAAATTAAAGGATTCTCGTGGAGCTATTAGTGGAGCTCCCGCAACTATTTTTATAGAAATCAAATTTATTCTTCGTGACTGGCAACAATCAAAACGTCGGAGTTTGGTGTTTCCAGAGCGGGAACACTGCGCGTTTAAGGGTTAACAACTGTCTGGCTGCCTCCGAACTGATTAAAACGGATCGCATCCCTCATTCAAAAACCTAACTTTACAAACTTGTTACTCGTCCAAAATCGCTACTCGCGGAAGCCGAGTTTTAACTGCGGATCGATTCAAGTTAGTGGGTCAATGAACTCTCCGGCTCGTTCCTCGTCACGTGATGAAAACATAAGGTGAAGGAAAGCAACGTGCTGTAGGGATGGAAAGAGTGGCTCATCGCATAGTTTCGTTTCAACTTCTGATTTTTAGCCCTGCGTAATTGACGGGATAGTGGAAAAGTTGGTGACGAAAAAATATATCTAATGTTCTGATAATGCTGTATATTTTTTAAAGGAAATATATTCCAAGATTTTAATTACTTTTTTCGTGTAAGATAATTTGTACGTTAGGGTGTTTCAAAAATAAAAAAATTGTCATATTCAATGCTGGCGGATGGTTTGTAGGTGCCACATGACGAGGAAAAAGAATAATAAAAATAAAAATTGTTTCACAAAAATCGGAATATACTTACAGGTTGCTATCTTCAAATTTTTAAAAATATATATCATTACCATTTTATGGCTTTTGTTTTTAATTTTAGTCAGAAACAAAAATATGTGATAATAATGCGGGTAGCTGGTCCCTCCAAATACCATTTGACGAGAAAGTAATAATAATATGTTCATAAAAATCGAATAATATTTAAGGGTCACTCATGACAAAGTTTTAAGAAACATGATTTGTGGCACATAAAAAAAAAAAAAAAAAAATGTTAGTTTTTCTCGTTTTGTCATGTTCGTTAAATTAAGTATGTGCGACCAAAAGAATAGCGTTAGAGGGGTATTTTAAAACATGCTCTTTGAAGGATACAATATCTAACTTTTATCTTTTTTTTCCAGATAAAGCTTGATCAAGCACTGCGTACAGGCATTCGAAAAATTTGCATGCGAATCATTACGCAAAATCTCAATTTAAATCCCCTCTAGCAGTTAACGCTGCAAAAATCTTAAGCTCCTGCACGATTTGCTTTCTTCTCATAGCTCTTTAGACGCAAAATCAGACTAGTTGTACTTGACAAACTAAGTAGATACTTGTATTTGGGAATCCCACCTTATAGGACTTAATTTCTTGATTCGGAAATCTCAATGGACGTTAAAAGAAAAATGCGTTTAGCACTAGAAAATCTCCAAGAAAGATCTCCAGCCAGAAGTTCTTAGTATGTCGAAACAGAAACAGCGTAGAATTTAAAAATATCCCATCATCTTTGGACAGATATTTAAAAAATGCCTTGTCTTTTTTTTTCATATTCTCAGTATGCATATGATTTTGTTCAGGTTGAACCCGGAGAATGGCTGGAGAACTGATCTTTCACAACTGCTCTTAACCCTTCATAAGGCCGTGGTAAAATACTTACCACCTACGGTCTACAGAAATCAATTGTCATTAGTGAATTTTCTGATTTTTGTTCAGTTATACTGGATGTATATTTTTTCCATACATCTAGATTCTAAATTATATTTGGCTTATGAACTTTTCTTTCATTCGCAATTTTAAAGAAAGCTAGAAAATTGAGCATAAGAATCATCGCTTTTAATTATATATTTTTGCGTTTAATTCCGTGTACAAGCAGAAGGTAGGTTTCCGACTTTGATTTTGTGTATAATTAATGTATTCTCCTGCAAAATTTTTATGTTTGTTTAATACTTGTTTCTCCAATTTTCACGTAGGATATTACAGTAGACGGAAACTATGAATTAATCCTAAAAAATGGGCCAGAAAAATTCCAAGTAATTTCGACTCTCTGCACATACACTCGCCTTATAAAGGGTTAATACTGTAAAAAACCTGAGTGTAATTAAATAACTGACGAGAGCAGTGTGGCGCTCTCTGAAGAGTATAAGAATAAAATAACCAAGAATGATAAGCATAAGCAGGCCCTAGTTAGCCATGATAAGACAAATGTGAAGCTCGTCAAGAAAAAACATTGGGAAAATCCCCTTCATATTTTACACCTAATTGTGTTTTGTTTTCACTTAATAATTTTTTAAGCAAAAATAAATTTAGGTTTACTTAAATTTAATCGCAAAATTCCGTCGGAAACAGTGTGATAATGTTTTAAAGCCAATCATGAGTATGCATAGCAAACAAAATATTCTAACAAAATATGCAATCAAAATATTCTAAATTTTATAATTTGTAAACAACGAAATAACTCCTAAATATTATTCCAATGAAAAAAATTCCATTTCATAGAACTTATTAACGACCCGATTTTTAAAATCCCTGTTTTTTCAAACACCCTATTGTACGGCTGTAAGCGATTAGATAATAGGAAATTTTTCAAACGAAGAAGACTCATTAAAAAAATAATTATAAAGTTCTGATTCTGATGTATAATTAAATGCGTGCACATTCTAAAATGTTACAACTTTTCTAATTAATGAACTATAATACCTTTTAACAGATCATACACTGGAGAAAACTGTACACATAATTCATTTTGATAATATTTCCATGTACTGTTAAGGAAAAAAATAACAAGACAAGCGTACACACACAAATTTTATACCTTGTTTAATTTCTATCGATATTTTATAGCTAAAAAAATTAAGATGTCTAGATTTTTATTTTGTGCAGAGTGTCATACATTTTCACTGAAATTCATCTCAAACTACTTATTAGATGAACCATATATACAAAAAAAAAGTATAATCACATTCAGTGGACTGATAAAACGCCACTGTCTTTCTTTAAAAAAAAGATAAGATAGTAAATCTTGAAACAAGTTCTTGAAATTGTTAACATGAAATGCTTTTGTTCTGTTTGAAACAACTATTGTATATGAATGAGTTGTTAACACAAAAATTATATGTTAGCAGATTCATTGAACAGCTATCAGAAGACATCTCCAAATCTGCTTGCAACAGAGAAATAATGCCATTATGTATGAAATAGAAGAAATAATAACCTGGCAAAGCATTGTTCAAAAATTGCTTATGACTTTGGTGGTTCTCTCCAGTTAGGAGTGGGAATGAACATTGTGTCCAATTGACAGATTATGGCAGGTGCACGGTGGGAATGAATAGAAAAACCAAAATAACCAACACTTTTGGACTTAGTTGAAAATGCTGAAAATCTAAATTTACTACGTAAAATGTTCTTTAAGAATTTTTAGTCATTCCACCGCAGTAAAAAAAGCTAAACATGAAAATGCTTTTTATGACTGATTATTTAAAAATAAAATTAGCAATTTTTTTCAACTTTACAGCATGCATGATAGGATCGTAAATAAATAAACAATAGTTTATATTTTGATACTCAATTAAATACTAGTAATTTTGGTAGTTAACGAAATACTGGTAATTGAGAGCTCTGACTGGCGTAGCATTTGGTAGTTGTTAGGTTATCTACATCAAAAATGTAACGTTAGTCACACCAAAATAGAACAGATTATTACTAAAATCCAAAATTAAACTATTATGTCCTGTCCTTGTTTGGGATCTTATAATACATAACTCTAAACGTGAAAAAGTTATATCAATTCTTTTTTAACTGATCAGTCATAAAAATTATTTTCATTTTCAGCTACAGATGTTACTTTTTTCAATTGTAAAGGAAAGTTAGCTTTAGATCAACAAACTAGAACTTTCTTGATAGATTTGGTTAGAGACAATTCTTTCGAAAGAAAAAAAGTTTATCTTAAAATGGCATCTTGTTACAAAGTAACAGGTAAAGTACTAACAGCCCTTGAATCGTAAATTACTGCTCAGCTGTGAAAATTCCAAATTATCTGATAATCATGCATTATCATGCAATGCGTAACAACCTGTCAGAAAATATACCCTTCAAAATACGTCTGCTGCAGGAGACAGAAATTGCAACATGGTTTATTCTAACCTAATTTAGCGACTGGACTCAACCATCCAAAGAGGAAGTCTTGCTTGTGTATGCATGAATGGAAGGTTTTTCTCGAAGTGATTTACCTTGCTCCTGATCACGGACAATAAATTAATTCTGTGCTGCCAAATAATTTATTCATCCAACAGCTGGATATTTCCATGAAAATGAAAGTCCTCTTACTTTGATCACACCCTAGAAACAAATTTGAGCAATAAGTATAGATGTCGAGCGTCAGATGAGATGATATGCGTAATTTATTCATCGAACCGTTAATTACTTCCTTAAGGTGAAACTGAAAATCGTTTTGTGTGAAGTATTTCTCTTGCGACACGATTTCTGAGCTTTCGTTTTTGACCTTTCATTTAGAAAATTTCAATATGCAAACGATCTCATACTGGCCCAGTCATTTGAATGCGCTAAGTCTGCACAACTTCGAAATGCGCAATGAAAATATCAATGGTGATTGAATCACCACTGAAACTTTCAAACTTCTGTTCAGTTTTATATTTGCAATTAAATGTCACATATATATACAGGGTGCCCCATAACACTACCATGGGCTTTTATTCCTCAAATATTGATCATATATACAGTAAATTACAAAGTTGCGTAAAGAAAGATACAGAATTTTTTACGGTATAGATTGAAATTTTCAGCAGATTAAATCTAAATAAATACAAAATTTAAATTTTTATACGACCGCCGAGCAATAAAAAATCCAAATTAGTAAAATATGCCCCATACATCAGTTAGGTGATGTACAAAATTTCAACCTTTCATCATGAAATGTTTCAGAAATATGAAAATAAATATAAGTTGACTTCAACCACTTTTCAATAGCTCTTCAAGAGAAAAAAAATTACATCAGAATATCATGCACGAAAGAAAACATCGATTGCATAAATAATGCTTTTGCTGTTATTGGTATTGTATAATCCCTTACTAACTTTGTTTAAGCATATGTCTGAGCCTATTAATGATGAAAGGCAGAAATTTTGTCCATCACCTAATTAATGTACAAAGTAAATTTTACTGAGTAGGAGTTTTTTCGTACGGAGCTGTATAAATATTTAAATTGAGCAATTACTTGGATTTAATCTCCTCAAAATTTTAATTGGTAGTATAAAATTCTGTACCTTTTTTTATGTAATTTTGTAATTTATTGTATATGTCTATTATCAATATTTAAGAAATAAAAACCTATAGGTTAGGGTTTTTAGGACACCCTATATACATGCATACATACAAACATACTTGTATAAAATTAAACTTTTGTCTGTACATTACTTGGAATTACAAAATTTTGCGATTTCTATCCAAAAATATCCATTTCAAGCACCTGGGAATCCAGTGTATTATGTACCAACCCGTCAACGACGAATTCTTCAGCTAGTATTTGTATATATATATAACTCGGCTGTTCGAGCCTCGTCAGGGGGAGACCCCTCTGAACCCCCCCCTAATTTTTTAGTTTCATTATTGCCATATTAAAACGATATTAATTGACTGTGTCATTTTATCTCTCATCTTTCGTGTATTTCGCCTGGTAACCCTATGTTGAAATTTTCATGATTGTAACCTATTTATAGAAAAAAATACATGTGATACATATTCTACAGCATATATATACAGAGGGTGATCATAGAAAACTCTCCCGATATATGGACCCCTATCCTCCATTTCGTTCAATCAATCGAGATGAGATTTCAGACGTAGTTATTCAGAGACATGCGCTTGAGATTCAGATTGTTTACAACAGTAGAACTCTCACGGTTACGGTTAGAGTGAAAAAATTTCGAAAATTTCCAGTGGCAACACCCACTTTTTCCTGCGAAAGTTGATAAGTGCATTGAAAAACCATAAATGGCGTTTGAACAATAGACTTACGAAGAAAATTGGTAGTTTAAAGATAGTTCAACAAAATAGCATGGTAAAATCAATAAAATAATTTTGTTATCTCAACAAAATGTTGTTCACTTTATTTCAAGAAAAGTGTTTATAAGCATCTGAATAGGGATGCACCGAATATTCGGTATACTGCCTATTCGGCAGACAAACCGAGTATTCGGTTCGGTCGAATACTTAAATATTCGGCAACCGAATAGTAAACAAATTTAAGTATTCACCAATCGGTAAACAAATACATATTTTTTATATCATGAATGAAAGATATAGTATAGTACCATAGTACTAAACTGATTCAAGTTGTTACTTACTAATATCACATGTGAATAAGCGTTAGAAACCCTTAGAAAGTCCTCCTACCAAGGCACCCCCCATCCTTTGCAGATAGCCTTAATGTAGCATTCCACAATCACACAAAAAACTAAAATCATAATGAAATTAGTTTTAGTGTAAGAGAAAACACTCAGATTTTAAATTTGAATTTTGTTGCTTTTCAATTTTTCTTAAATCTTATGACACATTACATTAACCTTGCTATTTATTAACTGATTTAAATTTGAAACAGTAACCAGGAAAAAAAAACTCAAAACATTAAGTGTTCATAAATATGTAAAGTCAATTAACTGCTAATTTTTTTAATAAAATATGCAGGTAAAAAAAATTACCAGCTTTTCACTAATATTTTAAAAAGTTGTTAATAATATATAAAGGAAACACAATTAGATATTAAATTTTGCAGCATTTTAATTTTTGAAGTTTTACACCCTATGAAATATTTTTAATGAAAAAACTAATTAAATTAATCATTGCAATCAAAGTTTGATAAAGGTTTAAAAATTTTAACCAAGTATTCGGTATTCGGCCGAATATTCGGTTAGAATTTTAACCGAATATTCGGTGTTCGGTATTCGGCAAAATATGGTATTCGGTGCATCCCTACATCTGGATGTTTTTCAGTCTCCCTGACGTCGTTCAGAATCTACTAACACTGTCTAAAATTGGTAAATGATTCTGGCTAACATTGGGGATAAGTTCTTCCAGTATAAATAAAACGTCATTAACTTTCCATTGTGTTTGAAATAACTAGCACTATGATGGTATAAAATTGCAGTAAAAACGTTTTCCCCGAAAATTCATGGATTTAAAAAAATTTGGTTCATTCAACAAAAATTCAATAAAAGTTATTCGGTTAAAATAGTAACCATTGATATTTTGTTGAACTGAACAGAGCACAAACATATTACACACCAAGTTCATTTACCTTCCCAGCTGTTTGTTCTACGAACAAACCGCAAAATCCCACGACAAAAAAAAAAAAATTGCCTGTATAATTAGTTTTAAGAGTAATATGATTCTTATAAAAATTTATTTTCAACCGACGGACGCAGTAATAGACATAACACAATATGTAATCCCGCAAGAAATCGGAAACAGTATGTTACTGAAGTTGCCATTTTCAAGATTAAAATCATCCTAGCATGACGCGGAAAACAAAGGTGTTAAGAATTTTGATGTTAAAAAAGTCAAGCGTCCGAATGCGGAACGTCATTGGTGTTTAATGGAGTGTTGACTGCGCAAGGTCTGTGTCTGTCTTTAGACGCCGAGCTGAAATGACCTCCGAGTCTGATTATGATGAGAAAATAATTAAGGCACAGAGCATCGTTTCCATCTTTTAACTAAGTTTATTTCTAAAACTATTAATTTACTTTGACCCAACAGACCTCAAATTTCAGAACTGTGCAGTAGAAAGAAAACATAGAAATTGGAAGATGTCGTTGATAAGTTCTTTGATAAAAAGAACTTTTATCGAAACCGTTCTTTTATTTCAAAAGTTTCATGATCGCACCATGGAGTAAATTCTGAACAAACCGTACGCAAATTACAGAATTAATCCAATTACAAAATCAGTCAAATTACAGAATTAATCTAACTAGATCGTAATTCTTTTCATTAAAAACCTCTTAAATTATTGAATTTCTTAAGCATTTTTAAACTCATTATATAAAAATGGCGCGCATCTACCTTGCAATATCCAGCTTGACATCAAGTATTTTTGCTAAGAAACCGTGGGGCTGAACCTTCACTATGCAATGCGGTACACACTCCCCTTAACCTGTACTTATCGCCTCTTTTTTTTTTTTTTTTTTTATTACCTTTTGACAGGAGACAGAACAATCCTGTTACAGTTAGATTTTTCTTCCACTTCGCTAAAATTCTGAAATTTTTTTAATCTATCGTGTAGGATAACATGTCTGGTATTTATGTTGGCGACAACAAATTTATTCATTGCATGTTACCATAGGTACGCTTAAATGTATAAGTGTTTATTACACTTAAAAGCTGTAATCTTTCCGTTGTTGACATCTGGAAGGGGCTATATTAATTGTCGGATGAGTCGACTGTGGACCTTGTTACGCTAGAGGGAGTTGATTAGCGTAAAATCCGTCGAGGCTCCAATGTCCTCCATATTCAAACGATACCTCTGGGGGTGCTAATTCAGGTGCCAGGTCTCTCATCTGGAATTGGTTCAAAATTAGAAGACCACTCATAGAGGGCAACGTTGGCCTGCCTACTATGCACCCCCACCATGAAATGACCAGCATGTCCTGCCCTCATAGCGGTCAAACCTACAGCAGACCACTGACCCGGATATTAGTAAGAAAGTATGCAAAACTTCAGCCCGATTGAATATTGGGAAGTGAGAGAAAAATCGATTTCAAAATTTGACCTGGACGCACGGCATGTTTAGAGTATGATTTAAATAAAAGAATGTAATAAAGAACTGTTGTTTAAATCAAAAATGGAGTATAACAAAATGAGTGAAATTTGGAATATCGTTAGTTTAATTGCAAAAAGCGTAGCCATTAAAAAGTAAAGTTTAAGGAAGTATAAATAATGGAAGATTTATTACGATAAAATGTTATTGTGAAGATACGTTTTTAAAACCAAAAATAATAGCTAGTAAGAAATCTTAAGCATGCATAATGATGAGTAAATTAAGTGGAATTATTATTCATTAATTCGAAGAAGTAGTGGTCATTGCAAAATAAAAGTTAGAAAAAATACGGATATTGGAAGATGATGATGATACTAAAACGGGCGCATTCAATCACGACTGAATCAAAAATGGCATTCACGCTAAAGTAATAAAAATTTAATTAGAATTTTTAAATATAATTAGTTTAGTATTAACAAATAATGGGCATCAAATTACTGCCTTTTAATGAAAGTAGTTTCGAATTGTGATTCGTAATAAAAACCCGTTCTATGAGATTTTATAGAAAAAATAAAGAGAAAAAGTGTTTTGTATAAAAATACTGTAAAAAAAGTAATATGCAAATTAAATTTTTTTTTTTCATTAGTCGTTATTCTAAGGGAAATGAGATTTTCTGCGTTTGTCAACTAAAAATGAAAATTTAATTGGAATGTATAAAATTCACTTTTTGTTGAGCAATACTGCTGTAAGTTTTATCATTTTTAAATAAAAATTATTATAATTATATTACTTATAATTAATTATATACTAATCGTAACTAACAAATAGAACAGTTTTCGCTTAATAAACGAACCTGCTAAAACAGGTTTTACTGTATCTTGTATCCAAGAAGTACGTACTTTTTCTTACTAAATGGATAAAAATCGTTTCATAAGATACGCAGTTTATGTTTTTTAAATTATTTTATAAGATTTAACCACGATATTTTAACAGAATGTGTAACTAAAGTCGAACACATCGATTATGAAGCATTTTCTAACACGATCTTATTACACACAGGTTCTTGTGTCACAGGATCTTATATATACTAATCGTAACTAACAAATAGAACAGTGTTCGCTTAATAAACGAACCGCTTAAACAGGTTTTACTGTATCTTGTATCCAAGAAGTACGTACTTTTTCTTACTAAATGGATAAAAATCGTTTCATAAGATACGCAGTTTATGCACACACTTGTTACATAACAGGTTCGCAAAGCGTACCTGTTACGCAAACGTACCAACGGCAGCGGTTCCCTATCTGTATCAATCGTTGGTTCCTGGTACGGGTTTCTAAATGCTTTCAGCATAATACGGCATGCAGGGCAACAAAACGGCCAATGGACTGTTATTTTTAATCATTTTCCCACAAGGCCTCATCCATGACCACGAAAGATATATTGTTTGAAAGTGAAAGAGTGTAAATGCCACGGAGAGCATTCTTTTATAAATGCATATTTTATTTATTTATTTTTATTTTAAATAAATGAAAGTCTCAAAAGTGCATTTTGAACAGATAGTTCATAAATGTATTGTACCGGAATTCTTTTGCGTGCCCCTGTACAGTTAAAAAATAAAAAAGCTACGTACATAGTATACATGACGGATAATTCATTGAAATAGATTCCATATTTGCTGCAGTTACAGCATTGACGGGCAGACAAACCGAAATCAGAAGTTTCTTTTCTGATGAAAATCGAGGTAATCGTGAATCGTGGTAAACTGAAGAATCTCTTCTGTTTACCACGATTAGTTTAGTAATCTGTTATTCAACCCTCATATAAACATTTTAAGTATTCCGGGAGTCAGAATTTACGTTATTGTGTAGTCGCTGACTCAATTCTGGCAAAAGTTTATCAGATCTTTTTCTATAAATAAAGACCTCGTCGATTCAGTTCTCGTTTCGCAATATATTTTGGCCGCCCTTCAGTTAATTTTTGTTTTGCATATACTTTCCCATCTGAGCCAAGAGAATGCATTTGTAAATCGACTTGTTGATTTCAATTGTTCCCCCAAACCTTTGTCTCCAGGGAGAGACGGCAGCGAGACGAGAGCTGGAATTTTCGTGCGAGACGGCTGCGCTGGACGAGACTTTGTATATCGCGAGAGAGGAGACACGCTGTTGTAGACAAAAATGTGCAAGTCTCATCAGGCCCTGACTATCACAGGGGTGAATGCCCCAGGCCCCCCGATTTTGAGGGCCCTAAATTATTACAGTATGTGAATTTAGTTTTAGTTTTTTTTTCTTTTTTTCTAATATAGTGAATGCCTAATTTTTTTTTTCAGTTATGAATTTACAAGTTACAAATAGTAAAAAAAAAAATATTTTTTTTTTTTTTTTTTTGCTTAAGTCTATTTCTGCATAGGAAAACTATCACAGCAGATTAACGATTTATGCAAAAAGAAGTGATAACTAGGATGGCTGCTAGATTTTAAGTAATTATGCGGTAAGTTGCCTGACCCACTGAAGTTTTTAAGTGGCTATCCAGCGAGAATGGGGCACCAATCTATACAAATTTGCTGATTATGACTGTTAATATTATGAAAAAGTCAGAGGTTTATTTTTATTTTTAAGTCTACATTTTTAATACAGATTATTTCAATGTTTATAATGCTGATAAACATTCTCACTTATCTAATATTAGTATTTCATGTTGGATACATTTAGTCATGACAAAAATTTATATGCAAACTAGGGATGCAACGGAGAGTGATTTTGCCGGATACCGGATATCGGATATCCGAAGCTCCTTTGGTTGCCCTATACGGATACCCGATCGGATATCAGGCACTAAACATGTATTTAGTTATCAGGTGCACTTTTTCCTTTTTTTTTTTTAAATATAATGGCATCAGAAAAATAAACTGCAAACATGTTTCACACATCATTAAAGTATTTTTTAAGAATTGACTTATAATTTACAAAAACTAAATATCTTTACATATATGTACATAAAATGTAAAAAGTTAAAATATTCTTTTTATGTGTGCACTACTGGCAGAAACAAATAAATTTTAACCAGGACACATTTATTAATGTATCTATCATTGCAGATTATTTTCACAAAGAAATACATACTTTTTTATTTATTTATGAATGAGATTTAAAAATTATATACCTCTGATTTATGTATCACTTTATCAAGAATGTTCAAGTATAATTTTCCATCCTGTTCCATGTATATTCTAGAAAGAACTTTAGTAGTATATAACAGGGTATCCGGCACAGAAGTCGGATATCCGTTAGATATGATGCGGATAACCTACAGTATTTCGAATATTGAAAAATAAGCCAGATAAACCGGATACCGGATACTTGCCGGATACCCGTTACATCCCTAATGCGAACGCAAGAAAAATACATCAAGTAGTTGTCAGACACAGTAACAACATGTAGGGGGCCCCCATTCAGATTTTTGCTCCAGGTCCCGGTTTGTCATAATCGGGCCCGGCGTCTCGTTCATGCCAAATTTGCGAGACGAGAACGTATAATCGTAACAGACTGAAATCGATTACACTTTCACTTGTAAATCATAGTCTGGAAATCAAATTTTCGAGATAACAATAATCTTACTGTAATCAAGAAATTTAATTTATTAGACAGTCGTAATGTAATCATTACTTCTGGTGAAAATTAAATTTAATCGTCATCGAGTCTGCGACGTTTGTCATCTTTGTTTTTGCACCCATTCTTATTCCTAAACCATTTATTAATTTGTTTTCTCTCCAAAATAAGTTCAAATAGGCAGAAATGGGGTTCATGCCTTACTCTTTGGTCTCATGTTTAACGTATTCCGTACAAAACTATATCTCATATTAAAGTTTAGAAAAAAGGCACTTAAATTTGAAACTTTCATCTTTCTACTATATTTAACCCACACCCCCTTAAAAAAATAAAAGCCGAAAAAAAAAGTTTTCTCATTTGGTATTTTGTAAACCTGCTTTTCGGCAAAAAAGGTTTCAGAACAGATTTTGGCACCACTATAATGAAACAATATGAAACGTCTGGTATTTTAAAAACAATTCCCTAAGTGCATTTTTTCTAACAATAATATACAAATATGTTATTGAAAAATATATTTTTACATCTATAATAGATTTTGTCTTTTTTTTTTTTTAAGTGGCTTACCTACCTTTTTCATCCCTACCTTTTTATTTATGCTTCATATAACATTAAATTGTTAAATTCACTTTTTTCACAAAAAGTTTAGAAGTAGTCTCTCAAAATAAAAGAGCATTTTTTTCTTCTTTCGTCTTTGAAGACGAAGAAAATCCAAATAATTCATTCCTTTACTGCATACACCTTGAATATTTTTAAAAGCTGTAAAACGGAAAAGCCTCCAATTTCTTACACTCAAATGAATACTAAAAAAAAATTCGGACATCTTTTTGTACGCTTCGAAAAGAGTGAAACCTGGATCACGGGAGGAAAGAAAGAGATTCCGAAAGGAAACGAACATTTTTGTGATTTTCTCTAACCGGGGGGGGGGGGATGCGAATGAGCTATATTCTCTATCCACTGCTTTTTTTTTTTTTTTTTTTTTTTTAAGTATAAGAATAACTGTGTATATATCCGCATTTATCACAAAAAGAATATTCAGTTACATATTTCTCACTGCGCTGTACACAGCTTAAAACGCAAACACTGCGTCACAAAAATAATACTGGACGAAAACAAACCTTCACTGCAGTATCGGTGTGTAGGATGTGACACTCGTAAAAAGTCCAAAACAAAATAAAAACAGTATCTTGACCACCTTCACTTTCTCCTCTATCTTGAGGTGGACTTCGAAATGTGACAAATCATTCCCCTTTGACAGGCGTTGTTTACTTTGTAAACAGTTCTAACTGGTTAATTTCATATTTCAATGACAGAAATCTTAAATGTTTATAGTTACCACTTTTCCCTAGCAGGTATGGAAAAAAAACTAGTGCTCTCACATTTTTTATATTTTTTTATTTTTTCTGTCTGGAGGTCTATACGTCCACGCAGTAAATGTCTCACAAATACTCGGAGAGTTTTGAAATTTAAATATCTTTAAATAACCTTTGAGGATGTTGCAGAATAAAGTTCAAATTGATAATGCCAATGACTTAAATTTTACCTTGGGGCTTTAAAAAAATCTTGTTTGAATGTCTAGATAAGTGAGTTTTAATTGATTTAAAAACTGGTTTTCAAATCGTAAAACGAGGTTGTTATTTTGTTGATAAATTGAACTACATTTAACTCGATTAGCTACACTATTTCTTATATCGTTAACTTTTTATTTATTTATTTGTTCATTTTTATTACAATGTTATAGTCACAGTACAAAATCAATTGCTGACGTCGTGAAATCTTCTTAGATCAGGACCTACTAAATTTAAAATAATGCTTAAATATTTGTTGCATAAAATCGCAACTGCTTGATATATTTTTTTTTTTACACTTTACATTCGAAATAAGAATTGAATATCCATTTTATTATGAATAAAATTTTCCGAAATATTGTTTTCAGTTATAGCAGTTTAAAAACCCTTTTCCAAAGATTTTTGTTAAAACTTCACTTTAAATAATAATTTTAAAAAATCCTTAAAAAAAAAAGCATTTTTCTTGATCTGATGCCATACCAATAATATGTCTGAGGGTATTTTGTTTCTTCCAAAACTTATTAATCATAAAAATATAGTTTAAATAGACAGTGAAACCTGGTAAAGTGACTTCTTTGATAAAAAGAAACCATCCATCAGTGACCACTTTTGTAAAATTTCATTGTACAGCTGCGGAAAAAAAGTCCCACTTTTACTTTTTTAGACCGTCGATCCTCGTACAGCAAAGTTACAGATACCAATCGTTTTCGATTGACGTACAGTTTGCTATGCATAAAAATTGCATAAGGGGCTATCTACATATTAAAATTCACACCAACTTTTTTTTTCCCAATAGCAACCCCTAGATTTCATTTCATATTTCAAAAATTTAACTCATTTTAACCCCGGATACACATTTTCAATAAATTTGAACTGAAAATGGGTGAGTTATGAGCACCCAAAATCCCCCTACCCATATGTTAAAATATTTTTTCATATTTTAAATCATATTTCATATAATATTGATAATAAAAAGCTGATTTTTATTCGTACTATTAGAACTAAACGACCCAAACATAATTTAATGTTATTATGATTTTAAATAAAATATTAATTTGAATTATGAATTATTAAATTAATATTCAAAAAAATTGTGAATAGAACCATAGCCAAATTTCGATGGAAATAGATTCAGAAAGTAATATCACATGGCTTTGCAAAATTTCAAATTTTCACGTTCGGTAGTTTAATTTTTATTAAATAAAATATGTTATTTTCATGAGTTAAGGGACCATATATAAATTTATTAAGTGAAAATTTTTTGAAAATTGCTTAAAATAAATGTAAATTAGATTTCTTTTGTGCAAAAACACAGTAAAAGATAGCGGTATTAAAATATATCGAATTTTGAAGCAAATAAATTAGAGGTTTTTACAGTTTGATGATGATTCTATAAAGCGTCTATTGTTGCGTCCGCTCCCCTATCCCCCAAAATAAAATATTTTCCAGGTATAGAATTGATATAGATGCAGTAGATGCATGTCTTCTAATACAACGTCCTATTTCTGAAAAAATAACATCCTCACTATTCGAGGCATGAATTTGACCTTTTTTAATATTGGAAACATTGGGTCTTTGGACTTCCCCATACTTTATCAAACATTCAAAATCACGTTTTTCTGTCTAAATTTTCATCTGAATATAAATTAAAATTCCGCCAAAAATCTTATAAGAATATTGCACATTGCAGACGATAATATTAAATGAAGAAAGTGAAATAACAAACACAGTGATAATATTGGGTCGGCAAAAAACTAATTGCGTTTTTTACATGAAATTCAAACAAATAAATTTTCAACCATGAAACCATTCTTCAAGTTCGACCGTAACTGAGTAACATTCATGCTTGTGAGCAAGCCTCTCACTCCTGCCAACAATTCAAAGAGAACCATCAATGGAAATACTCCATAACAATTTCAAAATTAGAAAGGTTTTCAAAATCGTGAGCAGTCGTTTTGCATTTTCCCTTTAAATCACGTGTACGAACCAAGCAAGAAATTTATGAACTCACATGCCATTTGGACCACTGACTAAATATTCTAATTTCTACCCTTGATATTCTTAGGGTACAAAAAACTTCAAGAGAGATGCAAAACATATTTTCCTTGAAAATAATATTTATTTCTTATAACTCTCACGAGCGAAATTAATGAAAGGCGAAAAGTTAGGAACCTACAAATAGTGTTTTTCAATTTGCAGAAAGTCCCTTAAAAACGCGCAAAAAATAATTCTCAATATCTCCGGAAATTAACGTAGAAAATTGGTGAAAATTTATATTTAGGGTAATTTGAAGGTTTTCTTTCGTTTAATAAAGTCAAAATACAGTGTTGCCATTGATAAAAACGAAGTTGATGCAGAATTGGCCCCTTATGCAAGTTACATTAAAAGGAAATTAAAGTATGCGTTATTTGTAAACGAATGGTATATATAACTTTCCTGTATGGCGAACGACGGAGAAAAAAAGAGCAAGTGGGACATTTTTTTTCCCCCCCCCCCGCAGCTGTACAATCACAACACTTTCTCACCTTTGTAAGTTGACCACCTTTATAAGGCTTCCAGCTTTGTTATTCTCGAAGGTGGTCTGGTTAGATATATCTCACGGTATAAAACTATTACTTCTAAATGTATAACTTTATAAGTAGAAGGTTTTGACAGTCATATTTTTGCTAAAAACTGCTCAAAAGCTGATCTCCAATATTCTAATATATGAAGTAATTGAAACATGCGGTTATAAAGTTATAGAAAAAATCGTTAGATTTCTAAGATGGAAAAAAAAGTAGATTATTTTTCTTTATGAAGGTTGCAAGTTTAGCAAGGCGAGACAGCTGCAACCCCTGAACTTCCGTTGTGCCAAATCTGGTAGATTTACGAACTAATTTCTCAGGAACTCTGCCGACAAAAGCACTACCTTACACACAAACATGGCACGCACCTAACTTCATCACTTTTAAAGGAGGAAAATAGAGCAATTTAGAAATGCTTTTTTAAAGCCAAAGCGGTAAACTTATATTGCTTTTCTGAAAATGGCGGGCACTAGTCGATTTTGTACTACTAAGACCGATTTCATAGGCTATTTTAACCTCCTAAAAATATGTAATTCATAAAATTAGCATATTTTTTTATAGCCAAAATTGAACATCTTTTATGTTTATGATATTGAATAATTTCGAATTTCTTTGACAGAATTAGGCTTTTTTTGAAGTATACATAACAATGTTCAGACACCTACCATATAAATTTATCTATTTATAGAAAGTAAATGAAAAATATTACTTATGCCTTCTGCCAGAAACTTAGAGATAACATACATAGAAATCGCATTTTCATAAACATTTAAAAACTTTTTAGTGACTATAGTAGATTTCAAAACATGGTGGCTGTGTGATTATGGCAACGCTACGCTAGGGCGATCCGCCAAAGGATGGGAGGTGCCTTGGCAGAAGGACTTTCTAAGGGGTTCTAACGCGTATTCACGTTACATCTGGAGAAAACCTACCAAAAATCCAGACCGTTAGATCGACAGCCGCGCGATGGGACCCGAAGGCCTTCATACTATGGCCGTCTACCATTTTCAATATAACCACTATGCCATGGTGAGGCTACAAAATATGGAAGTTATCAGCTATGATCAAAACCACGACAAAACGGTCTGCAAATATCTTTTAGAGCTCATCCTATTTCAGCTAGTGCTCTTATCCAGTGTTCAAGCGATCAATCAGAACCCATACGGAATCGGGAAATGAATTACATTTATGTTATTGTGTTTAGAAAATTACGCTAATGCATCAGCCGTCCTATGTTATTCAGGGCCGGGAAAGAAATAGCGTTAAGTGCAGCCCGTATGAGAGACAAGCTCTGGATTGCCGTTATGTCTCCCAGTATTCGGGCCCTGTTGACCTACTTAAAAACATTTCGACCGGTTCACAGAATGGGATAAATAATTAAATAAAGAATAAACTGAAGACAATCACATTTTCATCGAGAATTTAATTTGATCCTGTGGCTTGCAAAAGAAGTGCATAAACAATCTCGAGGCTGGGCGACTAAGTTTTCAACATTAAACCTAATCTTATGAGGTAGTTTTTAATGATACCATTACAGCACTAAAAATTGTAATTAATTAATTAATTAATTTCTTGGGGAAGGAATGGTAATTTAAAAGCAAACTCAAAAGTTTTAGCAGACATCATGAAACAAACTACGTAAAAGACTAACTTTAAAAAAAAGAAAATGTCAACAATGATTTGACACCAAAAAGGATGAACAATTTTTCTACTCCTATAGAACCAGTCAGGCAATTCGCGCTCAAATCAAAAGCCTGATTGTTCAACTCGCTTGTTTCATAAAAAAAGGTCTTCTGAATACCTATGTGTATGATTTTTGAACAATTATAAAAAACACCTTATAGTTATACCACCCGAACCCTTAAGCTAGAACACAGAATTTAGCTAAAAAGAATTTTTAAAAAGCAGAAACCATCAATATGACGGTTATTATAGAGTAAGAAGTGTTCAACTTCATCATTTTTTAAAAACCGTGTCACGCAGTCAGTGGCGGATCCAGTAAAGTTTCAAGGGAAGGTCTTACAGTATAACGCAGAGTCTTGTCAGAGATGGCACTCTCTCTCTTTTTTTACTCTTAAAGTAAGTATTAATTTCAAGAAAATTCATGAAAGTGCCTCTCTTTTATTTATTCGAGAAAATTGAAGAAAAATAAGTGTATGTACAGTATACGAATTGGTTTTGGACACTTTTTAGCATGAAAAAAAAAAAAAAAAAAAAAAAAAAAAAAATGGAAAACCAACATTCAGGGCTGGTGTGACTGAATGTGCATTTTTCAGTAAGTAGGGAAAAATCAAAAACATATGTTTTAAACATTAAACGTGAGTTTCATTCAACTTACTTCGTAACGTAAATAAATATTTGCAAGTTTTCGAACATAAGTAAAAAAGAGAGCTAAAATTGCAAAATACATATCACAAACACACATATTTCAATAGTGCTTCCATCCATTTTAAAACGAACTATCTCCAATTAAGTTAAAAAAAATAGTCTGGTACTGTCATCTGTTGTGTAAAGTTAAAGAGTTAAAAAAATTTTCGTTCATAAAAATTGAAATGCTCGAATTTTCCTGGCGCATAACTTCTGTGCACTCCAGCCCGGAAATATCACGAGCAAGAGATATTGGGTGAGAAAGCTCAACCCGTGAATCTGTAGAGAAGGCGAAGGAAGAGATCAAAGAAGAATGGAAAAAAAAGAACCTTTTCATTTTTGATCTTGAACCCGTCTAACCTGTTCACTCTCACCATTAAAAAGACTCAATGGAGAAGACTTTTTTTTTTTTTTTTTTTTGACCGATGTTGCTTCCCAGAATGGTTCAGAATGATTCTTTGAACGCTGGGATGGGGAATTCAAAGAACCATTCTGGGAAGCAACATGAGTATAAGAAAGATAATTTTCTGTAGCGCATAACAAGAGCTCACAGGTTAAACGTGTTCAATAGTGTGTTAAGAGACTAAAGGAATCACTGTAACAGGTGTACTACAGTTTGTCTTTTTTCCTGTCAATTACAATTACTTGTTTGACTACACTTAAAAGAAAAACATCGACCGAATTATTATGATACATTCATTTATTTATTATTACTTTTATGAAACAGTTAATTATTATTACTATGGGTATTATCACATAAAGATCTTCAAAAAGAATTATTGCAAAAGTATTCAGGTTTTTTTCCCCATCAATCACAATAAGGATTTTTTAATAATATACTTATATTTAAAAGAAAAAAAAATCAACCAAATTATTACGATGCATTTATTTATTTACTACTGCCATTAAACAATTAATTGCTATTATCATACTTGTCATTCTATCAACATCAAAAGAAATTACAGCAAGAAGCATATAACCAATTTTTCTTTTCTCCCGTCAATTGCAGGTGTTCTTTCTTTCTTTTTTTTAAACTTACATTAAAAGAAAAACTTATGATACATTTATTTGTTATTATTGTCATGAAACAGTTGATTATTATTATTATTATTATTATTATGCATATTATCATATAAAAATTCTCCTAAAGGAATTACTACAAGTATTCTACCAGGGTTTTTTTCCGTCAATCACAGTAAGTTTTTTTTAATATACTTACATTTAAAAGAAAAAAATCAACCAAATTATTACGATACATTTATACATTTATTACAGTCATTAAGCGGTTAATTATTGTTATCATTCTTATTATCCTATCAACATCACCTAAAGAAATTACTGTAACAAGTATGTTACCAGTTTTTCTTTTCTCCTGCCAATTACAAATATTTTTTTAAACTATTATAATTAGTTTTAAAAGGAAAAATTCAACAGAATTATTATGATACATTTATTAATTTAACTGTTAATTACTATTAATATTATGCATATCATCATATAAAAGTTTGCTAAAGGAATTATTGTAACAAGTATTCTACCAGTGGTTGCTTTTTTTTACGTCAATCACAATAATTTTTTTTAATAATATACTTATATTCAAAAGAAAAAAAAATCAACCAAATTATTGCGATGCATTTATTTATTACTGTCATTAAACGGTTAACTATTGTTATCATACCAATTATCCCATCAACATTACCAAAAGAAATTGCTGCAACAAGTATGCTACCAGTTTTTCTTTCCTCCTGTCAATTACAATTAATATTTTACCTAATATAATTGCATTTAAAAGAAAAACTTCAACCGAATTATTATGACAAATTTATTTATTTATTATCACCGCCATGAAACAGTTAATTATTATTATTATTATTACATTTACTATCCTATCAACACCATTATAAGAAATTAGTTCAACATTAATTTTAACCATTTTAAAAAAAGAAAAAAAAGTTTCTAATTACCACTCAGGTTCCACACGGCCATCCTGAGGGTGAAGGGCCACGACGCCTGAGCCCTGTTTATGCCGTAGCCGTCAATCAGGGCGACGTAAACAACGCCACTGCACCTGACAAGCCCCTGAATAACGAAAGTCACCCAGCAGCATGCCGCCGCTATCACCCAACTCCACCGACTGTCCGTTCCCACCTTCGCCATTTCCACGACTGATTCGAAATTCGAATTCCCCACTGCAGTTCCGCTCTCTCGGCACAGGGGGCGCTACGCTAATCCACTTTTTTTTTCTTCTTTTGTAGAAAACAAAAGGCGGATTATGAAGGATTAACGCTTTCTCTCATTTAATATCATGTATCTATTACGCTGCGCTGGCGAGCGTAAAATAGTTGGGAGATAGGTATGAATCTTTGTCCTTGAGTGTTACTTGTGGAAAATTGAAAAAAAAAAAGAACTTTTAGAACTATTATGAGAATTATTATTATTATTGTTATTTTCAAGGATGATTGTGATGAAACTTGAGTTTTGTTACTATTATTACTAGTATTATTGTTATGCAATGGTTTTTGTCACTAGAAACTGTTAAAACATTTCGTCAACTTTAAGACTTTTAAATAAATTTAAAAAGACAGTAATTGTGGTGGAAAGAATGCTTAGTTGAATTCAGAAAGAAAAAAAAATGTGGTTGGCGCAATTTTAATCTAATCTTTTTTTTTTTTTTTTATGAACAAAATATTTCGTTGTTCACCAAACATCAGCGACAAAATTGCCGATTCAATATATATATGTATATATATTTCGGTTAAAATAGCACCAAACTTATTTGCAACAAAATTTTCTTCAACTCGAGAAATATTTTATTCAGTGGTTATTGGTAAAAACTACTGTATATCTATAGCTACATGGATATCTATAACTACTGGATATCTAAAACTACATGGATAGTCTATGGACATCACGACCTATGGAAATTAGAGGATGGTAGATACTCTCCACAGGTGGATTTCACATAGTGGATCCATGGGGAGGAGAAGATGGCACAATCACCTCCCCCTCCCATGGGCTTCAGCAGAATATTTTCCAGGGGGGCAAAAGATTACTTCAACATATTACTATGTCGCGAAGAATAAAAGGGCAGGGAGAAAACGGCATACAGAAGTCCAGGAAGGGACAAGTGCCCCCTTTACTCTATGCTGCCGACGCCCATGCCCCCCCTCCATGAGCGCACTTATACCCGCTACTAAATCCATGCTCAACCTTCTCAGTCTTACCATTAGAATATTCTCTGTTTCATTTTTCTAATGATGAGAGCGAGCAAGATAAACATGGGTTCAAGGTTAAAACTGAAAAAAAAAAGAACAGTTTAAAAAAAAGTTGACCCATCTCTGATAATATGCTTCTTCCTACTTATCGGACAAGGGGCGAACCCAGAAAAATTTCTTTTTCTGGATCCACCACTCTTCCCCTCCTCAATATTTTCTGAATCTATCGGCAGCTATTTTTTCTTTTAATTTTTGTCTGTCCAGTAGCAGAATGATCCGACGACTATAGGCTTGCCCTGTACAAGGACCGGAGATTTTATGGGCTCTAAGCGACTAGGCTATTTCCGGACTTTGCAGTGATTATACATAAAATCTCTTGGTGTCTTATTTCCTTTGATCTGTTCGCTTCCCCTGTCATAAAAAAACGGCAGCAGACATCCCCTTTTTCTGCCCCATCGTTGCGTCCAGGCATGTGTCTTCGAATGCTAGAAGCAACGATAGGTACATAAAGGGGAACTTTGCCGCCACTTATTTGCGTCGATGAGAGGGGAGAGGATGAGTATTTGCTAAGCATTTTACTAAATATGATGCGAAGAAAAGGTCTTTCATTTTCGTCATGGTTTATCGTTCTTGTTCCAAACTTACCTATTGATTAAAATGGGGTGGTTTGGGGAAAAGAACATGCGTATTCTACTCTGTCCAGCAGCCCTACCATTAACCCTTTAACGCACAGTGTTCCCTCTCTGGGAACACCAAACTCTGACGTTTTGACTGTTGCCAGTCACGAAGAATAGATTTGATTTCTATAAAAATAGTTGCGGGTGACCTAGCTCCACGAGAATGCTTTACTTTTTAGCACGTCATTTCCCGTAAAAAAATGGTCACGTTTATTTTTAACAGCACTGACATCTGCTGAAAAATGGAAGAATGCGAGAACAGCTGGATAGATTGCCCAATGCTGAAAAAAGGGCAGCCGTTGCCATCGCTCGACTTAACTACCAGCAAGATGACGGACGATCGAAACGTTCATCGCGTGCCACAGATCTAGAGACCCTTTTTTGACGACAGCTGGCTCTGCCGGCATAGCCAGCTGTCGTCAAAAAAGGGTCTCTAGATCTGTGGCACGCGATGAACGTTTCGATCGTCCGTCATCTTGCTGGTAGTTAAGTCGAGCGATGGCAACGGCAGCCCTTTTTTCAGCATTGAGAAAGGGTTGCGCCTCAAAGGGTTAATCAAAGGCAGGTAACTTTCATGTCAAAAACTGTAATACACTGCTGGCCATCGTAAATGCAACACCCTGAAGGAAGCATGCAAATAATATGAAATTTACAACATGCATTAGCTGAGGTGAGATATGCAAATGATTAGAATTTCAGCGCAGACGCACATCAAGCGCGCCTGTGGCGCCACCTCAAAGCGCTATTTAAGGCTTGGAGATTTCGACGGTTTCAAGTACAGCAATTGTGTTTTTCTTGCTTTTTTTTCAAAAAAACGATAAATTATGCCTCGTAGGAAACAACGATCATCTTTTGATCAAGTATCCGAGTTTGACAGAGGAAGGATAGTGGCATACCGAGATTGTGGGTTATCTTTCAGGGAAATCGGTCGTCGTATTGGACGAAACCAAACAACTGTGATGCGGATATGTGATCGTTGGGTGCAGGAGGGTACGACGGACAGACGTGATCGACCGCATCGACCTCAGTGCACCACGTCACGTGATGACAGGCAGATTGTACGCATGGCAGTGACGGACCGCTCAGTCACATCACGAACCATATCACAGCAGATTCAGTCTGTAACGCATCATCCAGTGTCTGCGCGTACCATTCGACGTCGTTTACAGCAGAATGGTCTGTCCGCAAGACGTCCGTTGCTTTGTCTACCTCTGACGCGGAACCACAGACGTCTCCGCCGCCAATGGTGCGATGAAAGAAGGATGTGGACGACAGAATGGAATGAAATTCTCTTTACTGACGAGTCACGCTTCTGTATGCAACACCACGACGGTCGGATTCGAGTCTGGAGACACCGTGGAGAGAGGATGCTGAACAGCTGCATTATGCACCGTCACACTGGTCCTGCACCGGGTATTATGGTATGGAGCGGTATCGGATATCTCTCTCGCACTCCTCTAGTACGCATTGCCGGTACTTTAACCAGCCAGCGCTACATCTCCGAGGTGTTGGATCCAGTTGTCCTTTCTTACCTTCAGGGCTTGCCAACAGCCATATTTCAGCAGGATAATGCACGGCCACACGTGGCACGCATTGTCCAAGGGTTCTTCGTCAATCACCAGATTGAATTGCTTCCCTGGCCGGCGCGCTCTCCGGATCTTTCGCCGATAGAAAACATGTGGTCCATGGTTGCTCAACGACTGACCCAGAGTTCATCCCCAGCTGTCACACCAGATCAACTTTGGCAACGTGTGGAAGCTGCTTGGTCTGCTGTACCCCAAGAACACATTCAAAGTCTCTTTGAATCAATGCCGAGGCGTGTGGCAGCTGTGATCTCCAACAACGGCGGCTACTCTGGGTACTGATTTTGGCAGGAACCACGCTTCATAGAATGCTGTAAATTTAATCATTTGTTACTTGGTCAACATGTTATCTACACAATAAATTTTGTTGCGATATCTCTTGTTTTTCTTGGTGTTGCAATTTGGGTGGCCAGCAGTGTAATTATAGGGAGAAAGGGGGTGGGGGTAGTATGAAAATTTGCAGGTACAGTAAAATCTTGATAATCCGACAAATATGGGACCAGACAACCACCGGATAATCGAAAAATTCCGGATTATCGGGAGTATAGAAAATTTACAAATGCACATTTGTTTCTCAGGAAAAAGTAAAACATAGGATTTTGCTATGAAAAATAAGCATTAATCGCTTTTGTTTGAGCTGTAAATTTCATCAAAAACGCACTCTTGCAAACGTTTAAGCACTGGGACATCATCACTTGCTATAGGGGAAGTTGGGGTACAATGAAACGTGCAATCTAAAATCAATAGGATTTGTCACAGAAAGTTGAAATTCACACATATGTTGTATCCATTAATTTTATTTTTGTGCATGGAAATTTGTGAACCGGAATAAAAAATGCAAATTTTGTTCCATTGTACCCCAACTTCCCCTACCATTTTCTTCTTGCAATGCCGTAGTGAACGGAGAATGAAATCGAAACACGTGTTTCTCGAGGGCTCCGGATTCCAAACGCGCCGGATTAGCTAACCGCCAGGTTATCAAGATGGCACTGTATTAGATAACACTTTCCTATTTTGGCAACAAGCGGTTAGAAGTTATTACCTGGCTCAGTCTGACCATATTGAACGCCCGTGTGGAAGAGAGGTGTCTGATTCAGCTCCTTACGTGTTTTTATATTTAACACGTCGTCTGTCTGCCAGATCGGAAATTTTCCAAAATTTCTAGAAGGTATGCCGAAATTTTTAAATGTTATATATTAAGGCATCGGAAAAAAATGTCATTTTTTAATAATATTTCTCCTATTCAAAATTACTGAAGATAATGATACGAAATTCGTCATGTATGTGAGTTCTTTAGCATAGGTACTAGACTAGACAGCCTTTTCCTAAGCTTACAACCTATTGGGGCAATAGGTGGACCAAACCGTCCTTTTCTCTTGAAAAAACGTTTTTTTTCTTTTTTCTTAATTCCAAAATGTTTTTTTTTCTTTTTTCTTAATTCCAATACGTTTTCTTCCTTTTTTTTTTTAATTGAAATATTCTCCATTTCAATTAGAAAGATATATCCATAAAATTCTTGCTGTAAAATACAACAGATATAAATACCTAAAATAATTTCAGTACATATTGAAATTCGTCTTCTAATGAGGGTAGACATCTTTCTTGGAAGAAAAAAAAATATTTTCTGTGAAATTCGCGCTTTAAAATGTAACAAATATAAATCCTATGTGCATGCAGGGAGGTAGTGAGAAAAAAAAATTGGGGCGTGCCCCAAAGGGGAAAAAAAGTAGAATTTCTTACAAAAATGCTTTATTTATTGATATCCAATTAAGAAAAATCCAAAATTTCTGGGGGTACTGGGCCTCAATGGCCCACCCTCAAGCTAAGGTAATTTGATGTAGAATTTCTCACAAAAATTCTTATTTATTGATGCCCAATTTAAAAACATCCAGAATTTCAGGGGGTGCCAGGCCCACTCCCTAGCTAAGGAAATTTGATGAAAATTCCTAACAAAAATGCTTGATTTATCCATATCCTATTAACAAAAATCCAAAATTTCCGGGGGTGCCTCGGCCTCCATGGACCACTTCCTAGCTAAGGAAATTTAATGTAGAATTTCTCACAAAAATGCTGCATTTATTGATATCCAATTAACAAAAATCCAAAATTTCTGGGGGATCTGGGCTTCCATGGCCCACCCTCTAGCTAAGGAAATTTAATGTAGAATTTCTCACAAAAATGCTTGTTTATTGATATCCTATTAAGAAAAATCCAAAATTTCTGGGGGTGCTGGACCTCCATGGCCCACCCTCTAGCTAAGGAAATTTGATGTAGAATTTCTCACAAAAATGCTTGTTTATTGATGTCCATGGGCCTCCTCGACCCACTCCCTAGCTTAGAAAATTTGTTGTAGAATTTCTCACAAAAATGCTTGTTTATTGATATCCAATTAAAAAACATCAAAAATTTCCGGGGGTGCCAGGCCCACTCCCTAGCTAAGGAAATTTGATAAAAATTCCTAACAAAAGTGCTTGATTTATTCATATCCTATTAACAAAAATCCAAAATTTCCGGGAGTGCCTCGCTCTCCATGGACCACTGCCTAGCTAAGGAAATTTTCTGTAGAATTTCTCACAAAAATGCTTGATTTATTGATATCCAATTAACAAAAATCCAAAATTTCTGGGGGTGCTAGGCCCTCCATGGCCCACTCCATAGTTAAGGAAAGTTGATGAAAATTTCTCAGTGAAATGCTTGATTTATTGATATCCAATTAAGAAAAATCCAAAATTTCTGGGGGTGCTGGGCCTCCATGTCCCACCCTCTAGCTAAGGAAATTTGATATAGAATTTTTCACACAAATGCTTGTTTATTGATGTCCAAATAAAAAACATCCAAAATTTCTGGGGGTGCCAGGGCCACTCCCTAGCTAAGGAAATTTGATGAAAATTCCGAACAAAAATGCTTGATTTATCCATATCCTACTAACAAAAATCCAAAATTTCCGGGGGTGCCTTGGCCTCCATGGACCACTCCCTAGCTAAAGAAATTTGATGTAGAATTTCTCACAAAAATGCTTGATTTATTGATATCCAATTAACAGAAATCCAAAATTTCTGGGGGTGCTAGACCCTCCATGGCCCACTCCCTAGTTAAGGGAAGTTGATGAAAATTTCTCACAAAAATGCTTGATTTATTGATATCCAATTAAGAAAAATCCAAAATTTCTGGGGGTGGCTCGGCTTCCATGGCCCACCCTCTAGCTAAGGAAATTTAATGTAGAATTTCTCACAAAAATGCTTGTTTATTGATATCCTATTAAGAAAAATCCAAAATTTCTGGGGATGCTGGACCTCCATGGCCCACCCTCTAGCTAAGGAAATTTGATGTAGAATTTCTCACAAAAATGCTTGTTTATTGATGTCCAATTAAAAAACATCCAAAATTTCCGGGGGTGCCAGGCCCACTCCCTAGCTAAGGAAATTTGATGAAAATTCCTAACAAAAATGCTTGATTTATTCCTATCCTATTAACAAAAATCCAAAATTTCCGGGGGTGCCTCGGCCTCCATGGACCACTCCCTAGCTTAGGAAATTTGATGTAGAATTTCTCACAAAAATGCTGGATTTATTGATATCCAATTAACAAAAATCCAAAATTTCCGGGGGTGCTAGGCCCTCTATGGCCCACTCACTAGTTAAGAAAGTTGATGAAAATTTCTCACAAAAATGCTTGATTTATTGATATCCAATTAAGAAAAATCCAAAATTTCTGGGGGTGGCTCGGCTTCCATGGCCCACCCTCTAGCTAAGGAAATTTAATGTAGAATTTCTCACAAAAATGCTTGTTTACTGATATCCTATTAAGAAAAATCCAAAATTTCTGGGGGTGCTGGACCTCCATGGCCCACCCTCTAGCTAAGGAAATTTGATGTAGAATTTCTCACAAAAATGCTTGTTTATTGAAGTCCAATTAAAAAACATCCAAAATTTCCGGGGATGCCGGCCCCACTCCCTAGCTAAGGAAATATGATGAAAATTCTTAACAAAAATGTTTGACTTATTCATAACTTATTAAAAAAAATCCAAAATTTCCGGGGGTGCCTCGGCCTCCATGGAACACTCCCTAGCTTAGGAAATTTGATGTAGAATTTCTCAGAAAAATGCTTGATTTATTGATATCCAATTAACAAAATTCAAAAATTTCTGGGAGTGCCTGGACCCCATGGCCCAACCCCCTACCGGAAATTTAATGTAAGTACAACTTGTCTGCAAGAGAAAACTTGTTACATTTATTTGAATTTAATATAAAAAACGGCTTCACTTTCCGGTCCCTCTAATATTATCATCAAACTGCCCATGGGCAGGAGGGGCCATGCCCTCTCATAGCTCCCCCTAGCTCCCATATTATTATTATGATTTTCGTTTTGGTATAACGTCGAAGTCGTTCAACACTAAAATAGAGTAATATTTTGGGACAGGACCCATGACTTGCCCCCCCCCTCCTGAAAATAATGCACAAGATTATATATATATTCTTGTGGAAATCGGTGAAAATTAGAAAGAACTTCAGGAAATCAAAAGGAACTTAATTTCTAGAGGGCAAAGACGTATACTGGAAATTTGAGAATAGTCTAAAAATTTATTTTATAGAAACATCGTCCCTCAAACCGTACAGTAAATTCAGAATTAGAATAACGGAAGAAATCAATGTTTTGCAATTTAGAATCAGGGCAACTAAATCTAACAGAGCAATACAGATAGTACTTCAGAAAGGTAATGTGAAAAATAGAAGAATTTGTGCGTGTGTGTATGTGTGTGTGTGTGTGTGTGAGTGTGTGTGTAGGCGGGTGTGAAAAGAACAGCCCGCATTCTAAAAAATGCTTTGATGACGAAGTCATACATAGTTTAACGCAGAAATAATATCCGGGATGGAATCATACTTTTTACGTTATTTCTGAAAAACAAAGATCGCTCTGAGAAAAAGTAAATTATTTAAAAAAATATATAAATAAAAATACTGTTTCTCAATTCTTTCTTTTTTCGAATTATTTTCTCCTCTGAAGACTAATTAACTGTGCACGGAACTAACGAACTTTCACTTAAATATTTATATTCTTATTTACTTACTTATTTCAAGTGATATCCAGACAACTGCAAAAGAATGGAAATATGGAAGGGGAAGGGGGTTCCAGTGGTCCCTCGCCTGGAACCCCCTTCGGATTTTGATTTTTGTTAGTAAAATGATAATGATATAGTGTCCTTTTGAGAAAAATACTGCCATTTTTACCGTCTGGAACCCCTACGAAATTTTTGGACCCCCTCCAAAATGTTTTTCAAGGGTGGAGGGGTAGGACCCCTGAACTCAACCTCCGTTAAATACGTCCTTGCCCCTGGTGTAGAATTTTTGAACTTTTTTCTCCCCCGATAATAAATTCAATAATCACCTTTACACAATTACCAAGTTTCATAGCATTTGGTCCAGTAGTTTTTCTTTTCTGATCGTTTTAAAGTGGAAATTTAACTATAATCACACTGCACGATTTCACCTGTTCAATTTGCATTTTGAACAATTTATAGACCTATACAAAAAGTCCATGGACTCTCCGAAAATTTAGCCTGGGGCAGCCCTTGAACATGAATACCACTACGAAATATCTATGGCACCCATACCTATGAGCCGTGTCCCTCCCACCCCGTATCTCGCAGGAAAAACGTATATTGCCGTAATCATGGGTACCGGGAGGGTTGTGTGCAAATGCATATATATATATACATTAAGGTAACATATTTATTAATGACTATGTCATTTTATCTCTCAACACCCTTTATTGAAAAATGTGTCCCAAAAATGCGACATAAAAAAGCGACATAAAAAGGACATAATTTAACATGTATTTAAATACTATTAGTTCACAACAGCTTTAATCTATTGTTACAATATTTCGTAAGCTGTAGAATATGCTTCACATGTATTTTTCTATAAATAGGTTACACTCATAAAAATTTCAACATAGGGTTACCAGGCGAAATACGCGAAAGATGAGCGATAAAATGACATAGTCAATTAATATGGCAATAATGAAACTAAAAATTTAGGGGGGTTCAGGGGGGGGGTCTCCCCCTGACGAGGCTCGAAAAGCCGAGATTATATATATATATATATATATATATACAGAAAAAAATATATTAAAGTGAAAATATAAATATCTTTTTTTTAAATTTACAGTAAAAAAAAAGCCTGAATGATATTTTGAATTCTGCATGTAATTGTCACATTAAATTAGGTTTTTTAACCTGCGTTTATGGTTTAATCTTTTCTGCCATTGTACATAAATTTTTAATTCTTGAGAAGTCGTCCACATATTTATTTTTTAAAGAGACTGCTCATAGGGAATAATGTTGGCACGCGTACTGTGTTTCCCCTTAATATAATGATCAACGCTTTCGATCTTAGTAGTGGTAAATGCTTCACGGCAAGTGCCCATCATTAGGAAAAATATTTTGAAATAATGTATGATTAACTGCAATTATTTTAGGAGTTGAGACTTAAAGTTTAACATTTCTCTTCAACATTAGAGAGGCAATTTTTCAGAGATTTACCGTCTATTAGTTGAAAAATTAATAAAAACTCGTATTTTTTGAGTTTTTTTTTTGACACGGTGATTTCAAATATTAAGTGAAGGCATCACTATATCACTTTCGAAACTTTGGATGTGTTTGACATGACCCCTTAGCGTTCATAGGAAAAGAGCAAAAGACGATCCCCAATTCGCCAACAAGGCGATAAATAAATTTAGATAGCAACCAAGACGACTTCAATTTTTATTCAATAATTAGCTGTCTATGGCAGCCTATAATTATATTTCAAGACAGTGTTATACATAGGAAATTTAATATAATTTTTATTAATGTATAAAAATATATATGTGTAAAAATCTCTCTCTTCTTCTTCTCAGAAAGATATTTTTATGCATATACTTTATAGTAATTAAAATATTAAGAATTATTTTAATTTAAGTTTTAAAATTTATTAAAAAACAGTGTTTTGATATTTATGATGTAATATATAATTCACTGGTTGATGTGGACCATATTTTACATAATACACTACACCAACTATTTTGATAATTATACTGTGCCTATAGTTAGCGATTTGTATTATACTGGTAACTATATATTTACTGCTGTTAGTAAATTTATTTATATTTATTTACTTTTTAATTTTTAGTATTAATTTTTAACAGATTTTTTTCCTCGGTCCTGGCAACACTTAATATTTTTTACTCAGTGTTGCCATCATTTGGAAATCTTCACTTACGCTATCATCTCACTTTACTGCACTGCTAGTTTCGTCGTGATTCTATAGCAGCGATAATGCACCATGCTGAAGTATTAGCTATCTTTCTGTTTTATTTCTAAACGTCTGCATGTGGTACATAATGAGCGTTCAAGAGTTTACAAATTTTCAATCCACTTTCTTTTATTTAGTTTTTCTAAATCAGTCAGCTGTCACATGGGCATCAAGCATGTTATTTTTGTATGTCTTTTATGTTATATAATTAGGCGAATGAAGGCATGTTTCTGCTGGCATGCAACTGTTCTGAAGGCATGCTTTTTGTATATATTGCTTGTACACACACACGCACATATATATGTATGTAAGTACATCTTGGGTGCACCCCTCTAGAAAATATTCTGTCGGCGCCCTTGGCCGTAATGATTCACGTAATGATATAACTTAAAAGTGGTTCAACACTAAAATATAATCTTTCTGAGGCAGGACCTCTGATTCCCCCCCCCCCCCACACACACAAAAAGTTATATGGGCCATCTGAACCATATTTAAGGTAAAAGTACGACTATGTCCAAGTAAGGACTACCTACTTATGAAAATTCGAAGAAAAAAAGTTTATTAGTCACATATAGTGAAGTAAAAGATGTGCAACCAAAGATAAAAATAAGATTATTTTATTTTAGTTGTTCCCGTGGGTGAATTATGAGCTTTTCTTTTCCCCCAAAAAGTAAGTTATTTAGTACTAGTACTTTTTAGGTGCATTTTCAGCGCCTGTTACTTTATTTCCAAATACATCCGAATAATTCTCTAAATAATGCATTTAAAAGATATCCGTTTGACAAATTATTGAAAAGTTAGAATTTCTGAATAACCTCGTGCCTAAAAACAAATGAAAATTCTACAGCTCGAGTATATCCCGAACTCGAACTGCTAAACCCATCTCTTCTGTGCAGTTGACTGTTTGATGCTTTCATCTTTTTTCATGATTACATTCATCATTTTTTAAAAGAATAAAATATCTGTGCCATGATGTCAAACTTACGCCATTAAAGTAAATTGTAAGACTTAATAAATATTATTCTTTGGACTTATTTTTGTGATTTGCTTTTATTATTATTATTATTATTATTTATCAAGAAATTGCAGGCGTTTCCGCCAAATTCTCCTAACATTTCTTCTAAGAATTGCGTTGTTACACAATTTTACTTTTTCCCATGAAAAAACGTACGATAAAATCATTAAGCGTATCAAATCTACATCTGTGTATGTGTAAATATTTTGAATCCGTTATTTCACATATACGAAAAAAAAAATAATAATAATACAATTGTTCAACAGTTTGACCCTATCTAGTTTTTTAGTTCCCTATAAAAAATCTTTAAAAAACGTTATATACTTAATACCGTAATTGCACAGTAAATGGAAGGCCACATATTTCTAATACAACTAGCAATCTCTTAACTGCTTTTTTCCCCCTTTCTGGTTTCACTCAAATGAAACAATTGCTGTCTCTTACAAGTGATCGACAACCGTAAAGTTATACCGTAAATAAAAATGCAAGAAAATTTCTCATAAAGAAACAGTTTTCAGTCTGATTAAAATCGCAAAAGCTGTAAATGTATATATTTAACATATTCAACGCCTGCGATTTCTCAAGAAAAATATTTGGAAACATATTGCACGAATTCCGACAGCTAGGGAAAATATATATGCATATTACGAGAATTCATGTTGCACATACAAAATATTCGCTTGAAAATTTTGTTCACAGCTGATTTTAATGCTCTTTAATTGTTGCCGATATTTAAATATTCAGTACAGAAAACAGAAAAAAGATTAAGATACATTGCAACTTATAATTCATGAACAGAAGAAATTTTTTATCTTTTCGGCAAACATTCTCTGTAATTTTTCATCCTATTAAAAAGGGGTGCATATTGAAATTATGTTTCTTTTACAGGAGCACCCAAAAGAATTTCAATATATTGTGCTATATTGGTAGACATTCTTTAAAGGGTATTATACATATATTAGGTAATTTCAAACAAACGTAAATTGGTATATGGTAATAAAGCTAACAAAATAATGATCTTCATCGAAAACAGCGTCTGTAGCGTTCTTCTATACAGGAACTTTCAAAATAATTCCAATGCATTGCAGTCTGCGACAGTTAGAGACATTAATCACAATACAGCTAGTATATAAACGTTTATAATAGTTTGCTCTTCTTCATTTACAAGCTGGAAATTTTTTTTAAAGTTCTTTTACATTTCTTGAAAAATTGCATTAATAGTGATTGATATAGAGCGTTTTAAAAAGTTTTCTACAAAAATCTTGCCAGATTTAAGTACAGTACATCACCAAATTTGGCCCAAAAAATATTTTTATATTGGAAAGTGCTTTATAATTAAATCTAATAATACCGGCACGGGCCCGCGACCAGCGGTTGCGGAACATTGGTATACTGCGGACCGGCCAACGTCTGATAATTTTACAACGGCCCGCTGAGGTCTGGCTTTAAATGCTTATACTTTAGATTGTTTTCATTTTAATAATTTTAATTTAATTGTAATTAAATATGCCTTCAAAATATAATACAGCTACACCAAAAAAGGAATATAAAGTGATTCAGGAGTTTAACTCTAGAACGCTAAATCTATGGCAACCCTGATTTTTATGACCGTAATTTTAATTCATAATATTGAAATGTTTAATAAAAAATAAAATATATACAAGATTTCTCTTGTTACAAATAAATTAGCACAAACCAGACAAAGTTGTACAAACCTTAGAGAAATGACCACAATAAATAAATAATTCAATGCTCCTTGGGCGGCCCGATACCATTTCATCCATGGACCGGCACTGGTCCACGGCCCGGGGGTTGGGGACCACTGGTATATTATTAATTACAACGATGCTGTAGGTGAAAAGAACAACAACAACAAAATTCTAAGTCTCTGACCCCAAAAACCTAATTAATTAAAATTATTCAACGAAAGTTTGCCTCTACTTGAGGATGTCACTCGGCCCTTTAACGAAACTTTGCTGCTTTCTAAGGAAAAATAAATAAATTATCGCTTAAATTCTATAAAAAATAAAACAAATTAAACATCAACCATAACTGGTCACGGCTTGAATAAATATCACTCTCTTTTGAATCAATAGACCTTCTGAACGCTTCCTCAGCCGGCTGCTTAAACTCAACCAAGCAACCCACCAACCATTTCATTCTGATGGAAAACAGACGTTAATCTCGGGCACTTTATAAAGTGGAAATACAAAAATCAATAAAATTATCTTTTCATGAGTTTAAATAAATATATTTTTCTCACGATACTTATTTAAAATGCAAAGAATGTACATTTACCTTGAACGCACTTAAAGCACCAAGAATGTAAACTGCAGAAAATAAAAGGTCTAAAAAAGTTCTCGATTAAACAGATCAAAGTAAACACCGCCACTCGTTCTGTAGGAAGTTTAAATCTTGTGGGAGGGGGGGGGAGAGATTTAAAAATCGTAAAGCACTCTGCATGAAGGTCAGCAGCAATTTATAAATCATTAAATGCTCTACTATTTATACAAGCGAATTTTTAAGGAAATAAATCACTTGAGCGTTGTTTTTACTTCCTTGTACGTAGTATAAGGAAGTAATGTGATCCCGAAAAATTTTGGGGGCCAAATTTCGACATAAAAACCAATTTTGACTACCTCTAAATTTAATTTTAAAAAATTTTTCGATGCATCTCATCGTAGGCTAGCATGCACGATCATATTAACGCGTCTGCAACTCATTTTGACCAGTGGCGAGTCTACTGTGGCCAGTTTTTCCATGCCGTCTGTACGTACGTACGTACGTACGTATGTATGTAACTCGCATATCTCAAAAACTATTGGTCGTAGAATGTTGAGATTTGATATTTAGGATTGTTCTATGATCTAGTTGTGCACCTCCCCTTTTGGTGGCAATCGAATGGATAGTTTATGTACAGGACCGCCCAAAAGATTCGAAATACATTACGCTCTATGGGCCGAAATTCATTAAACTCGCCTAACTCAAAAGCTATTAGGCGTAGAATGTCGAAACTTCATATTTTGGATAGTTGTAACATCTAGTTGTGCACCTCCCCTTTTGGTTCCATTCGACTGGATAGTTTATCTACAGGACTGCCCAAAACATTCGAAATACATTACACTCAATGGGCCGAAATTCATTAAACTCGCATATCTCAAAAACTGTTAGGCGTTGAATGTTGAAACTTTATATTTAGGATTGTTGTAACATCTAGTTGTGCACCTCCCCTTTCGGTTCCATTCGACTGAATAGTTTATCTACAGGACCGCCCAAAAGATTCGAAATACATTACGCTCTATGGGCCGAAATTCATCAAAGCGTTTTTTAGAGGTATTGGGCTATTTCAAACGACTCAGAAGTGATATATGCTGTAAAGAGTTAGAAAATGAATTTCTCCATTAAAAAAAGTGTCTTTATCATTTATAGTTCTGCTACAGGAACACTCAAAAGATTTCCAATACATTACGGTCAATAGCAATTTTAGGGGCATTCATCCATTTCAAGCACAATACCGTCCTACCACATAAGTTAGGTAATGGTCCGACCACGGTCACGTGCCTCCCTCAAGAACTATGCCAAAAGTCGCCAAGCTTGGCGACTTTTGGTGTATGTGTGTGCATATTTAACTCTCAAATCTCAAAAACTATTATGAAATTTCATATATAAGAATGTTGTAACATCTAGTTGTGCATCTCGATTTTTGGTTCCAATCTACTGGAGAGTTTATTTACAGGACCACCGAAAAGAATTTCAGTACCTTAATGTCTATGGACATCTTCAATATAATACAACTGTAGACAGTCATTGTTTGGTACATGCCCAAAATCTCGCCGTCTGTCCTCGACCTTGGCGAGTTTTGGCGAAATATCGCCAAATTTGGCGATAGTCAGTCATTTGGTCCATGCCCAAAGTATCGCCATTTGTCATCGTTCTTGGCGAGTTTTGGCGAAATATCGCCAAATTTGGCGATAATCTGTCATTGTTTGGTTTATGCTTAAAATCTCGCCAAATGTCGTCGACATTGACGAGTTTCGCCGAAATATCGCCAAATTTGGCGCCAAAAATTATTTCCTATTTTGTATAACTATAAAACTTTAACCCGTAGATTTTTTAACTGTGTATTTAGAACTATTTTAATATCTAACTGTTTTCAATATCTTTTTTGACAGCAATCGACTGAGAATTTATTTACATGGTGAGCCAAATGACTTTGAATACATTGAGGTGTATAGATGCATTCAATTCATTGAAAGTCTGTGGTCAATGACTACTTTGGCTATCCCCAAAATCTCGCTGACTATCTCAAGTTTGTCGGCTTTTGGTGAAATATCGCCAAATAAAGTGTCAGAAGGAAATCTTTCAAATTGAACTCAGCTTGGCGATATCGAAATATTTGTCTAGAAATCGCTAAACCTTACTATTATTGATATTTTATCTCTTTCAAACAAATAAATTTAGAGGAAGTGCATCGAAAATATTTTTGATCTAATGGACGTGCAAGGAAGTCATGTGTTGGACACATCAGATTTTTTAAATAAAATAAACGAGGTAGTTAAGAATGTAAGTAAAATTGACTTCGTATGTACATCCGCATTCATGAAGGGTTTTTAATATTTTTTATTCATTTATTTTTCTTTTATTTTGTTTTTTCATACAATTTTAATAAAAAGACATACAAAAATACATTAAGATGTAGTTTTCTTGACATCCTGTTAGAAATGTATTTAAAAAATATATATTTATTAACGAAACACATTAAGACATAAAAACTTTTGTATCTTCTATCAGCATTCAAAATTACAGCAGTATTTAATCTTTTTATGCAGAATTTTTTTCTGCTGTACTGAAATGCTGTGTTTGATGCTTTTTTATGTCGAAAACAAACAAAAAAAATATTAAACACAGACTTACTTGCTTATTTAAAAGAAGAAAGATAATGCCGAACACACTTTCTCACTCTTTTTCTGGTTTGTCTTGATTTTTTTTTTTTTTTTGGTAATATTACGATAACTGCTCTGCCGCTTGCGAATTAATCCGTAAAACAGGGAGTAATGCAGCGTACTGGATTCCTTTAGTCAGCATTGGGCGTGCTGCTCCCCAGCATTTTAGACCATAGAGTTATTATTGTACTCATCGAGTTACTAGAGTTTATTGTACTCATCGGGTCTGCTCCTTGAAAAGAAAGTATTGAAATGGGTCCGTCTTTTCCCGCTGGAGATAACGGATATCGCCCAAATATCTGTAACGAAGGGATAATTCAAAGTATTAAGTACTAAGAAGTTTTAAATAATGTTTTTATTAAAACAGTCTTGGATACATTAACTATAAGAGAAAATGTTGTTATTATAATTTTATATTCGTTTAACTTGTTTATTTGAACTTTCTTTTAGGAGAATGATGTAAATTTTAGCTAAACCTCTTGATTTAAAAATAGTTTCCCCCCCCCTCTTTCAGTGTATTTATTCCTTGCCAAAATAAAATTAACAGTTTAATTTCAAATAATTTAATCTTATAAATAAAAATGAAATTCTGTTTGTTTGTTTGTTTGTTTGTTTGTTTGTGGATTTGAGTTGTATACAAATCCACAAAAATGGACCTATCGGCCTGAAATTTAGCACAGATATGTAAAATAATATAGAATAAATCATAGTCCACTTTAAAACTTTGAAAGTCCACCCGTTCCCGGAATTTAAGAGATTTTTTATGTTCTCCACGCAAAAACTTTCCGTAATTGTAACCCCTGTAGTGAAAAAAGTGTGAAATAAGGATCGTGGTTGCCATGTGTGGCGATTTTGCCGAATAAGATGTTTTAAATTCTCAAAGTAAAAATAAAAGAATAATAATGATTTTTTTTTGTTAGTTTATATTCGTAAGGTTATATTTTTTTTAATTATAATATCGTGTGCATGGGAAATCGGAGCAGGAATGAAATGTTTTATACGCAAAACAATAAGAATTGAAGATTTCCGAGGCTAATATGTTAAAATTTTTTAGTTTGGCGAAAAAATAAAATGGCTCAAATGCCGAGAAAGTGAGTTCTAGCGGTTTGCACAGTTTCCAGCTTGGCGCAATTTACTGAGAGCTTAAGGAAACGGATTTTTGAAAACAAGTGCAAAGGTTTTATTAGAATACAGCGTTAAATTTTAATGATCCGTGCGAAAATAATGCAGTTATTAAGGGATTTCAAGCGATCTATCTTCAGCATTCTCGCGATTTTGAGGAGGATTCTAACGCTTGGCGCTATTTATCGTAATTTAATCGTCTGCTATTTGGGTTATGAATACACCTGCGTATAAGTTTTTGAAATTTTCATTCAGTTGGAATTGTGCATTTTTCTGAGCAGCTTTTCTGCATCTAATGTATTACATCCAGAAAAAAGGATGTTAGAAATATCTATTTTAATTTTGTTTAATCACACTCATGAATAATGATACACTTTCCAACTTAATGAAAGAAGGAACGAAAATAGGGAAGACCCATGGATTATAACTCTTTTTATATATAGCACTTTAGTGCGTATTTAAAAATCTGAAAGTGTGTCAGATTTTCTATGATTCTAGCGCTTGGCGCAATTTAATGAGAGGGTATTTTTAAAAACAAGCGTAGGTTATCTTATAAATAAAAATGAAATTCTGTTTGTCAATTTGTTGATTTGGGTAGTATACAATTCCACAAAAATGGACCTGTCAGCCTGAAATTTTACACAGATATGTAAAATAATATAGAATAAATGATAGTCCACTTCAAAACTTTGAAACTCCACTTAAAAACGTTTTCTTCCTGAATGGTTTTCTTAATTTCCGTTCCCGGAATTTAAGAGATTTTTTATGTTCTCCACGCAGAAAGCTTTACGTAATATTAACCCCTGTAGTGAAAAAAGTGTGTGAAATAAGCATCTTGGTTGCCATGTGTGGCGATTTTGCCGAATAAATTGTTTTAAATTCTTAAAGTAAAAATAAAAGAATAATAATGATTTTTTTAGGTTATTTTTTTAATTATAATATCGTGTGCGCATAAGAAATGAGAGCAGGAATGAAATGTTTTATACGCAAAACAATGAGGATCGAAGATATCCGAGACTAATATGTAATTTTTTTTAGTTTGGCAAAAAAAAAAAAAAAATGGCTGATAGGCCAATTTTTAGAAAGTGAGTTCTAGCGGTTTGCACAGTTTTAGGCTTTTTGGCGCAATTTACAGAGAGCTTAAGGGAATAGCATTTTTGAAAACAAGTGTATAGGTTTTCTTAGAATACAGCATTAAATTTTAACTATCTGTGCAGAAATAATGCAGTTATTAGGGCATTTCAAGCGATGTAGCTTCAGAATTCTCGCCAATTGAGTACATTAATTTAACTTGGGGGAAATCCGCCAAATTTCAGAAAATTGAAATCTTCGCATTTAGTACATCGAGGTAACGATGAATAAAACATGTTATAGTTGATAATTTAAAAAATGCGGCTGTATTAAGGGATTCCACTTTTCAAATAAATGCCTGGCGGTCGAACCATTTCCCATTTTGATTGCTGCTAAGTCAATGCTTCGAATGATTCCCTGACAAAACTCTTGCAAAAAGCGTATGTTGGCACTTTGGCGAGGCTTAGATTTGAAACTGGATTTTACTTGAGACTGGTATATACGTATAATAAGACTGGTTATAGATAAAAATGAATGTTGGTATGTGTGTAGGAGGTTGAAAAACTCCAGCACCATTTCACCGATCACCATGAAATTTGGTTCACCTAAGTCTTTTATCATGGAGAAGGTTTTTATGCTATCCGTTTTCCTCTAACTTTTCACTAGGTGGCGCAGCAGAACGTCGAATTCTATTCCGTTTAGCCGTTTGCTATGCGAATATCGTCCAACCAATTTCGATGAAATTTGGTACACGCGAATATTAGAACACGGAGAATATTTTTCACTATCCATTTGCTGTTACTTACCGCTAAATAGCGCTGCAACGCATCAACTTCTATACCGTTCGACCGTTGGCATAAAATTTTTTATACTTACACATTTAAGCACGAAGAATATACTCTAACTGTGTTACTTTTGATGTTACTCACCACTAGATGGCACTGCAATGCATTATTATTTTAATTCGCCACTAGATGACGCTGCAGCAGGCCAAATTTTTGACCATTCAAACGGTGGCTATGAAAATCAGTATACATAGCTATTTGAACAATGAGAATATTTTGGCGTTATCCATTTTGCTATAACTCGCCACATGACGGCGCTGTAGCAAATCATTACTTTAATTAACCACTAGATGGCCCTGCAGTGTATCACTTCTTGACTGTGCGAATGATCGCTATGAAAATAGGTATACATAGATATTTGAACACGGGGAAGAGTTTGGCACGATCCATTTTCCTATAACTTGACACTAGATGTCGCGTCAACACATGAACTTCAAGACTATTCAGCCGATCGTCATGAAAATTCGTATACATCGATATCTGAATGCGAAGAATATTTTTGCCGTATCCGTTTTGCTAAAACTCGCCACTAGATTGTGCTACGCCGCATCGCCTTCTGCACCGTAAAAACGATTGCCTTGAAATTCAGTATGCATGATTATTGAACACAATATAACGCGATATCCATTTTGCTATATCTCTTTATTACAATAAATAGTAATCACAACAAATATTAATATCAAAAAGTCCATTCATTCCCGTGCGAAGAACGGGTACTTCAGCTAGTAATTAAATATAAACAAGCCGCCAAGGCGGCCAGCTTCGTCGCCCCATACCTTACTCTTCTTTATACTCAGTTCAGCGTTGGACTTATTTCAACGAAAATCATGTTTCTTTCTTTTAACAGTATTTGTCATTCAATTTACGTTAGGGTTGCTACAAATTTTGGCGGTCATCATAAAAGGCGATGATAGCCGTGGTGTCGGTGCCAAGTACTAACATTTCAAAATGTATGAAAAGACACAATTAATGACATTTCTAAAATGATTATAAAAGTGCCGTATTGGAATGATAACGTGTTGTACAAATTCCTGCAGAAATATTTCTTAATTGCAGAAGCTGCGGGCTTTCTCAAATTAGAGTGGTGCCGTTCTATCCATAAGCTCCATGATTCCGCTACTGGGTACTTTTTCAGTTTAATAACACCAGTGTTAATGTGCCAAAGTTAGCAACCTGGTGTTTACGTAGTATGGTTGCATTACTTAATACGCAACCTTGGTTACAATAATATAAAAGAAACAGGAAGTGGCTAATATGTGCTTTAGCCCATTGCAATAAACGCCCCAAAAATTGTAAATTAGATATTTTAAAGCTGTGAAAATATCCGAAAGATATCTTGCATTTTCGCGTGTGCGTTATTGTTATTTTGTAATCTAACTACTGCGTGACACACACAAGTAAAAGTAACCAGTAACGAATGTGTTTGCTTCATTTGCGTCATTGAACTGTTAAAATGGATTTTTGCCCATGTGTTATTGTTATTACGCTCATGTTTTCATCTGGTTGTCGCCCTTCGCAGCGTAGAAATAGCGTCGATTTTGGTGCCGCATACGTTGGTGTTTTATAAAAGTAGATAATTGAAATTGGGAGTTTGAAATCTTTACTGTTGTTTATGATTTTCCCTTTGGCCAAAAACTCCTTAAATCTAATTATTCCATTTAAAAAATTCTTTAATAAATATACCAATACTGAAAATTATTAAAAGAGTCTTTTACATGACTTATTTAAAAGATTAACCACAATTTAGTTTTGTATAGTAAATAATTGAACAAAAACTCATTTTTGTAGAGCTCAAAATTACTTGTTGCACTTAGCTATTTCAATGAAAGTCTACCTCTATTTCTATAATTTAAGAAACTCATTTTGAACTAAGTTAGTAATAAAAAACATGACACGGGTTACATATCTATTTCGGTTATAGAAACAATACAATAGAATACAATACAATTTTTACTCAAAAAAGTTCATAAACTGCTTTGAAAAATGAAGTTGTATCTTAAGATGCTTTTCTTTTTTTTGGCGGGGGGGGGGGGGGTTAATAATCAAAACTAATATCACAACCACCATCTAATTATCAGTCCATGCATTTAACTTACTAACTATCATACAGTATTTTTACAACAAATTTTATTACTAAATTGCAGGCAAAGAATTCGTGTAAAATTCTGTTAATTTGTGTTTTTAACATTTTAGCTAATTCATCTGTTTAAAAGAGTGTTTTGGATGTCCTCTAGACTTTAGATTACTCCCCCTCCCCCGCTTTCCTTCTTTGAGCTCCATCATTTCACTTCTTACAATGATTATTTGAAAGATATTTCATGCAATAGGAAAACATTTATTTATTAAAACTTCTGTAGATATCCCACAAGGACGAATATTAAGAGGAAGATCATTTTATAAAGAGATGTTTTTCTTTTACTAGTTTATGTAGAAGGGTTTTCTGATAATTAATATTTAAAAACCGTTCTTCAAATTTGTCTGAAATTAGTTTGAAATATTTGAAATGTTAATAATACTACTTTAATTCTGAACCGCTTAAGAAGCCATTGCAATAACCATGTGACAAAAAAGGCTACAGATTCATCTCTATCGTCTGAATATTTACATCCAAGATCTTTGTCTGATGTTTGTTAATAGTGATTTAAACTGTATGAAATTGAATTTTTACTTTCCGAACATGTACCATGTAACGAAAGTATTGTAATCATGAAAAAATTCGAATTCGAGATTTTGGTGTATTGACACGTTTTGAGGTCTCCTGAATTCATTTATGCTATTTTTACGAGATGTATGTATGTATGTGTGTGTGTATGTGTGTTTGTGTATATGTGAGTGAACACGATAGCTCCTGAACGGGGCATTCGATTGAGCTCAAATTGGGTATATATGTTATAAACCACCGTCGCAAGACCGGTATTGATTTTGGTGTGTTTAGGACTTATAGTTTTTCAACAGGGCTACGAAAAAGATTTCTTTTATATTATGGACTATGGGGAGAAATTCTTGAAAGTTCGCTAGCGTTTAAACGATACATCCGATTGAACTTCAATTTGGTATATATGTCTGAATTATTCATCGATTAAAATTTATTTAAATGCTTGGTAATGATCTTATTCGTAAGTGTTCGGAAAGTCGAGTGGAGTCACCCCAGATTTTTTTATTTTGTATCCTACATACCAGCAATGTATATCAAAACTGATGAAATTTGTCTGAATAAATCAATAATAAACGAAATAACATTAATAAAGTAAGCAACTGTAAGCTGGGGCCGATCTTCACTTGCAGATATTCCAAATATTGATGAATTGATTTTCCTAAAAATTAAATCAATACTTATTTTCAAGACTTTTTTTTTTGTTTCTTTCTCTCTTTTCTTAACTAAGGACATTTAGCTATTACTTTTATTATTACGAAACTAGAGCACTATGTATCGTTTGTTTTGCGTTATGGCAAGCCTACACGACGTGCATCTGCCTACGGAAGGGAGTTGCCTTGGTAGGAGCACTTTTTAAGGGGTTCTAACGCATATTAAAGTTACGTCTGGAGAAAACCGACCCAAACTCCAGACCATTGCACTTGAAGCCGCGCGGTAGCCCCGAACGCGGGACCTTCACACTTCGACTGTCTACCCGCCACGGCCATGGTGAGGCATATGTATCATAGAGCCTTGATTAAATGAAGTAACTGGGACTGATTACTTTAAAAAAATCTAAGTTTTCGGGAAATAGAGAATGCTTCAATTCTGAGATCGTACATGTAATTAATCACACGTGCTATTTCTTAAGAGGATCAAAAGATCTTTATAAAAAACAAAGTTAAAGCAAAATATAAGCAACAGCAAATTAGTACAAGAGTAGTACAATGCACAGTTACTTGAATTTTATAGTTTTGAAATGTTATAGTATTTAAGTAGACATTCCACAAAGGTATGAAGTTTGTTTGGATGCAGTTTCGAATGATTTTATTTTGCAGCTCACGTAGTTGCCTTAATATTTTCTTTTTCTTGGATGTTTAACATTTTAGTCAATAGATGTCACCACCACACTTTCTCTTAATTTTAAGTTGACTGCTTGAGACATCCACATGCATAACTTTCGTAACGTAGTATAACATCTGATATGATATCACACATAATCAGGGCCTGATTTCTGGGAGGGCATTCGGGGTAAGCGCCTGGGCCCCCAATAAAAGGGGCCCCCCAAATTGTTCTTTAAGTTTGAAAATTTTGAAAGTTTCCGAAAGAGGGGATCCCCCAATGAAGCTTTTGGCCAAGGCCCCGAACTCGACAAATCGGCTCCTGCATATAATGATTACGTTTTTATTTTTAAAAAACTAAACTGAATGAACAATAAGTGCTTTCATTGGTTTAAAAAAATTAAGTACCTAGAGAAACATTTCTGAATTCTCTCTGCTGCTACTTATGCTTGGCTAATATGGATTTTTCGATATCCCGCCATCTAAACTCAAAAAAAAAAAAATCTTAAACTGAACAGGGGCCTATAAAACTTACAGTGTTCGACAGTTCTTCAAGACTGGTCTAACGATGCAGATTCGTTTACATACAAATAAAAAAGCAGAACTGGATGGACGAATGCTCAGATTTAGCATAAGTGGCGTGAGGATAACCATCACTATCAGACCATGAGGGGTCAGGAAATCCACGCTGCTAATTGGACGTGGGGAAGGGGGGGGGGATCAGCATATTTCATAAATTGTTACCTGAATAAGCTACTCACGCTTACTAATTAAACCAGTCCCCTTGCCAAAACACTATCACAAACAACCTTGATATAGTTTTTCCGCAAATTGTTTACCATACTCACGCGTGTCATGGTGAACTGATGTCGGAGCAAGACGTGTTCAATTATTCCATGGTTTGAGATTTTATATTTATTTTATACTTAAATTTCATCTACTTTGAAAAAGACGAATGAATTAACAGTGTAGCTTTGACGAAACCTGGCCAGTAAAGCAATAAAAAAATTAATAAAATAAAATAAACAAGGAAATGTCAAAAAACACATTACAGTTTTTTAAACAAGGCTTAGCCAAGTTATATTAAATTTTTGTTCTGTTTAAATTTTTCAAATAACTGAAAATTAATTCATGCGATGACGTATTTGTACACGCTCGTAGCTGACGAATAGAACAAAATAAAAAATAAAAAGTAATGATTATAGAGGTATACTTTTCGTCAAAAGAACCTCAGTAACGTTCAAACTTAAATATTGAATACACTACTGTCGAATTTCGACCACTGGATCACCTCTAGTTTATATAAAATGAATTAAATATTTTATCTATAGTGCGTAATAAACATGATAAGGAAAATTCATTGAAGAATTTTAGTAAGACGGCTTAATCGCTCAGAATTCGTAGATTTCTATTTTTCTAGTTTAAACAGGGTATTTTCATAAAATAAAATTGTTTTTTTCTGATTAAAATATATCCAAGAGATATATCTAGTGATTGAAATAAAACGCCCATTATATTAAAAAAAGTTTGCCTTCTAAAATTTCACCTGATTATAGTTTCACCTATTACTCAACAGATGACGCCACTATTCTTTTATAAAACAATTTCTATTTCTGCAAGAAAATTATTATTTTTTTTTTAATCAGCTGTGAGATTGAGCACACATGGGAATCTCTTCACTTGCTTAAAGATCAGGAGTGAAATTCTCTGTTCCAGTTCTTGAATGGTCGCCCCCCCCCATCTCCCCCTCCCTCCGCCTTTCATCCCGAAGCAAGAAAAAAAAAATTCGTCTGCTTATTAGAGATGAGTTCGGGCTCATTTTTTGGAGCCCGAGCCCGAAGACTTTTTATCCGAGCCCGAGCAATTTTATTTAAGTCGGACCCCGAGCCCGAAATTTCAGCTAAAGATAAATAAAATTGAAAGTAATTCTTTGATAGAATACAATAAATTTTGCCGTTTGCGCAAATTAAAGACAAATATATAGTTGCAAATTTTTTATGCACTTTCTAATTCTTTATATCTATGTTTATGAAATAATGTCGGATCTCATGACTAACTAAGCCGCCGTTCTGAAATACCCAAAGACCTTCACGCGCCTTCTAGGCGCCTGTGCTACTATTTTTTTATAAGTACTTTTGTTTTCCATATGAATGACTTTTTAAAAATCTGTTTCACGGAGTATGCTCAATAAACTAGAAATTTTTCACGATCCCGAGCCCGCCCGAGCCCGAACGCAATTGTGAATTACAGAGCCCGAGCCCGGTTCGGGCTCGGGCTCGGGCTTTCGGGCTCGGGCTGAGCCCGTCTCATCTCTACTGCTTATCACTTTGCTAATTAATATTTGGTACAGCTTGGGTATTTGCCACTATGACGGGATGCTAAATAGGTAAATCAGTTTGCCAAAACTTATGCTTAAGAATGCATCTAACGGAATGTAATGTGTGTAACTGATGCAAATGTTGCATTTTAGCATCCCAAAGCGCAATTCTCTATTCAAACAATCGAGGCCTTATTTATTTTAATTGGAGAAATCAAAATAATTTGAAAGTTTCTTGAAGAAACAGCACATTTAAAAGTGGCGCAACATAGGGATGATTATGTGTAAAATGGGATAAAAAATAAATGTTATCTTATTTCACTGTTCATTCAATGATTGATTGTTGACATCATTATTTTATTTATAGGGTGTTCATAAAATCTTCATAAAATTGACCTCGTGACAGCCCAAAAGAAGAGAGGGAAAATGTTTTTACTGGAATTTAAAGTTTTCAAGTGCCCTACTGTTACTTTAATATTTCTACTGACTATTCCCGTGAATGAATACGAATTGTGTCAACGTACTTTCTCATTATGCTGACTACGGTTCTTTAAATGCTCTTCTTTACAAATGTTCTACTCTGCCAATTTTCATCATACATGTATCGTTCCAATACCATTTATGCTTTTTCAATGCGCTGATCAATTTTCGCAGGAAAATTGAGGGTGTTGCCATTGGAAAATTTCCAAATTCTTTCCACTGTAACCGTGAGAACAGTATTATTTAAACAATCCCAAATCTCATCTTGATTGAACGAAATGCCGGCTAGATGGCCATATACTGTGGAAGCTCTTTTTAACTAGGGGCCAAGGCCCCTAGACTCGCTACGCTCGCTTTTCGTATGAGGCATTCGGCCCCTAATAAGGCTTATTCGTAAAAAAGGCATAATTTCAACAAACTAAACCCTGTGGTTGGACCAGATAGAATGTTACCGAGCTACACATTGCTTGGTTCTTGCATGTTGCTTGGAACATACAAATTTAAACTTCGCACTATTTTTAATTATGTGAAACTCATGGAACACCTTGCGTATAAGCCAATTATGGCGAATTTTCATATTTTGGCGACTTGCGTATACGTATAGTTAATAATTAGCTTTAAGAAAACAGTACTTCGTGTGTTTTCTTTGACAGAAACTACGTAACAGCTTGGCACCAACGGCGACTTTTCATTATTTGACAATTTACACATGCTCACAACCTGTAATTACTGCTCATTTAAGGTTACCAGAAAACCGTTATCCATATTTTCATATACATAATCCTTTGCAAATTGGCGTATGTCGCACCACGAATTATATCATCTCGCCGCGCTGGCAAATATCCAAAGTACTATAACTGCTATAATGGCATAGTTAACGCCATCAAATATTTCTACGGGTAGCAAATACTCCAGCTGGACCGAACCGGCTTTAAAATAATCTGCATTTTAATTATTTTTCATTTTCAAGATATTGGATTCTAACATTTTTGAACTCACGTTTTAGATTCACTCTACTTGGAAAGATACCATTTTGCCAGATCGTACCTAATGCGAAGATGGCGCTTTTAATATCAGTTACAATCAGTTATTCTGTTTTGAAAACACGAATAATCGCTAATTCTAAACTTCTGTTTTCTAAGCGAACTTACTATTTGAAAATTGTCAACTTTCTGCTATTTATTTCATATACGTCTTAATTTGGCGTAAAATGGGTGTCATTCTACTTCATGTTTGTCAATTTCACGCGATTCTACGTACTTGGAATTGCTTTGTTGCAAAGGAATGAAGGATTTTATGCCAAATCTGGCAACCATTATGTTTTAGTTTTTCAGTTTTTTACTAATATCTTCTAAAATAATTCGATTTCCGAAATTTAAGTCAACTCATCAGGTTCCTCGGAATTTCCCGAATCCGTGGACATGTTTCTCGAAATTCAAATCCCCACGGTTTAGGAGAAGATAGGCCAACAAGCTCTTGACAGCGTCGACAGCGGCCGTTACTGTTTTTTTTTTAGAGTAGAGATATAACCATTCTGCATTCATTTTTCTATGAGAAGATAGTGTACACAGGATACTACATTTCTACACCCTTTCTCGAATATTCTCCATAAAAGTTTCGCCTACCTTGCTGTGCATTTAAAGATAACAACCTGTTCTTTTGGAAATAGCGAGTCACTTTCAACGACCGCTGACAACAATTGTTAAGCATCGGGGTTTGCCAACTGGAGTATTTAAAAAAACAAAATTGGAAGATTTAAATCAGGCACCCCCGATTGGAGCGTCCTCTGGAGCATTCTTCCTCGTGGATGACGACTCTGGTATGACATCATCATGAAAATCTTTGTCATGGCAGAAGTTATCTAGCTTAAAAACTGCTGGCTGCAAATAAACACACCGCACGCTGGTGTGAACGCCCGGTTGCCTGAATAAAATAAGCGACTCTCTCCCTCCTAACTAAACTAGTCCTCCTTGCCAAAACACTGTCACGGAACCTTGATATACTTCTTCCAAAACTGTTTACCACACTCGTGCATGCCACGATTTTAACCCTTTGAGGCGAAACCCTTTCCCAATGCTGAAAAAAGGGCAGCCGTTGCCATCGCTCGACTTAACTACCAGCAAGATGGCGGACGATCGAATCGTTTTTCGGCCATTTTTTTGACACAGCTGGCTTTGCACCGCATACAGTCAGCTGTGTCAAAAAATAGTCTCTAGATCTGCGGCATGCGATGAACGATTCCATCGACCGCCTGGTTGCTGATAGTTAAATAGAGCGATGGCAGCGGCAGCCCTTTTTTCAACATTGGGAAATGGTGGCGCCTCAAAGGGTTAATTCATATCTTTAATTAAATTTAAAAATAAATCTCTTTCATTTGTTCTTAATATTTCGCTGATTATTTAAACCACTTATAGTAGTCAAAGTATTGCCCCTAAAATTATAGCGAAAAATGACCAATGTTCCCAATTGGGAAGAAAGTGAAAATTGGGGGGTACAATTTTTTCCCCATTTAAATGTCTAATATCTTTTAACTGACGAATTAGAAGGCAAAATAAGCAACAAACAAAAACTAATTTAAAACATGACTGGATCTGAATTTTTTGTGTGCTCCTAAGAACTATAAATGCTACATACACACTTATCGAGAGAACATTATTTTGTAAACCTAAAAAACTTCTATTAATTTTGTTTTGTCTGAAATAAAGTTACGTCTCCAATGTCCACTTTCATCGGCTATAACTGCCGAAGAAATGTAACGTGTTCATAGGCGTAGAGATATATGGGCCCGTGGGGCTCGAGCCCCTCCAATAAATTGTGAATAGGGGCTGAGCCCACCCAATAATTTATCCCTAAATACAGAAAACTAATTTAAACTAACATAAAAAAAAGTATTCACGTCATTTAAAAACGTTTAAAAAAACCTTTACTTAAAAAAAATTTTTCTTTTGATTTCAATCCAGATTTAGTATTCATTGTGACGCCACGTAACACACAATGTTACTTATAAGCTGCCCTCGCCAGGCTCTGGTTAATTAAAATCAGGTTATACAATGTAAAGTATGAAATGAAGAAACGTTCATATGTGTCTAAAATGCACTATCTCATCGAAAATATTTTTTTTCCTCTGGATTTTTTACTTTGCTTCTATTTTTAACTTATAACATGGTAGGAAGATACCAACATGGATACTTACCTTACATTGGTGTAGAATTCTATGGACCCATAGAGCTCGAGCGCTTCCAATAATTTACACTTATATGTAGTAAGTCAAAGCTACCAACTACTACGGAATATAATTAACCACTTTTTGTAAGCAGTATATTTTTTAATTATTTTTTTCAAAATAATAACCAGTTCGCGTGCGCAGCACAAAAATTTTGCTATATTTTAAGCCGAAAAATCATGTGGAAAAAATGGTTAATTATATTCCGTAGTAGTTGGCAGCTATGAGTAAGTTATATATACGTGAATCAGTGGCGTAGCCAGAAATTTTTAATGGGGGGGAGTTACGACTTCTGCAACTCACATATATGTATACGGTGTATGATAAGGGGTGTATGATAAGGGTGTATGATAAGGGTGTATGATAAGGGTGTGTATGATCATGGGGTGTATGATAAGGGTGTGAAGAATATACATTTTGTATGGCAAAAAATTCCTCATGGGGTGGTTATGACCCCCCTAACCCCCCTTGGCTACGCCACTGACGTGAATATATGTGGTTGTGGGGACTAGCCCCCCCCCCAATAATTTTGAAAACTTTACGCTTATGAACGTGTTTGAATCATTTGGAGTTCTCCTTTAAAAACTCATTTAATGCTACGTACACCATTTTCAAAAAGGTACATGTCACAGTATATGGCAATACCATATATGAATTTCGTAGCGATAGATGCATATTTGCATCAGAGAAACGACAGACAAATAGACAAACTTAAATCAAAACTACTTTTGAACTTTGGGGAGAAAGGTTGAAAAGAAAAGTGTTTCTTTTGGGAAATTCAAAGTTATATCACCAATAAATATGAAAATGGAACCTAAGAAATTTTTATTTTTAAAGGCGGGGAGGGGGGAAGCAATTAATTACGAACAAGGATATCTACACCAGGGGCGTAGCCAAGGGGGGGGGATAGGGGGGTCATAACCCCCCCCCCCCCCATGAGGAATTTTTTGCCATACAAAATGTATATTCTTCACTCCCTTATCACACAAATGTATGCATATATGTGAGTTGCAGTAGTCGTAACCCCCCCCCCCCATGAAATTTTCTGGCTACGCCCCTGATCTACACCATTCTTTTGTTACGAATAGAGCTAAGAAGAAATAATAATAATTGAAGATGCACTTCTCTAAAGCGAATAATTTAAGTAAATTCGATGGGGATACTAAAGCATGTTTTGATTTCAATACGTTCGGCATAATCGATGAGAATGATGTTGGACTCCTCTTTACACCGTTAATAAAAGCAGTTAACGTTCCAACCTATGGAGAAATTTGATGTTTAACTGATCAATGGAACCGAATCATGGTTCAACGTTTCTGCATAAAAAAGTTGCAGCTGATTGGTTTCCATTGCATGGTGAAACGTTGAGCTGCTTCTCTAAACGGTGCAAAAGTACTGTAAATGCTACTGACCCCATTCTCAAGGAGGAACTTTCTACAGTAAACGATGATAACAAATATCGTTACAAGCCACATATATCTGCAAAAGTCAGAGCAATGTATATTCATGTAAATTAGATTGGCAAGCCTACACGAAGGACACCTGCCTGGGGGGGTGCCTTTGGCAGAAGACTTTTAAGGGTTTCTAAAGCGTTTTCACGTTACATCTGGGCTGTCCTAAACTCCAGACTTAAATCGATAGCTGCGCGATAGGCCCGAACCCAGAACCTTTACTCTTCAGACATCTACCATGCGACGACGATATATAAGTGGGCCTTTGAAATCAAGTACTAAGTTTCGAAAATAAATATACCTAAACAGACTTTAAAGCTTCAAAAGGCGAGTGTTCATACTTTTAAAAGAAAACTGGTACTGAAGATTGCTTGTCTCGCAATCAGTGTAAAGTTACTTAATAATGGAACGGTTACCGCACTATCTCTCAGGCCCCTAATTACAAAACAAGTCCGAACGAAATTTTCCGAAGGGAATTAATTCGTTCTCTCTCAATTACATCGAACCAGAAATGCTTTTTACGAGTCCGTACTCAAATAAAACTCTGCCATAAATCAGAACATGTTTTTTTTATCTTCCTAAAAGTGCTATTTTTAGGAGCAGCGAAACAGGAATAATAATAATATACAACTCTTGATGAAAGGACATAACACCCTATTAATTAAAGCCACGAGGAAGTTTACTGAGATCACAGTTCACATCATACATCTTTTTGAACATTCAATCTTTGTGTGGCCTTATACGATTGACTTATCAAAGCGTTACCTTGGCCGAGTTTTCCCTTTCATCTCAATGCTTTACAATATGGAAATAAATAAATAAATAAATGATCCGTCAAAAGATTTTTCCGTGTCCTCAAGAACTTCTTCCAGAATTACTCCGATATCGGACCAATTTTGAAAGGACATTCGCTTTGCCGTGAAAATGTCTTTACACTTATAAGGAAAGCACTAAAACAGCGGGTCCCTATCACTTGCTGTTTATTCTTGTTTTTACTTCAAAATGTATCCATTTTAGCTTAAAATGTGTATTCAAACTGAACCGATAACATGATTTTGTAGAAAAGGCGACTGAATCTTCATTTTTTAAGAATAAAAACTTTATGTATGCTCAGGAATGAGAATGGAAGGGGCCAGCATCGCAAGTTATCCTTTGTTAGGGGGGGCGGTGATAAAAGGTTGGGAACCGCTGCTTTAAAATATTGAACTAACCTTCAGTTTCAAATTGCACTGTCACGTGCGCGTTAAAAGGTATTGCTTATCTGAATCACTTACTTTTAAAAGGCAAACAATCTTTTTTTTCAGTATTTCGCCTTTTCAGAGTATGCCTTTTGCATATTAATTTCTCTGAGAACGTCAACGGAATAATTATTTTTCATCAGATTCAGATAACTTAGGTCACAGCATTTATAGTACTGTGGAAAAACAAAATTTCTTATTCTGTAGTTTCAGACTATTAAGATCAACCCATAACACGCCAATTTTATTATCCTTTCTTTGCAAATTCAATTATAATGCTTTTTAAAATTGAATTATGATTAAATAAGATCATTTCCTAATTACTGGGTTTGTTTACATGAGAATTCGAAAAAAAATAAAATTCTAAGTTTTATCGGAGATGTTATTTTTCCCATAAACTTACTTTCAAGAAAAGAAAAAGAATCTCGCATTTCAAATTTTTTAAAGAAATATATTTTTAGAAGATAAAGAAAAGAAATCTGACTGAGTAAAAAATAATTTTTTTAAACAGTTTATACGTGAATTACAAAATTCTGAATGGTTATATTCTTAGCATGGCTTGATAAAGCGTTTATTTTTCTTCGAAAAATAAACTTCATGATAAAACATTAAATTTGATTTTCCCATTAAGAAATATAGTTCTATGAAATATAAATAAATTAAAATAATTTTTTTAAAAATTCGATAACTGTTATTTATTGATTGTTAAACATTGGTTGAAAACACAAGTTAACAGTTGTGTACTGCAGAAGTATAGCGTGAATAGTTCGTTTTAGGCATAACATTACAGATAGTACATTTTGTACTCTACAGGAAGTATACTATACATCGAAAATACACTCGAACTATATTAATAATAAAATAATCTAGTGATAAAGTTTTCGCTACAAATTGTTGTCATTTAATTTGTAGAAAAGTGCTCTGAAGTAATGATTAAAAGTAATGTTAAAATTTGATAAGAATCGAGTAATTTAGTATTTATCGATATAGTTCTTTCTCAAAGAGTTACAAATCATATTGTATACCTTGTTTTCAAATGAAATTCAAATTTTTCTTGTATTTATTTTGCTTCCTACTAACGCATTGATAAACAGTGATTTACACTGATGAAACCTAATAATAAGTGTGAACTAATATTTATACAATAATAAATTCATTTTTTCCAACAAGAAAAAATGTATTGTCGGGGTTAACATTAAAAAAAATACCTTATACTATGAAAGAAAAAAAATGTAGCAACTACATTGTAAAAACCGACGAAGAAGTTTTATTTAATAAACTGTACGGACAGTTCTGGGTGGTACAAAGTGTTCATCTTTCTTCAGCTGCAAAAAGTTCCTTCTTCCACACAAGCAGAAAATGAGAGTAAAAAAATGGAAATGAAAAATGTAAAGGAACGAAAATTGCCAATCAAAAGAGTGAATAAGAAAACCAGAAAAAAATATGAGGTAAAATAAACGAAAATACAGAATCATAAAATATTAAATAAATAATAAAGTGGTACAAGAAAAGAAAAAAAATATAAACTTTTTTTATGTTCTTATCTGTAGCTCTTATTATATCAACTACACTGTAATTTCACTACTTAATAATGATGCACGACTTCTGAGGCTTCTAAAACGATCTTTAACTTGTAAACATTGTTATACAACATATCTACAAGCAATGCCTTACATAAGAGACAATTTTTTAGAAGAACGTAATTTGAATCTTGATTTCGGAAATCTTTATCGAAACGATGATTAGCAGGACATTAATCACTCAACCCGAAGAGATCTCTGTCAATCACATTACGCTTTTAAAAACCTCCAAGCAGTACGCCAAGGTCGGTGTCACGTGAAAGTAAACTTCCTCTCGAGAAATCAAAATTTAAATGATTATTTCGCTTCAACCCTTTGAGGCGCAACCCTTTCCGAATGCTGAAAAATGGGCAGCCGTTGCCATCGCTCGACTTAACTACTAGCAAGATGGCGGATGATCGAAACGTTCATCGCGTGCCACAGATCTAGAGACCCTTTTTTGACGCAGCAGGCTGTGCGGCACAGCTCAGATTCAGTCAATTAAAAATTCAAATTTATTATAATTTTTTGTAATTAAACATTAATTTTATTATTTAAAAATAATAATTACTATTTATTATTAATAAATGAATCATCTTTAGCACAAAAATCCCTCATTTAAATTAGTATTAGTAAATTATGGCCATTCGTATGCATTTACTATTGGTGTAACTTGGTAAGCATTTTGAAGATTACTACGTGGTGGGTTTCATGTACCAGCCAAACAATAAAGGTCTCATCGCTTATTCTTGCAAGAACGTCATCTAGTTATGATACAATTTATGTTAGTCACGCTGTTTACAATACATTTTACGATAATTTTTTTTTAATGAAAGTTTCTTAATCGGCAGGGGTTTGTCGTTTATTACAGTATCTAACACAACTTGTGAAGCGACATCCTAAAAATTTTCAAGTATCCGACATATTCATATTTATGTACGAAACCCACATAATTTTTTCGAACTACTGCCTTAATAAGATAACAAGATGTTTTGCAGATTTGAAAAGCTACTTTCTTTGGTAGTAGCGTTTCGATAATTTAATTCTCATAAAACCCTGTTAAGGTTATTAAAATGTGATTTTACCTACTTCATTATTTTTTTTCAATCTATGCATTACACAGGATCTGAAAGTTATTATGGCAGATTATTTCCCCTATTGTACATGAAATTATATCTTCAAGATGATGTATTCTTCAAAATAATTCTGAAACAAAAGGATCCGTATTCGCGAATATGACAACAAATGATCCGTTTTCATATCCGTATCAGGGGATATAAGAAACGGATGATCCGTTAACATATCCGTTTACTCTGATGTAAAAAAAAAAAAAAAAAGTTATCCATTTTCAGTATCCGTGGATCTAACTTTTTAACGATCCAGCACACTTTTAGTCTAGAATTGCAAAACTAGCAGCATATCAAAATTTTCAATAAAGGAATCTGATGGATCTCTCTGTTTTAAAAGTTATTTGACGCACAGGGGAAATTTTTCAGACAAGCTAATTCATATTAAAAAGTATGAAATATATTTAAGAACTAACATGATTTTGCTTTTTATAACATACTAAACTTTTTTAATTCATGGTCATAATTACCCGACAATTTTTTTAAAAGGTGGCGTAACTATGACCATGCATAAAAACAAAAAAGTCATTCTGACTAGGAAAAAACACATGCTCGTCTTTTGCAAAACTGTTTTACAAAGGGAATAAATAATCTTTCATTTTGTTGAAATAATTTGGTCGCAGCTTTGATATTTGTCACCGCGGCGGCATGAAATATTTCGCAGAAAATGCGACAATCTGAAAGGATTATGTATAAGAATATATTGAGAACCTGCTTTAATGGTAGCTATAATGAGAAATGACTATCGGTTAAGCGCATGCGCAAATTGAAAACGAATGAAAAGTCTCCATTGGTGGCAAGTACTCAAATTTGCTGAAAAATCAATAGTTTGAGATATTTAAGAATTTTGAAAATTTAGCTTCATCACTCTGGTGTAATGAAGGGGGGGGGGAGGTCAAGGGCGTCTATCATACCCGCTCGCAGAGGTGCGCCAAATCGTCCTTAAGACAAAGAAAATTTTTACAAAAATAGGAGTGTGGGGCGCCAAAAATGTATCCTGCTCTGGGCGCCAGTTCTACTCGCTACGCCACTATGGTCACTCAAACAACGTTTGCCCAGGACCGCAACAAGTTTACTGGACTGCTATTTAGCAATCTAACAAATCTAAAATTATAGAAGAAACGCTTATAATTATAATAAAAATTTAGTGTATTTCTTGTTTAAAGTTTTGCTAGCTTATATAAGCACGAGGTACATTCAAGTTAAAAAACCTACGATTCTTTTTCTCACAAGCTAATCATAGGAAAACAGTGAAACTTCCTTCACTTCTCGATGTAATCTTCCTGCAGCCGTACACATTATTGAGGACGTTTCTTTGGGAGTTTTATTGGACCACCGAAAAAATCGCTGATGCAATAGCAGGATAGCCTGTGAATGTGCGACCACGGAATGATTATCTTGTGAAGACACTTCCCCAAGAGAGACGATGTGAAGAGACATATCCACTTTCCAAGAAAATTCTGAAAACGGAAAGTGTCTTTCATCATTGGAAACAGCCAAAAGTTCCTAGTTGCTACGCCAAGTGAGTAGGGAGCATGGAAGTTTTCGGTGGTCTTTGGTCCTCTGGCAGTATTTGTGACACATCCACCCACATTGATTTGTCCACCTTTAGCACACTTTTCTCTTTTTCAACAAGCTTGATCATATCGTCAGACCGGCTGGTGCAAGACCAAGATTGTCTTGGTTTGTTGTCGCACGGCGTTCTACTCTTTTTTGATCTGTCGCACCCACAGACGCACATTATAGAGCAAGAGCCAGCGGCCGCCAGACCTTCGTCATAGTATAAAAGCTGAAACTTTCTCTGCGCATATTCCCCAACAGAGGTAGGAACAATCGGCCACTATAAAGTTTGGATGATCGTGGCTTTGGCAGGTAACAGGTGGCAAAGGTGTATAAAATTGCAGAAAATTTTCGTCATTTCATAGAGCTTAATTTTTTTATATGTTCTTCTTCGCAGTACTAGAAATCACTTTATCCCTTGCCAGACACTTTTCCATCGTGGCAAACCCCGCCAGACAATCTCAAAGTCATGGAAAACTGTTGTGTTCGTAAACTCCCGCGACGAAGTACGTCAAGCTGTCACAAAGTGTCAAGCACATTTTATACTGCTACTTCTGAACTTTCTTACGATGCTGCAGCGCGCTCGTAATAGAATTACGTTTTCCATGACTTTGAGGTTGTCTGGCGGGGGGTTTGCCACGATGGAAAAGTGTCTGGCAAGGGATAAAGTGATTTCTAGTACTGCGAAGAAGAACATATAAAAAAATGAAGCTTTATGAAATGACGAAAATATTCTGCAATTTTATACACCTTTGCCACCTGTTACCTGCCAAAGCCACGATCATCCAAACTATATAGTGGCCGATTGTTCCTACCTCTGTTGGGGGGTATAAGCAGAGAAAGTTTCAGCTTTTATACTATGACGAAGGTCTGGCGGTCGCTGGCTCTTAGACGATTAAACACATCCACGACACCATCACCACATGTCTCAGTCATGTAGCGAATGGATTTCACTTAACGCAATGATTACATGCTGTTCTCGTAATGAAAATGATGCCATTTTAAGCATTAAAAACAGTCCTCACTTTCGTGGCCGCTGCTACTGCGAGTTTTGTACAACATTGCAATTTTTTGTCAACTTTGTGTAACACACTATTTATTTCGTATACTTATTTTAATTTGGCGTAAAATGGGTGTCATTCTGCTTCATGTTTGTCAATTACACGTGATTCTACATACTTGGAATTGCTTTGTTGCAAAGGAATGAATGATTTTATGCCAAATCTGGCTACCATTCTGTTTATTTTTTCAGTTTTTTATTAATATCTTCTAAAATAATTCGATTTTTGAAATTTAGTCAGCTTATCAGGTTTCTCGGAATTTTTCGAATCTGTGGACACCTTAGTCGAAACTCAAATCTCCATAGGTTTAGGAGGAGATAGTCCAACAAGGTTTGACAGCGGCCGTTACTTTTTTTTATAATAGAGAAAATTCTAACACTTGAGTGAGGAAATAATCTAAAAAACACCACCAACAACAACAAGAAAGTCTTTGACAACAAAATGCTAACTCAAAAAAGCGTTACTTGGCACCTTTCAACTGTCGAAAATCGATAAAAACATAGATTTTTCAATTGTTTGCTTCAAATGTAGTTTGGCATATCTACTATAACTGAGGGAAATTTTAAAACAATCTGATAACTATAAATGTAGTAAAGTTTTAAACTCTACTCCTTTAAACGGTTTTCTCAGTTCTAATTTTTAAACAAATCACAGTATTTAAAGTGTTAAAACTTTAAGATAAATTGAAAAGGAACTTGAAATTCTTTTGTCAGTTCAATAAAATTAGCTTGACTGAATTAGGGATGTATTTCGTTACATCTTAAGAAGATAAATCTTTAAAAAAAAGCGAATAGCCATCATGCTTTTTCTACGTTTTTAATGAATGAAAATTTATTTCTCTCTCATTCATCAATAGCAAAACCCATTTCTAAAATTGTAAAGCATACTATTGTAATACAATATTTTGGTAAAGAATTGATAAAGGAGAAAGAAGGCATTCTAAAATTCTTTATTTTTAAAATAACATTTAAATTATAAAACTTTCTATTAAATTAATGTTTGCTTTTCAAGTGAAATTTTTTAATTTAATAATAAACTTTAATGAAATGCACAAGAGATAAGTAAAAATCCTTAAATCAATAGGTGCCCAAACCCTAAATGCGCGGTGTCCTCGCCGTGAGGTCAAAGTGTTCCCGACTGGGAACACCAAACTCTGACGTTTTGATTGTTGTCAGTCACGAAGAATAAATTATATTTCTATAAAAATACTTTAGGGTGACACAGTTGCGCGGCAATTGTTTATTTTTTAGCACATCCTTTCCCGTAAAAATTGTCGATTATTTGTAAAATTGTAAGGATTATTTTTAACAGCACTGGCATCTGCTGAAAAATGGAGAATACGCTGGGGCCATCGTGATTCTACCAGGCCTGCTTGTGCACTTCGAAAGAAGCCTACGGACGTATTCTCATTCGTTAGATGACGTACCTAAGTGCAGGAACCAATAAGTGACCATCCGTAGACCTCATTGAATGACTCATCGGAGTGCAGAAACAGGCCCGGTAGAATCACGATGGCTCCGGAATACGATGAAAATATATTGATATAGAAGAATAACTGGATAGACTGCCCGATGCTGACAAAAGGGACGACTGGCTGTGCGCACGCACAGCCAGCTGTGCCAAAAAAAAATGGTCTCTAGATCTCTACGATTCGATCGACAGCCATTTTGCTGGTAGTTAAATCAACCGCTGCAATTTTTCCCGCATTGGAAAATGGTTAAGCTTCAAAGGGTTAATCCATAATTTCTCCAAACTACAGGCGATAGAACCGAAAAAGCCTCACAATGTACCCTGCTTATTCCTCCAATAATAACACTCATGAAATAACCACCTGTGGAAAGTTCTTCACTAGTGTGAGGAGAAAATCCGAGATCTAATTTCTACAAATTCGTTCTTCAACGAGAATATTTTTTTCTTTCATTTCATTGCAATACTCAGATTTTTTTCCCCCCGGTATCCCGAAACAGTTGTTTTAATTCATCTACGGTGGAATTTTTGCACACCTACTATGAACGAACAGCCAGATGAGAATACTCAGCTGAAGCCGTGACGATACTGTAATAACGTCAGACTGAATAATTCATTTTATTATGCAATATAAAAGGAAGTGCGGAGCGTGGCACGAAGCCTTCGATGTCGAACGAAAATTTTCTTTAGTGAGATTTAAGCAAGTTTTAGATTTGGAAATAGCCATTGTTTCCAGAAAAATGAAAGTTTAGTATTAAGGTTAATTGAAGTGCATCAAAAATACTTATTATACAACATATCAGGGGTGTCCAAAATTTGGCATATCGTGCGCCAAATCTTTTCACAGATGAGTTCAGATGCTCCATTTTTTCCAGGGAAGAGTTCAGATGCGCCACACATTTCAAGCGCTTATTTTTTAGTTTCTTACTTAGCGAGTAGAATTGGAAAACATGAAAATGGGTAGGTTTTTGTTTAGGGGAGTAAAAGTAATACCATGTGAATATGACATTGAAATTACTGTTCTGGGGAAAAGGGTTTTAGAATTAATTCTTCGGATTTTTGGTAGGGGACAAGAGGTGGTCCGATTTTTGGTGACTTTTTTTTTTTAAGTAAAAATGCTTCCATCTGAAGTAGCATCATAAATTATAAGAAACGAAGTTTTTCCGGGCACGAAATCACTTCAAAAAATCTTTAATTTGTCCCCAATATGTAGGAACAAAAATGTGATGCGCCACTTGAAATCATCCAATGAGCTAATGAATGAGAGCATGCGCCACGATTTGGCCACCAGTTCTAAATTATATGTAAAAAGAAATCATGTTCTGTCCTCTGAGTTTCTTATTAAATAGAAAGTTTCACTTACATTTCGCAAAAGTTAGTCTATCATGCACGCATTTTATCATCTTGTACATTATGTATCAAAATGTAGCAACTTTTCTACAAAATTTAAACAAGTACACGGCCATGCGTCGAACTTGACACGAAAACGTATAAGGTGATAATGAAAACAACAAGTACAACTACATTGAAATAAAACAATGTTTAATAAATTTAATCATACAAAATTAAATAGAATTTCAAATATGTACACAAACAGAGCTGCCATGTTTACAGTTGCTTCTCGTTCAGACTGCGACTTCAGACGGTGCGTTCAGTATATTGGTAAAACATGTTTCAAGAAGCCACGAAGCAGACGACGCCACGGATAAAGCTCCCAGCACGTAGAACATGTTTGAATAAGACCCAATACTATCACGAAAGTATCCTGGAAAAAAATGAAAACAGTAAAAACTCAAACAATGTAACAACTCTTAAAAATAAGCCATTATAAATGTGGTTCAGAAATAGCGAAACTTTTTTAAGCTCTTAGTGTCCAGTAGTATCACATGTGAAACAAACAAAATGGGCCAAGGCCGAAAAATTCGCCAACTGTCACTAATTTTAGTGAAATATCGCCACATTTGGCGACAAAAATAATTTTCGGAAACAATCCAGCCAGTAGATATCTCCTACATTTGGAGTGAAATCACCAAACGTTAATATTAAGCATCGCATCTCACGTGATGTCTCAAAAATACCTATAACTTAATAGATGTGCAAGGAAGTCACGTGGTATCCACATCCGATTTTCGTATACACTTAAACCCCTTGGGTACTTTTGACGAAAGCGTTGCGTCATGCCTTGTTTGGCCTAAGTAACGGATGACGAATATGTTTCATCATTCAAACTTGGACAAAATAAAACATGCACATTCCAGTTCGTAGAAAGAGTCCTGCAGTGACCTGATCGATAAGATCAGTTCCCTTAAAACATGGAAAGTTAAGCAGCACCGGCTAGGCCCGTGCTTGAGAGGGTCTCGGCTGGACTGCTGTGGGGCCGTGTACGGTAATGGAAGGTGTGTACGTAAAATATTCTAGTGGCTCCAAATGTCCTCGATGCTTAAAAATATACCTCTGGGGCTGCCAATTTCAGGTGCTAGGTCTCTCATCAGAAATTGGTTCAAAATTAGGAGACCATTTAGTAGGGCAGCGTTGGTCTGCCTACTAGGAGCCCCCATAATGAAATGAACAACATCTTCAGCTATCGTAGCGGCACAGCCTCCAGGTAGGTCGCAGACGCGGCCATTAGAAAAAAAAAAGTTTACGGACAGAATGATTTTTAATCGGTTGTAGGAGGTAGTTTCTTCCAGTCAGAGTTGCCAATTTAGCCACTTTGGGGGCTAGATCTGACCACGATATATGTTCCAAACCAAAGAATTTCTTCAAATAAATCTGTGCTCAAGTTATTAAGGAAAAAAGTATCTTTCGAAATCAATGTGTGGATTTAATGCATCACTGCAAGCATCTGAAAAAATTAGACAATGCGATAAAAATGGTTGTTCATTACAGGCTTGAACAACAAAAGAATATATTGTTACGAAATATCGGGGCGATTTGGATTCTGGGAATTAATTTAAAATTCGTATTCTACGCTTCAAATGATTAAATTTTGCATTTTGTTGCATGTGGGTCGGCTGATTTTAGAGCGAGATAAAAGGGCCTTTGATTTCTTCATAGCTTAACATTGGGTTTGGCGGCATCTTCATAAGTACTGTCGGTATCACTTGGCTGGGCTCAGTTTGGAAACTTATTTTTGGCACCGAATTTGGCGATATTTAGGCAAAAATATCACCAGAATTGGAGTCATTTGCCACAATTTTATTAGTGAGGCTGGTAATGTTCGTTTTTCCGCATAGCATTTCCCAATCGATATACATAATAAATAGGGATGTAGTAGAGGAGTTGTACTGTTTTAGGTGTAACTAATTCCCACAAAAGCTCTGTTGGTCTTTTAGTTCGTTGTTGGTATCTTTGACGTACTAAAAGGCTAGAAGAATCCAAGTACACAAAATGGGATTTTTGGCCATCTTGAAAAAATTTGGAAAAATCATGTGGGATATCAAATTAAGCAAATTTTCATTCTGAAAAGATTATAATACAGTAGAACCTCGATCTATCGTTTTTCAGAGGGTGCGTAGAAGAAAACGATGCATGCGGGAAAACGACGAATGTGGGTTAAAGTCAAAATACGAATAAAACAATGTTTATGAATGCACACAATGTATATAGTATACCAAAAATACCAATTTGTTACCAAACTGTAAAAGAAACAAATTGAAGTTGAAGAAAATTAATTGATATTCATTTCTAAAAAATCAGTAATTTTACATTGGGTTTTCCCCTTAACTTTCTTTAATTAAACGAAAATTTTAAAGATTTACAATATTTTTCTTGCCTTTTCTATGTTTTCATGTTTGCATATAAAAGTTGATATAATTTCAAATAATGTAATTGCGTCCGATAAACTTGGCACTAGTGTAAGGCTCAGTCTCAACTTCATGAGTATTATTCTCCGCTTCTTCGCCATTACTTTTATTATTGGTATCACCACGCACTTCTTCCTACGCCTACATCAAAGGAAATATAACCAGTAAATTTTGCACCCCATGGTCTGCTTTATGTGACAATTCTTCATCTACACCATCATCAACCCAAGAAATCATACCAGAAAATATTTGAGTTTGTATGCCATTTGGATCCATCTCAATGTCGATTTCATTTAGATCAGGAGAAATATTTTACAACGATGAATGCGGGAAAAGGATTTTTTCACAAACTATAAATGCGGGTTTCGTTAACGTTATTTAAATACAACTTGTGCAGGGACCATAGAAATAAAACGATCAATACGGGAAAACTATGAATGCGGGAACGATAGATCGGGGTTCCACTGTATTAGTTTTTAATAAAAAAATAACAAAATAGTGGCAGAAAAACAGATAGCTTTTCTAACGTTGAAAACATTTTTGTTAATCAAAATGCATTTTATATAGTACAAATACATAATGTATTTCGTCAATCTTGCATAATACTTCGAAGAAAAACTAGATATATTAACTAAAATTAATAAAAGCTTTTAAAAACACACACGCATAAAATGATACTTATGAAGTATCATTTGTTACTTCATAAGAATATGAAGTTTGTATGATGATAGTTTCGGGTGGTTCAGAAGGTCAGCCTTTCATCAGTTGTAAAAAAGACACGCTTTCAAAGGTTGAATTTTTTAACAACTGATGAAGAGCGGAAACCTTCTGTGGTAACCGAAACGATCATTTTGTTGATAACTACGTTTGCGTGTGTTATTTTATACGGTTTTTACTAATTTTACCGCTTAACACCAGTTTTTGTTGAATGTCATAGTTAGATTTAATATTCTAATTTTTGCCATGAGCAATCTCACTGACGTGTCCCGTGAACAACACATTGAAATATCCGATGCTATAAAATCTAGAGATATGAAGGACTTTCTTACATTACTTCGACTTTTTGAAGATCGCAATTTATTTGATGCAGAATGCGTTGAACTTGTGGATTAACCCTTTGAGGCGCAACCCTTTCCCAATGCTGAAAAAAGGACAGCCGATGCCATCGCTCGACTTAATTACCAGCAAGATGGCGGACGATCGAAACGTTCATCGCGTGCCACAGATCTAGAGACCCTTTCTTGACTGTAGCTGCTCATAACACTGTACATGAAAATGAACGTTCATTATGACGTTCATTATGAACGTTCAATAACACAGTGCATGAAAATGAACAGTACTTTATAAAAATGCTTGGAAAACACTTAGAAGCAAATGGATAAACTGTGAATCGTGTTATAAATATAATGATCACACAGTTATTGTAAAAACAGCACTCACCTTGTCAGAAAAAGCAAATGTAACAGTTGTTGCTGTCGACACCGATATTCTCGTACTTTTGATTTACCATACTATTCGACACATTTGTCTACAGTCATCCGTGTTCACTGATAGAAAACGTGATATTAAACATATGCAACATACGCTTGGCGCGAAAAGGGATGCAAAATTATTCTCCTTTCCCACAATTATTCTCTTTTTACTTAAGAAAAATACCAGATAAAGTTAAAAGATGACTTGATCTTTTGAAATAGAAGTTGCATTTCTATCATAAGTGGGAAACTGGACAAAAAATCATGAATAGCTGTTTTTATAAATTTTTACAGTGCTGTCTTGATACTACCCCCCCCCCGTTTTCAAACATAAATCATATCTTTAATTAAACTTAAAGATAAATCTTATTAACTCTTAATATTTCAATCATTTAAAACTACTCAACAGTATATTCAGCTTTTGAAACTAGTGTAAAAGTATACTCAGAAATGACCCATGCTCCCACAGTGAAAATTGTATACAATATTGTTTTTTCCCCCATTTAACCCCAATGCTTAAAAAATGGCAGCCGTTGCCATCCGCTCGACTTAACTACCAGCAAGATGGCGGTCGATCGAAACGTTCATCGCGTGCCACAGATCTAGAGACCCTTTTTTGACGACAGCTGGCTGTGCAGGCGCAGCCAGCGGTCGTCTTGCCAATAAGGGTGCTATTCTGATGAACGGTGGGATAAATGAAATCTTATATCCGCAAAGCAGTTCATTAGACACTTCCTGAAGTCTAACTTATCAGCTAGAACTACACAGTAAAATGGTCTCCAGATATAATCATCTGCCATCTGTTCCGGAAAAACCAGGAAGGGAGGCTGTGGCCACCTTCCGTTTACTGACCGGACACGACTATTTTGCCGCGCATCTATGTCGTATTGGCATATTTGCTGAGGCTGCCTGCCCGTTATCCCTTAACGCGCGGTGTCCTCGCCGTGAGGACACCAAACTCTGACGTTTTGACTGTTGCCAGTCACGAAGAATAGATTTGATTTCTATAAAAATAGTTGCAGGTGACATAGCTCCACGAGAATCCTTACCTTTTTAGCACGTCATTTCCCGTAAAAAAAGTTGTCACGATTATTTTTAACAGCACTGACATCTGCTGAAAAATGGAATAATGCGAGAACAGCTGGACAGATTGCCCAACGCTGAAAAAAGGGCAGCCGTTGCCATCGCTCGACTTAACTACCAGCAAGATGACGGACAATCGAAACGTTCATCGCGTGCCACAGATCTAGAGACCCTTTTTTGACGACAGCTGGCTGTGCTTGTGGTAGTTAAGTCGAGCGATGGCAACGGCTGCCCTTTTTTCAGCATTGAGAAAGGGTTGCGCCTCAAAGGGTTAAGCGACTCTGGCGAAGTAATGAACAAACACCACCTGCCCCGCTGCAGGGCTCTCCACAGTGATACGGAGCCTTCCCGTTATTGGGAGGCTAGGAACCTTCTGAGGCAATAGCCGTTGCCTAACTAAACTTTTTGATGATAATTCTTCTGTCTTTTCATCATTTTTTGTTCATGTACCTCTGCCATTGGAAATAACAAAAAATTAAAAAAAAACCGTTGCAAAAGCTATCAGTATTTCTGCCACTATTTTGTTATTTATTTTTATTATTAAAAACTAATTTTCAGAAATGAAAATTTGCTTATTTGGATTCCTCACATGATTTTTCAATTTTTTGCAAGATGATGACCAAGAATCGCATTTTCCGTGCTTAGATTTTTCTAGACTCTTAGTATGTCAAAGAGATAACAGCGAAATAAGAAAACCAAATACCGCTTTTGTGGGAATTAGTTACAGCTTCGGGCTATTTTTTGCGTATATCTCTACTAATGTTTCCAAAATGGAATACCTCGAATTTACTAGAAATCTATCCAAAAGGTATGAATACGAGGGTCAGGTCACCTATAGTTTCGAAAAGCCTCTCGCTTGTTTCGAGAGCTTTTGTCGCTTCGTGTCATTTTGCTGCGAGAGACGGCGCTGTTTCGCGAAGCGCGTTTTTTGAAACAGCGTTTGAACATCCTAAAAAGTAATATAAAATACTGCCCATTTTTAACATTTATTGAAATTGTGGTGTTCTGTGACGTTATCTGTCGCACTAATTTGTTTTGCAGTTCTTTAGAAAAAAGATAACTAATTTATTCTTCAACTACTAAACGTTTATAAAAATTTGCTTCAATGGAAAACAATTGAAAATAAGAAACGATAAAATTAGAAAAACTTCATCTTAATGAGCGATTTTTATTATATTGTTCAATATGGCATTATGTGAAGTTTTTATAAAAAGTTTTATATAAAAGCAATACAAGTCTGACAAAATGAAAGAATATTAAGTTAATTAAATTTCTATCACATATTTATTTTCCGTAAAATCGCTATGTCCTCTCAGTTAAAAAGTCAAAAGTGTAGCTTATTGCTTTTAATGCTACATAACATTTTAAACAAAGAAATATATTCTATTCTAAATTTGAAACTAGCAGTGGAAAACTTACCTATTAAGAAAGGTCTTGCAAAGGACACAACACCATTCATGAAGCACATGCAGCCGAAAGCTACAGCATGTTGCTCAATCCCGCAAAAGTCTACAAGCAGAATCGGAAACACAATCATCGTGCACCCCAACAGAAGTCCGTATAAACAACTGACGACAATGAGAGAAGCATATCCAGTTGCATAGGGAAATGCGAAGAACACAACTCCAATCAGTAGCATACACAACATAACGAAATGGGACCGAGTTACGAATTTACGGTCCGTTATCCAACCCAAACACAGACGGCCGAATAGATCGGAGATTGCAAAAGCGAAAAGAATGTTCTTTGCATCGCTGTCTGCGACTTGTCTGTCTGAAGCGTAATCGACAATTATAACCACGTACATGTGGTAAAGGAAATAGAAACTCACATTAGTCACTGCTGTAATGTAAAACATGGGCGAAGTCAGCACTGAAACGAAAGATTCGATCACAGTTGAAGGCAGGAGACTGGTTGTGGATTCCCCACAGACGAAAGATTTCTTTTTTAACTTGCCGACACCATGGCTCGACTTGGGCAAGTTCGATTCTGGCGATGCAGGCATAATAATTGTTGGAGTCCTGTCCTCACGGTTTAGTAAACACTCGCTCGTTTCGTCAAAACCATTACAAACAGTACCCGATGATTTATGTACGAAACTTTCTTTGCTGTGCGTTTTGGTTTCATCGCTAGACGCTGAAAAGACGACTGCTGATGTAGTCCGACTGCCTGAAGGCGACGGGTATTTCATTGAAATTTCTTGTTTTTTCTGCAGAAATGCTTTCTTGAGCATCCACAGTGGAGGTCGCATCAATGCTCCGGCTATGGTCAAATGAAGTACAATGGCTCCAGTCAGCAAGAAACAGCCAGGGAGTCCGTAAGCGGCAATAAGGTTCTCAAAAACAATAGGAAGAATGATAGAGCCGAAGCAGGAACCTGAGTTTGCGATCCCGTTGGCAGTGGCTCTGAAATTCAGGAAGTGCGCATTCAGAATAACAGGGAGCAGTGTGTTGATGAATCCATAACCAATCCCTGTAAATTTGTAAAGTAAGTGTTAGTATAATGAGCTAATTGGTTTAACATAACTTAAAAGCAGCTTAAGAAAGGGGGCGCCATGTCAACAGCACTCAGCTTTTGTATTGCATTTGTAAATGCAGAATTTCAAATTATCAGAATCATTATAGTAGGATAACGGTGATATTGGGCATAAAATATTTCGATTTTCGTCCAATAAAATTTTAGTGTCCAAGCTCAGATGCACCTGGATACTTTGAACGTATCAATGTTAGCTCCCAGGAGTACACTAGAGTGGGTTGTCTGAACACTTTGTGAAAGGGGCCACTTAAATTTTTTAGAGAAGACGCTGGTCTTTCTTCTTTTTTTTTTCTTGGGGGGGGGGGGGGGTGAAGAAGCGTTCAAGAAATTAGTCAAAAGAAATATAGGGGGAGTTATCAAAAGTTTAGGTGAGTTTTGAAGGGCAGGCGTTAATGGGGAGAAAAATTCCTGCCTGAGACTTACGAAGACTTTACGACTTGGCGAGCCAGAATGTGGCTCGCGAGTAGTATTGTTTGTGTGATTATGGCAACGATACGCTAGGACGATCTGCCGAGGATGTGGGTGTCTTGATAGGACGACTTTCTAAGGGATTCTAACGCGTGTTCACATTACATCTGGAGAAAGCCTACCAAAACTCCAGACGGTTTGGTCGAAGCTGTTAAAATCCATATGCGAAATTTAGTAGTAATTTGCTCACCCGTTTCAGCTACAGAATGCTGTGTGGGAGAAGTTAATTATAACCGAGCTGTACGGGTAAATATCTGACATTGATTATCAATTATAAGTAAATTTGTTAATAAACTAAGCAGAATTAATACAAATGACTCACCAAAAACCCCTCCAAAGAGAACTGTGATCAGTGTAAGTGATGTGGTGAGATAGCAAGATGAGATACCGATAAAGGCTATTAAAGCCCCAGTTATGACAACTGGACGCACTCCAAACTTCTGTCCAAGGATCCCTGAGAATGGACCTTAAACAAAATAAAAAGATAAGATTTTTACACGCGTAAAATAAATGCAGGTAGAAAAATATGAAAAAATCATGCTGAATGTGTACAGATTATGAAACACTTCCCAACTAGCCCTACTTGGTCATGTTACTACATAACAAATAGTTCACTTTTTGACGCCATTGTTGTACAGATTGAACAGCAGAGATTCCTCATCGTTGCTTACCGGCTGTTATGTATATGTATAGACTAATAGAGCCAACCATCGTCTTGTCTGTGTGTGACGTAAAGTTTAGGTATTTGTTCTGTTAATAAAACTTCATTCTAACGCCAGATGCCTGAATAGGCACCAACCACGCGCGCAAATACGTAATGGCGTCAGATTGCTTTTGCACAAGGTTTTTGAATATCTCGCTAACAGAAGTCTGCGTCGCAGTGCCCGCGTTTTAAGCCGGAGTCTTCGTAAAATTAAACTTCGATGGAGAAAGAAAAACCTTATAACTATCTATCTAACTCTAATTTTCAAAGAGCAGATAATTATTACCAAGGCACCAATGACATGCGACCATCCGGGATCCTAAAGGAGTAAATATTCGATCTTTGAGAAAAAAGTTGAAAACTTAGATAAAGCAAATACTCTTTGAATACTTATTAAAAATAATTAGTCCAAAAGAAATCGTTTCTACCACCTTAAATGAACCTATAAGTGATTGAATGTATTTACACCTTTAGACGGTAGATACTTGTTGGCATATTTTTGAGCTACAATTGTTTTAAGATAATTGAATAATGGCGTATAAAATGTCTTTACCGCAATTAAATTCACACTTGAAAGCTCTTTCATATGTTTTACGCATTCCCCCGAATTACAAGTGCAATACTAGGATCTTTCTGTGCTTCTTGCACTGCTACAACCCCACATCTGTCACTTTGATTTGTAGATCTTCTTCGACCGGATGAATTTTATTTTTATAAGTATACAAATCATTACACAACATGATCATTAAATTTCAAAAAATTACTTTTGAAACAAATTTTTAAAATGTTTAAAATTACGAGAGTTTATAATAATTATTGAAACGATTGCCAAATTCATGTACAAACGTCATTTTTCGATCGAGGAATGTTTGCGTTATTTATAATTTTTAAATATGTTAGGGCACATAATCAAATCACATTATGAAAGATCTACCACCAAGAAATAAATATTTCACTCTAGAGGAGATGTAACTTAAAATATGCATCTGACAGTAATATTACTCTAAATGTCTAAATGATAAAATTGTCTCGATTTTGGCCAGTATTGCCCAACATGAGTGCCGCGATGTTGAAAGTTTTTAACGTGTGCTGCTTTTAAGTTTATATTATGCTTATTTCCCTATTAGTAGAGTCTAAATCACACATATTATTTTAATTTTGATTCATCCCATGGAAAAATAAAAGAAACAGATCAACACATCGGCCACTGATCGATCTCGCCGGAAAACGGCGTGATAACCATAACAGTCACTTCAAACTTTAGTCATATCAGCGCAACTCAGGTTGGCCGAGTGGTTAGGACGCTGGCTTCTCAACCCTTAGATAGCGAGTTCGATCCCAGCCTTGATTCAAGCTTGCTATGTCAAGCTTAATGCAAGCTGGACAAGTGTAAACTAGAACACTTGATTCAAGCTTGCATTAACCTTACACGCTTGAAATTTTCAAGCTTAATACAAGTGTAAATCAAGATTGCTGCAAGTTTGATGCAAGTTTGCTGTGCTGTCTGGCGCAGACAAGAACCCCTACATCCTGTTTTTTTTTTCCTTCTTTTTGTGTGCGTTTTGTGTTATGTGTGAACCTACACTAGGGACATCTGCCTACGGAGAGGTACCTTTGTTGGACTACTTTGTAAGGGGTTCCAATACGTATTCATGTTACATTTGCAGATAACCAACCAGTACTCCAGACAGTTAGGTTTAGAGCCACGTGGCAAGACCAAACGCGGAACAGTCATACTTCAGACATCTACGATGTTCAGTCTTAACCACTTGGCCATGCAAGGGGGGGGGGCTTACTTCCTGGACTCAGCAGGACATCGTGATTTTACCGGGCCTGCGTGTGCACTCCGAAAGAGGCCTACGGACGTTTCCTCATTGGTTAGATTCGGCCGTTAGATGACGTATCAGAGTGCTGGAACCAATCAGTGAGCATCCGTAGGCCTCTTTGGATGACTCATCGGAGTGAACAAGCAGCCCCGGTAGAATCACGATGCCCCCGACTTGGCTTTGCACTTGCTACGTGGATATGCATTTTCACGGCAGTCTGAGAATAGACTGACAGTTTCACTCTCTCACCTTTTTTATTCAATCACCGAAATTAAGCACTTTTTCAACTTCATCGGAAAATATTAACCATAAGAGTAGGGAGGTAAAAATTCGGGATAAATGGGTTACTGCAGCACTTTTTGTAGGTCAACACAACAAAAATGTTAATGATTATTTAAAAAGTTCTCAGCGTAAAGTGTTCACAAACAGTTAGGCAACACTTTGGTATACTACAGATATATTTTCAAGTAGTACAAATTAATAAATAGTTTTTATTGAACTCTACAACAAACACAGTTTGGTCAATAACTTTTACATGAATTACAAAACTGAAAAATACAAAGTTTCAGTAATGTTTATAATTGCTTCTGCAGGTTGCAGTAAATTTTTCTTGTAATGTTAGTTGTTGAGATATAAAGGGTTAAAATACAGTTGAACTGAACACCCGCTTACTGGAATAGCCAGTTTGCAACGAAAAATGCATAATAAGCGGGGTACTCCATTATCAGGGGTCAAAATGACTATTGCGGTTTGGTACGTTGAAAATTTATTACAATACGCTGGATATTCCTTTGACCGATATTCCATTAACCCCTTCCGCGCCTCGCTCCCTTCAAAATCACGGGCTAAGCTTTCTCCCTCTGTTTCTCGCGCCCGTGATATTGACGGGCAATAGTTTTCAAATGTTATGAGCCAGAATGATAGGAGCATTTCTATTCTTATGTTGCATAAAATACGATATAAAAAAATCCGTTCATATGTCAATACCAGACTATTTTTAACGTAATTCGGAGATAGTTTATTTTTAAAAAGATGGTAGAGCAGTACTCAAATCCGTGTATTTGTGATATGGCGTTGTGCAATCTTAGCTCACTTTTTTTTATTCATGTTCAAAGAAACTTCGTAAAAAAATATTTGAAGTTAAGTTGAAAATTCTCCTTTAGTGTTTAAAACATATACAGTAGACACCGGTTATAACGTACTCTCAGGGGACCTAAAAAAGTAGTACGTTATAGTCGAAGTACGTTATAAGCAATACCGCCGGTAAGATTCAATATTAGACAAAAAAGAAAGTGGGCTCATAATTTCGTTGTAATATGTGTTTTAAACAGGTCTGATATTTAAAATTTAAATTAAACAGAAAATTCTTTATTACTTACAATTTTTATTGAGATAAATAATCTGTAATTTTCTTTTGTTTTAAATGGGCAGATGCTACTTTAAAAATACCGTTTTGGATATCCATAATAGACTTTTGTAGAGTCTCTGCATCATCACTGCGGCATTCAAAAAATCGTGATAATGTTTTTGCAGCATTGAATGCGTCGGGTATGCTTGGTATAGGCTCCTCTGTTTCTTCTTCACTATCATCAGAATCATTATAAGATAGGGCTTTACAGGAGGCATTTACATTGATGAATGACAAATAAAAAACGTGGTCTTATTCTTAGCGTTACCTAGCCGGCGAAAAAGATAAAAGATCGCTCCCTTCATTCATACACAATTCATCTCGCTGGAGAATCTGAAAACGGACAACGAGTGTTTTTGAAGGTACTGAAATTTTCGAGAACAAGGAAATAAAATTCTTAAGAAAATCAAAATTTAATTTTGGGCTTTGGTATAAAAAGTACGTTATAGCCGAAGTACGTACTTTTGTTAAGTACGTTTGAAGCGAAGTTAAATAACAAATATAGGACTTCAATCGGGACCTAGCTTCTAGGTGCGGCTTTATAACCGATAGTACGTAATATCCCAGGTCCGTTATAACCGGTGCGCACTGTATTTTTAATGATTCCCTGCTTACTAGAAAACACACATTCAGTCTCAATAACCCTACATGGTGGCTTTTCTTAGAAATTAATTTTTTTCTCCTTTTCTCGCTAAAAGAATACATGTAATACTGTACATCCACTTATTTTTATACAATTTTCTGGAATAAAATAGGCTCCTTTAAGACCGTTTTGTTTTCCTGAAAATAATACGACCGTTAAGGGGTAATCGGGTTCAACTAAGTGGTTTTCTGAAAGCCGAGTTGAGAGGGGCACGTGGCCGGTCCCCCGACGCTATACGCTTATGTTAAAAACTGAAAAAAAAATGGCGAAACAAAAGCAGTTATAAATGAAGATTCATTCATAAATTTGGCTTACCCGTCAAATTGAGCACAGCGATGCATACCGCCATCGGCCATGATGCTTCTTCTCTGCTTAAGCCGTATGTATTAATGAAAGCTACAAATAGGACGCCGGATGTTCTGCAAGAAAAGAAGCGGATCAGGAATAAAGTCGAGAAAGTTCTCATGGCACGAATGATAGCTCGACTAATTCTGGTTGCAATTTCTCAAAATCATTGATGAAGCATAGAACTGCTGCAGTCTGAAAATACATTCTTCCACAGTTCCGAATTTTAATTTCTCAGAGCCTTTCAATTAGTCAAAATATACATTACTTTCGGCTTTTTTGTGAAAGTTAAAAATATTTTCACATAGTAATCGCATATAAATTTAAATTTTTTTTTAACTACCTTTGATTTGGAAATTTTAAACAGTCAAATCATTGATTCGTATAGTTTATTGCCTGGTTTTATAAACAATCCATGAATTATAAAAAATTGAAACGCAAGCTATTCTTTCACACCCTAATTTACGTGCAATTAGAAAAAAAAATTAACTATATTCAAAATGCTTTGTATCATTGTGAAGTTCCTGTTTAATATCTCGATTATCCAAATTTTTAAAGCTCAGCAGCAACATTATAACGCATATTTAAAACTTCTCTGTAAAAATTCAGATTTCCTTAAATTTTAATGAATTGCAAAGCACTGAAAATGGACACAATGTTGAATAGAAATTTCAGTTGTTTAACCACAACTTTTAACCCCATGCCCGTGACGCCCGAACTCAGTTCGGGTAAATATAACGTTTTCTCAAATATATTCCACAGGTAAGGGGCAAAGCAGGTGTAGCTTTAGAATATTACTACCAAATGTTTTATTTTATAAAAATAAGGCTTGTTTTGGATTTAAAAAATTATAATGAAGCTTTGAATCACATTTTAATTACTCGTATCCAGGAAAATGTGCACATCCTAATCCAAAATAAGCGTCTTGAAACATTCGAAAATAACTACATTTCATTGTGACCTTTAGGTATATAAACAGCCTTAAGATGCCTGCCCAATTTTTAAAGTACCAATTTGGCACAAAAATCCAATTTTATGTTTCTTGCTTATACCAAATTTCAATTTGTTTTCTTCTAATTAGTCCGTTTTCGTAACTTTTTTCACTCTTAGAATGAAGTATTTGTGCTAAATCAGTACTACTCTGGCATGAACTCTCAGAATTGTCTTCTTATGCATAACAATACCTGAAATGCATAAATGTTTCTGTGCAATTTGAAAGAATTCCCAGTAACACACAGAAGCAATCCGTCTGTCAACGCCACCGACCTTTGGCAAGTTTATGTAAAAGTTTGGCATTTCTCCCAGTAGCACATGTTACCCTAAATCTCTGAAGAACAAATTTTACAGCCACCAGAATTGGACTATATCACAGAAACAAGTTACGACATGTGAATAGAATTTGTTTATTAGGCGCCAAAGTGTTATTTTCTCATAAACGTGGCGTTGAACGAACTATCTTTGGAGGAAAGTAAGCAACCGTCGACCAAATCTCATAATATTCTAAGTAAGGCTGATTCCCAACTGAATGAATCCGTTATTAGATGGAACCAGGGGCGTAGCCAGAAATTTTTCATGGGGGGGTTACGACTACTACAACTCATATATATGTATACGCGTGTGCGATAATGTAGTGAAGAATATACATTTTGCATGGCAAAAAATTCCTCATGGGGGGGGTTATGACCCCCCTCCTAACCCCCCCCGTGGCTACGCCCCTGGATGGAACTATTCAATATGTTAAGACCGCTTTAGAGACTAATGACTTAGCAATAAACAGTGCTTTCTGTGAAGACTGTCACAAGTTCTCGACGCCAATGGGGGGGGGGGGGTTACTTAAGAAGTAATCTTTCTTAATCATGTTTAGAACAAAATGGGTAATGCTTGCTTTTACCGTCTGTAAAGCAATTGAATTCGTACTTTTCCACATAAAAGAAACTGTCCTTTTTTGGCGTGATTTGCCTGGGGAATTCTTGCCAAATTTTGCAACTAGTCTACTGAATAATTAAGAGAGCTACCACCGAGGAAGACAGCCACCAATGATGATACTCTGTGCTGGTTCATTATGGGAAACAATTCGATTAAATTTATCTCTAGTTTTTGCAAAATAAATAATCAAGCTGGAAAGACTAACTGAATTTAAGCGAGTCGTTTGCAAAAACCACTTAAGTCGTGACTGTCTTCCCCCAAACACAGTAAATAGTTTTTTACTATACTTTTATATCAATGTTAATAAAATAAAAGCATTATTACTTTGAAATCTAATCACAATAAATCTCAAACACGCCTTGAAAATCTACATATTTTCAAAGATACATTTTTTAACGACTCCGTAACACCTAAAAGTCGTGCAAAGTGGATATTCAAACTGACGATTCGTTGAAATAGCCGACACAAACAAAAATGAGAAACCATACCTGAAAATACCTGCAAGGATAAGGCTTCCGAAACAGCAGGCCAGAGCTATTATCCAACTCCATCCTTTATCCACACCTTCCAGCTCGGTTTGCCCCTTCTTGCTCATCTTCGCTTTTCACTGGCTGGCATCCGCGATAAAAAAACTGCCTCTTCTCATTTCAGAAAACAAGCTTAATTGCGCCATTATAGATGTCTCTACCCTTGACATATTCAAGACTGAGTTTATCTGCCTCATACATCAGCACTCTAAAAAGAAAGAAAAAAAAAATTAGAACGTGCTTCTCATTTAAACAGATGAATGGATTTTACATGGCGTGGATACTTTTTTACTACTTGATGGGTTTAGAAAAACATTCAGATACTAAATCTTAAGTTCCAACCAACATGACAGGGGTAAATCTAAATAGTTTTTTTTTTTTGTGTGTGTGTGTGTGTGTGTGTGTGTGCACACGAAATTCTACTGCATACCGTTGATAAAAATTCTTTAGTTACTTGTAAGCAGTTGAACAGCTTAACCGCCGTATCAATGGGTTAAGAGCATCCATATAGAACAACTGGCTAGTCTCCCCAAATGGTCCCAATTCTGAAAAAGCGCAGCCATTGCCATCGCTCAATTTAACTACCACCAAAATGGCGGTCGATCGAATCGCCAATCTCATGTCACAAAGCCCAAGAACTTTTCCCACACGGATGAATATTCGATCGACCGCCACGCTACCGATAGATAAATCGAAAGGTGGCAACTGCTGAACAATTTTATTGTTGGGGCCATTCGAGCAATTAATCCAGCTGTCAGGCTATCGATGGGTAAGAGCCGACAAGAAAATCTTCCCCAGGCACCATTCTAGTTATGATCAGTTTGATAGATTAAATTTTTCATCCCCCAAATTAATACATTTAACAGCTGAAACGAAAAAATCCACTTTACCCAGTTTTCACTGCAACACACAGATGTTAGTAAATGAAATATTTTTATCATAAGCTATTTTTCTACTGAAAGTTTGAAAGCAGAATATTTACAGCAGATTTTCTCTTAAATATATTGTTACTTTCATCCTAGTTTATTTTTTTTTTATGTTATTGAAATTCTTTAAACTTTGTATTCCTTTAGGCCCGGTGTTTCTCCACTCGTACAACGTTGGAGCATAGCAAGCGTTAAAAGACCCATTCTGAGCAGCAGTATTGGCGGCACAGACGAGAATCTTCACCTTCTTGGGTCTGCAACGATATGAGTGAAAATGCTCAACAGCGTTTCGACGAGGTGTTAATTTGTCAACAGTTCCTTCTATGATATGGAATGAAACACAGAAATAAATGACATTAAACTACTTCCAAAATCTATAGAAATCTAATAAAATTCATGCTAAAAATTTGAAAATATACTAACGAGAGAAATCGGACTACACATTAATTTCTTGTAACAATGATTTATTTTTTCATTTTTGTTCTTATGGTGCAATAATTTTTTTATATGAAAAACTAATGTGTTTTAAAAACTTTTTCTGGTTAAACATATAAACATTTTCTTTTAATTTAACGTTAAGATGACAGTGAACTATCACTTAATCCTATATTTCTTTTTATGTCAATAACATACTTCAATAATTTTTTTTTCAATGAACAATCTGTGACAATGAACAACAAATTTCAAAGCAGAATTGCTATATATTCAAATTTCTAAATGCGTATACTTGCGTTGCAATCTTTTCAAGAGCAACTTTTCATTCAAAACTTTTAATTTTTGCATGCATTATATATTTGAACAGTATACTTAAATTATGGGTTTCTGCATGAAGTAATAGTCTGAATACAGAAAAATCACTCGAAATACGGTGGCGTGACTATAGCGGACGTGGTCAGAGCGGATACATTCCTCCCCCCCCCCCATCTTAGAAAAGATAAAGGGTGCAGATAAATAAGTAAATAAATACTTTTAAAAAACCCAAATATAATTTAAAACAGTATTTTAAGTGGCAAATCTCTTTCACATGGGATAACCTTTTTTTTTTTTTTTTTTAATTATTAAACCGAAGTTTTCCGTTTTTGCACTAGATTATCGAATTACAAGAATAAATACAATTTTGCCAATTAAATTTATTTATATTAAATTGGCTATTAAAGTGCTATTAAACTACGAATGCATTTTAAACATAGCGAAATGTAATAAGACAGCAGTTGCAAAGTGACTGATACACGTGACTGATAAGGGAAACAACAATAGGTGCAAGAATGTCCACTCTGACCACCCAGCTCCCCTCACTTGTCCACTGTAGCCACTGTCCGCTGCGACTACGTCCGCTCTGGCCACGTAACCAGAGAAAACTGACCAAAACTCTACACCAGGTATGGGCAACCTTTGGAAAGTTGCGGGCCAAATTTTAGGAAGTCAACGAAGTCGTGGGCCGTATAAATGGGATTGTATGAGATTTTGAGATGGGATTATATGGATTTTCTATAGAAATTTGAAATGTTCCGCTGGCCGGATCAAAAACCGTGGCGGGCCACATCCGGCTCTCGGGCGAGGGGTTGCCCATATGTGCTCTAGGCCAGAGATGGGGAAAAACGTTATTTTCAAAGAACAGTTGTTCACTGTTTCCGTTCTTTTTTTAAAGAACAGTTCTTTTCCCTGTTCTTTTGAGAACAGGTTCTTTGATTTATCGTAGCTTTATTATGACTAGTTTATTCAATTTAAAAATGAAAATATACGTCCTTTTTAACATGTATTATGCTTTAGTACAATTGTAAAATGTTTAAAAAAAATTTGCAACCAACATACTGGCTTTCTTTAATCAAGTATATTAACAGTAAAATTTTTGGTAAAAATACTTTTATTATATTAACGTTCTATAATAGTGTTAAATATGCACATATTTGTAAAATCAAAATTTTTTCTGATGCTTTTATTAACTTTTGTTATCCTTACTCATAGCATGTATGTAAAAAGAAATGGAAAAACTTCAATTCTAGAGAGAATTATTTAGGCCAGGCCTAATTTTCGATTACTTACCTGAGTGATACAATATTGCTTACATGAGTAAACAGCATTTGATTCTGAAAGCTCCTAAAATGACACGATATTCATTACTTTCTTTTTTTTTTATATGACTATACTGCACAAAGCTTTGGAAGCAGCGGAAACAATAACTTTAAAATACGTCCAAACAATTTTTTTTTCTATCCATGTGGAAAAACTAGCCAAACATAAGCATAACTAAGAGTTGTACCAGTAACAGCGCAAAGGAATAATCTGTTTCAACTAATCCTTGAACTACCTGATGCAATATGCCACGTGACTGCATACTCTTGTTTTTTCTTCTTCAGCACTACTACATTAAAAGAGCCGACGGACCACAAGAGCAGACCGCCAAAGCTGACAATCTGCGATGAAATCCCCCCCTTTCCTAGCCTTATTCCCAGTCCACACCATAAATTTCATGATAAAGCGAAAGTAACGGAAGGCAGTGCCTTCAAACCGGAAGATGTCGTTTTCAACACCCCCACTTTGGAATACATTTGGGAAAGCTTTGACCCTATAGTCAAAGTCATAACTCTTGGAGGAACGAGAGGAGAGGGGGTTGTAGAAGTTTTTATCGGACTTTCAAACATTTTAATACAAAAATAATGTTAAAAAAACTCAGCACGCTATAAGAGTGTTCACTATAACGACCACTGGAGAGAGAGTACCCCTTCAAGGCCGTACCCAGGGGGTCTGGTCCCCCCCTCCCCCGAAATTTAAAATTTTGTTAACAAAATAAAGTTGGAAGTCTTTGTGAAAAATTCAGCCTTTTTATTTCGTTTGGTCCCCCTCCGAAATTTTTGTCTGGATAAATTTTTTCTGGATACGGCCCTGACCCCTTGTCCCCTATATCTAAGCACTGCTGCAAGACCGTACCCAAGGGGGTGAGTCAGGAAGTCTGCCTCCCCCCCCCCCACAATTTAAAATGTTAACAAGATAATGATGAAGTCGTTTCGTGAAAAATTCAGCCTTTTTCACCGTTCGGTCCGCCTCTTATAAAAAATATATTGTTCCAGGTCTAGCTCCAAAAAGTTATGGATCTACCTGGGTCAAAAAAAAAAAAAAAAAATCCCTTCTTTGGCTGCGACTACAAATAAATATATGTCTCGGGCTCCAGCTTAAAAGATATGGCTTTGGTTCCAACGACAAACATTTTTAGCTCTAAAGTTTGGACTAACTCAAAGTATTAAATAAGTCCATCTGAAGTTTAAAAAAAAATCATTGTGTTGCCTTCAGGTTAACAAACATACGGCGTGGACCTGCCCATTTCAATTGGGGAGCCCACAAAAGAGTCGATACGCTCTTAGAGCTTAAAAAAGAAAAAAAAAGCTCTATATAGTTTCAGCTTAAAAAGTAGATGCTTCAGCTTAAAAATGAAAGACATTCCGTTTAAAAAGCTGTAAGCATCGGGCTCCAGATGAAAAATAATACGCGTGTATAAATGTATATTGCTCCGACTCCGATTTAAGAAAATGAATACGACTTCGGCATATAAAATTACATGGCTCCTAAAATCCAGCTTAAATGGCTTCAGACCAGGGCCATAGCCAGAAAATAATTTCGGAGTCGGGGAGCATGGTATATCAGGACAAAAATTTCAGGATATATCTTCCCCCCCCCACACCCAATTTTCGACTTATTTTGCAATATTTTTATTTTTTTTTTAGTGATTGCGCAAACATTTCGTTCATTTATACATCACTGCATTTCATACCCCTCACCATCCCCACCCCAAAAATTTTTTCTGGCTTCGTCTCTGTATAAATACACCATATACATATAATGTAATAACTTCGGAGGAGAGGCGTCCAAACCCATAGGACCCCCCCAACCACTCTAAGTACGGCCTTGCTTCTGACTCCAAGTCTTCAACTTTGACCCTGAATTCAGCTCCGAACGGAATTAAAGGAAATGAACAGACGAATAAAAGAACACCTTTCACCCCGTTCACCAAAGAACACTTCGTTTACCCTGTTCAGCAAAAGAACGCCTTTCACTCCGTTCCGCAAAAAGAACCTTTCTCTCCGTTCCGCGTAAGAACACTTAGTTCAGAAAAAGAACTCTGAACTAGGTGCTCCAGCTCATTGATCGCTGAACACCTTCTCCAGCTCTGTTCAAAGAACTTGTTCTTTTTCAGGCAATAGGAGATGGGGATGGACGCGAGACTAAAAATAAGCGTCTGGTAAAATAGCCTAAAAGCTTTGTCTCGTCTCGCAAAAATCCCTATATCGTAATGTTAAAAATGTGTGTCTCGTCTCGCAAAAAAGCTGTAAATCTCTGTCTCGTTTCGAGAAATAGTAGTCTCGCGTCCATTCCTAATAGGAGAGGGGTGCTCGGAATAGGTTCTTTTTCAGCCAATAGGAGATGGGTGAAAGCGTATCAAGCGATGGCGCGTTTTATAAGGAGATATTTTAATGTTTTTATTATGGTTTGACGTTGATAATTTTTTTTTTCGATTTCTTTATGTTTCAGACTATCATTTTCTAAGTTTTTTACTTTGATTGAAATTGAGTAGTTTGGCTGGAATAATAAAAACTGACACATTGTTTTCATTTATTGCATTGACGCATTGTTTTCATTGTCATCATTGTCATCATTGCTAGTGCATTTCGTATTGAACATATAAGAAAGTTTCATTCTTAGCCCGGATTCACTCTAAAAGTATGGTAGATTGGGTTAAAACTTCTATCCTCCCCCCCCCAAGATAATCATCATCGTTATCACTATTTCTCAAAATAGCTAAGATTCCGCAATTACTTAGAATTTGATAAAGCTAAAATTGTGAACTTCTGTCCCCACCATCAGATACGCAGCCAAGGTGTGAACAGGAGAGGGGGGGGGGTCTGGATCCTCAGAATTTAAATTTCTTAGCAAAAAAAATATTAAGCCTTATGAGAAATTTCACCTTTAAGGCATTTTTCAAAATTTATTTTTTCAACGCGCTTGCCTGCCATAAAATTTTGAAGCGTCGGATCTTAATGCACTGAGAAAATGTTTTTGCCGCGACCACTGAACAGTGTGTTCCCGTTCTTTCTTGAGAACAGATTCAAAAGAACAGGGTGTTCATTCTTTCCCCATCTCTACTCTAGACCGTTAGATAGACTGCCGCGCCCAAAAGTGGAACCTTCACACTTCAGCTGCTTATCAAGTTCAGTGCCTTATCCATTCGGCTATGATGGGGGAAGGGCCCACATTCTGAATAAAACGCATCCTAACAGCAGTCGTATCTTCTGCTTCTCCAATGACAGAAGAGATATACTATAGTCATTAAAATAAACAGATCTTAGATCTCTTACTTAAACAATAAACAACCGCTCTGAAATATCAGAAGAGTTCGACGCACCAAGTAGATGCCCAACTCACCTTTTTATTATATAGTAAATAATAATTGTATGTTATTTCTCAAAATGTACGAATCACTTTTTAAAAATCTCTTTACAAGGAGCATGATCAATAAAAGAAATTTCTCGCGAGTTAATTACAAAGGCCGAGCTCGTTTAAATCTCCCATGGTAACAGAAATTAAAATATACCATTCCATTAAATTTTTACTACAATAATTTATTTACTTGAAGATAAATAACATTTTGTTAAAGATAACTCTCTGCTCAAGTTTACTTGAAGATAAATAACCTTGTATTCTGGAGGCATAAGAGGGATGAGGGGTCCCCCTCCTCAGAAATTTGGTTTTTTGTTAAGAAAATGATAATTGAGCCTTTTTGACAGAAATTCAACTTTTTCACTCCTCGGAAAGTTTTGGTCTGGTCTATGTATGCTTCCGTAAGTCGCTTTCTTTTGACGGTATTTGCCAGTAGAATTCGGAATAAAAATTTCAATGTTTTTAATGGTCACGGGTCAAACTTACACAATGGATAAAATCATGTAATAACATTGACAGACATTCGAAATTTATACAATTTTGAAATAAGCAGAAAAAACTAATGTTCAATTCTCAAAATACTTAAGATCTACATCCAGGGTTGTCAAATGTCCCAGATTTTAAGAGGCAATCCCTTACTTTATGACTTTGTTCTGTGTCCCGGGGAACTTTGATACGGGACGACAAAAGTCCTGAATCTTGCTCAAATAAAAAAATTTAGCTAATACAATGACTTTAAAATCCACAATTTTTAACCAGTAGTGTGCCTGCCTGTGCCACTCGCCTATGTCGAGTAGTTTCTCTGTCCGGACAAACACTTATTCAACAAATTAAAAAGATGAAGAAAACGTTATTCTGGAGAAACTTATAGTAACTGATAGTTATTTCATTATCTTTAGACTGAGTTTTTGAATAACTCCATTGAAATTTTTAAAGACTAAGAAACTTTAATTAATACTAAATATACTTATAACCGATTGTTAATTCATAATTTTTATACTTCTTTCAGCTAGAATAAATACAAGAGATATTCTGTAAAAATTGCTTTTTTTCATCGTGGGGAGAAAGATCATTGACTCATTTTCTTACTACTACTTGACAGTTATTAGAACTAGTCAACCAGTCCCTTATATTTAGTGGTTATTTGGCCAGCCAGCCTGCACCACAGGAGGAAAACTTGTATTCAACAATGTTAAAAATGACGAGCTTTATTGAAGGTATCCTCCGGTGACATGCATTTTAATAATAAAATGTGTCAAACGTACAAATAACCTGAAATGAGGAGAAGGAACTTCAATATAACTTACAAAAATATAACTCATTATTGAAACGTAAGAGCGGTAAGGACTCGGCCTTTGTTCACTACCAACAAACTTTAAATACTAGAATGCATGTTAGCAATTGAAAAACTTCAAAATCTTGCACTGGCTAGTTATTGGAATTCACCAAAACATCAAAACATACTTTCTTAGGTTACGACCAAAAAATTTTTAATTATTAACATACATTCTGGTCTTTAAAAAAATTCAAAATCTTGCACTGGCCAAGTACTGGGATATACCAAAACAACATAATATACTTTCTTAGATTACACATTACTACACATCAAAAAGATTACATTAGATCACGATCAGTCCCCCCCTCTCTTTTTACCTGTTGCTTCAAATTAAATTGCTATGTACTGTTGATAATTTTTTTTTTAATGCATCAGCTATGTGGAATTACCTTGAAACGTGAATACCATTCAGGTGAATGACACGGTCCTTCGCATAACTATTTATAACTCCTACTGGGAACGAAAAAATACTCACCTTGTAATCATTAATTATATAACAGGCATACTCCTCAAGCGAAGAACATCATAACCGCTCTCTCGAACAACCAACTCGGTGTGCTATCGCCGCTTTTACTGAATCTGTTTTGAAGAGAAAAGGGAAATTTGTTGGCTTCGATCCAATTTCGGAAGACTTTTCTTGCGTTTTTCTTTTTCTTTCCCTATGGGAGTTTTGAAACAAGTCTAAGACACTGAAAGTCAAAAACACAGGCAGACGTCCGTCAACATTCAAATTACTTGCTGTGGGTGACCCCAACCTTCAGCATGTATATTTAAGATATTAGAGCAGCTGAACGTATACACAAATTGAGAAAGTAAAGCCACATGATGCAAATAAAGCTCCATAAAGTAAACACATGATTTTTTTTTTTTTTCAGTTGCATAAACACAATAACATCCTCCACAAGTTAAGCCTTTGGCCCTTTCAGGGGCGCGGATATATGCAGGGATTCGTAAAAATATAACAGAACTCGGTAATTTTTAATTTTCTGGCCTATTTCCTAGGATTAATCGGTGTTCTTACACCCTCCAAAAAAGTATTCGAGTAAGAGGTATATTTCCTACGTTGGTTTCTTATATTAAAAATTATTTATCGTAGAATATGAATTAGGCTATGTATAAATATGACTTTCCATATTTCTGTCAAGTTGTGCGTTTTTCAAAAACTCAATTATTATTCGCAAATCTAAAATAGGAAATTTATCTCTTACTCGAATACTTTTTTGGAGGGTGTACGAGTTCTTAATTTGCTAAAATTCCGAACTTTTGAAAAATTTTCCTAAAATGTTCTACAATTTGAGATACTTGAGTGAACTTCTTTCCGTATTATGTAAAAACCAGGATCACCTTTAAAATATCAAACCATTTTAAGACACTTTTTTAAAAGTTTTATCAAATTCAGGATATCAGATTTTATCAAATCCAGGATCTGTACGAACCCTGTTAATTCATATATTTTAACTCTACTTTAGTCCTCCTCTACTTATATAGCCGCCTGTATAAATACAAAAGCACTTGGAAAAATCCCCTTCTTTGTTTTACTCCATCGATGATTAAAAACTAAGTTTCTTGTATTCATGTACGGATAATTACTTGATTTTTCTTTAAAAGTACAAATTAAAGGAAAGTTCGTGCGTGAAATATAGTTTAGAAACCAATAATTTTCTAAAATCACTAATCTTTTATTGCCGGACAAAAATCAGAAAATTAACTAATGCTTCAGTCAACCCCTATATATTACCGTATTAGCCCGAATGTAACGCGACATCGAAATTTTTTCAAAAAGGTTTTTAAATTATCTATAGACCTTGAATTCAGCACGAGTAAGCTTTTTAATAGTAAATGATGTCAAAAAATAATCGCGTTATATTCGGGAAAATACGGTATATACCAGTTACTGTCATCATATTACCAGTATCTGGTATAGATTATACAGGATGTCCCATAAATACCGCCCAAACTCTGCAGAGCCAGATTCCTCGCTGGGAGTACATAAAAAATGCCCAAAGAACTGTACCTGTACGATCCATAGTTTTCACGAAAAATAGGAAAAACATAATATGACGTCGCATCCGGTGCGAGGAAAACCAAGTAGAAACATTAAATTGGATACTGGATTACATATGGGGGACTCGGTGTTATGGCCGCTACAATCTGGCACCTATGGATTACTTTCAATGAAAACGATTGATCGAATTGATCTATCGAATCCTAATTACAACAAGTAGGGATTAAGGCCCTCCCCTTTGTTCTGGTGTATTTATGTGGGTACCAGATGGAACGTAAGCAGTTTGCCATTACATTGCGCACGCATGCAAGCCTCGATATGCACGGTGGAAATTTTGAGCATTTTATGAAAGCATATGCAAAATAAATAAATAAATAAATAAATAACACCTATGGTCATGATTCCAATAAAGGCTCTTTCCGTGCACCGGAAATGACGTTTCTGCTTTTTTCTCTCACTTTTCTCGAACACTAAGGGGCCGTACAGTTATGGTTCTTTGGGCACTTTTTATGTACTCCCAACAAGAAATCTGGCTGTGGAGCGTGTGTTTGGGCGGTATTTATGGGACACCCTGTATATCAGAGCCTTTAAAAGGGTTAGCAATCGCCGTTGGCCGCACATATTTAACTTGCGCATTTGATACAGGTTCTCTGTTATCTTTCATCAATCTAGAGTTTCACCTGTTCGGCATAGGAACTGCTGTTAGAAGAGCATTAGAGAAAGCATAGCGCCCTACAAAATGAAGGCATTTAAGTAACATGCGCATGTGCAAAAAGGCAATAAAACGGTAATGCTTTTTATAGGTAATGCTTTTTATAAAAAATAAAATCCCTTATTTCTAAAAATCTTATCTGAAATTTAAGTAATTTACCTAAATATCGAGATTACCATATCATTTCACATTTGCAATTGACATGTTAGTGAAGGAGATGGGTTGCGTTTTTATCACCAAGAAAGATAAATCTTACCAAACTCATCAATTATAACCCACAATTTACTTTATTCTATTTTATTTTTATTTATTCATGCAGATAGCTGCATAACGAAAGCTCAAAGTCAACCTTACAAACATATTTCTTTCAGTCACCGCCACTACAACGTAATACGTTAAGAATCACGTAGCAAAGTGGGGTCGGAAACGTCGACTTCATGTACCTGCTAATGATCCATTTGAAAGATGTGTTGAAGGAATAATGAACTTTCGGACCATGGTTGATGCAAAAGTAATGTATCTTTCACAGAAAGCACGTGATTAAAATTGATAGTTTACAAATTCTACTTCATTTCATGGATAAAATTGTCGGAGATAGGGCCTTTGTATATTTAACTCGATTAAGAAATCAGACGAACACTTCAACACTTCTTCCAAGGTAATTATTAACGGGTATATGAAGACAACGCTTCCGACTCCACACTGCTTTCGGACTCCGAACCGTCTTAGTTCCCTCTACCATTCCATACTTTTTTTTCCCCAAGAGTTACGAATGACACGGTTTGAATTTCTTCGAAATCGGTGCATATTTACAGAAGTTAGAGCACGGACAGACAGACGAACAGTCAAAAACAAACCGAAATCAAACATTTGGATTTGGAACATTTACAATGTGCTTGGTTTTATGAACCCGCATATGAATAAATCCCCGTCGGGTGAAGTGAGAACAACACAATGAAAGTTTTCACTAGCTCAGACCACCACAGAGAAAGGGAATTTAAACAACCAGGGAATCAGTGGGAGTCGAACCCACTAGAGCTGATTCACCTACGTCATTATCACTACGTCACACCTTAGCAACCAACTTATTTTTGTCAAACATTCGCTCATTTGAGAATGATCACTGGCCAAAAACGTGGCTTTGTATCCCTAAATATCCGAGTTGACCTAAAAAAAAAAAAATTCAGTGACGTCACGTGAAAATACTCCCTGGAGTGGAGCAGGACAGGCCCTTAACCTCCAAGTCGCCCGTCCCGAAATCGAACATTTTTCACAGGGACTTATTTGAGGGGGGAGAGGCCTAGGGAGCACGGGCTCCTTCCGAAAATGTTGAGCAATAATTAAAAAACAGCTATTTTAAAACATTTATATTAACTATAGTAACGCTAGGTTTTAAAATACTTGATCGCCCCTCCCCCTCTCCCGAAATGGAAACATTCATACTTGCTCCAATGTATTGTTTTTTCAAATTTGTTGAAAAATCGTAAAATGTACAGGGTTTGAAACAGCGATCTAGTTGTCCCTATGTTCGGTATTCAATACCGTGTTTACTCGAGTAATAGACGCACTTTTTTGCCAATTTTTCATGATGAAAGTCTAGGTGCGACTATTATGCGGAGAAATCTACTACTTGATATGGTACACTGTAATGCTTAAACATTACTGCTATTATAATAAAATAACTAACATACCAAATGTTTCCAGTTTTTCTACCGTTTATTAAATAATCTTTATTTCAATTGTACACAAAGAAGATGCATTTTTCTTTTTATAGAAATATTTTTATAGACATAAATGGCAGTCAAATACGTGACTGCGACTTTTATGTGGGGAAAATACTTTGATGATTATTATTATTATTATTATTATTTTTGCTTCAAAACGGGGGTGAGACTATTATGCGAGGGCAACTATAACCTTACTTCACTTCAAAAAACTGCTAGTTCTCTGAAATGAGGGACATTTTAAATTCTTGAAATATTAAAATAAATTATATCAAAAATCTCTTTCTGCACCTTGAGCATTATTGACATCATTAATAAATTTCCGAAATAAAGAGCCGCAGTCAAGCGAAGCATTTTTCCCGACAGTGCAACAAAAAGTGCGCTTAACTATTTTGTCTCGTGGAAAACTGTTTCCTAGGCCACCGTGACCAGAATGGCATATTGACGTGTTCGACAAAACAAACTGTAGATTCGATTTCAAATCTTTTTTGTCTCTTCCTGCCAACTTTGAAATTTTGCCAAATGAACTTCCATTTTCAAGGCTTAAAAAAGAAAAAGTGAAGGCCAATGTCAGCTCATAGTTTATATAGTAGTATTATATAAAAGCGTGCCTCACTGGTAAGCAGGGATTTTCAACCTGTGGGGCGATATATAACCCCCCCCCCCCAACTAAGGGAGCACTAAAATGAGAGATGGCATATCGAAACGAAAATGTCACCAAATAAAAACTGATTAATCCTAGCATACAGTTACGCTGATCTCTTTGTACGATCCGCTTGAAATTTTTCATAATCGTGTATAAAAATATAGAAAACAATCTGCGCTACTTTAAAAATCTTAAAATCCACCCGTTCCCTCATTTTTAAGCGATTTTTCGCTCTTTACAGCTGCATTTTATTTTCGAGAGTCAAAAAAGTGAAACATTTGTGTGACAAAATTACCTTTTTCAAGTGAAAATGACATCACACAATTGGATTTCAATTCTTTTAAAATAGTTTTTCAAGGTAAAATGGTTTGATTTTTAAAAAAATTAAAATAATCGTCTGCTGGAGCGTTAAGAGGAGCTGAGTCCACAAAACGAAATCGTTCGAATGCTTAAAGTTCCAGCGCATTTTCAGAAGAGCATAAAATTCGTCTTGAGTATATAATAAAAATTGAATATGAAGTTATTTACTTTAGGTGGTCGAAGATTAAATATATTGATTGCAGACATATTTTTGTGAAATGTTTCTTCTAGAGTCCTTTGTAATTGCTTCCACAACAGGCTTTTTCTTCTAGTTTAATAAAAGGAAAGGAAAACAAAATACACACTGACAAAATAAAGTAATAAAATACTTGTACACACTATTATACTACGGTTAACATGGGCGCCTATACCTATGGGCAGAGGGGGGTGCATTCCCCCCTGAGCTCCAAGGAAAAATATATACTATTACCATAATGATTTATGCACTGGTATAATATAGACATGTTCAATACTAAAGTGCCGTATCTTCCTGGGGCAGGACCCCTGTCTTTTTTAAATAATACAAATTTAATCTCTATTATCCAAAGTAAAATTATTTAACTCAAAGAGAAATTATTTTATCAGGTCTGAAAAGAATAAATAAAAAAAATAGGTGCAATAACAAATAAAAAACTTTTTCTTTAAATCTATTATGAAAACATATATATCGATATGCATCATCCATATCCGCAATTTAAATCTTATTTGGGCTATCAGGTCTGAAAAGATTAAATAAAAAAAATAGGTGCAATAACAAATAAAAAACTTTTTCTTTAAATCTATTATGAGAACATATATATTGATATGCATCATCCATATCCGCAATTTAAATCTTATTTGGGCTGAAGTGTGAAGGTCCGGCATTCTGGTCTAGCTTGCCTCGTGGCTGACGATCTAACGGCCTGGAGTTTTGGTTGGTTTTCTCCAGATGTAACGTGAATACGCGTCAAAATCCCTTAAAAATCCTCCGACCAAGTCAGCCCCCATCCTTGCCAGACAGCCCTTACGTAGCTTTGCCACAACACGACAGCACTATAACATTAAATCTTCTTTGGCATATGAAGCTTTCAATTCAAGGGTTGGCTATTGGTTATCTTGATTAAGGTAAAGATAGACGAGAACTATCTGCCTTAGGGGGTGAGGACTTGGTCGGAAGCCTTTTTAAAAGGTTTTGACGCTTAATTCCAAATGGAGAAAACCGCCCAAAACTCCAATCCGACAGATCGGCACCCGTGCGAGAGACCAGAACCCTGGACCTTCACACTTTAGTCATCTCTCAATGTTCAGTGTCTTATTCATAGGCATATACAGTAGACGGCGCGTCGGACATCAAATCGAGTCCAAAAGATTGCTAATATACGAGGGATGATCAGACAAAAGGTTACAAGCCGCAGCATTTGAAAACTACATCTTGTAGAGTAATGTCGGGGCATGTTGAGTGAAGGTGTCATCCTCCTGCATGACAATGCCTGCCCCATACTGATCCAGCAGCGCAGGAATTGTTGCGATGGTTCAGGTGGGAAATCTGGAATCACCCCCCATACAGCCCAGATTTGGAATCCAGTGACTATTTTCTGTTTCCGAGGTTGAAGGAGCACTTATCCGGCATACGGTTCTCTGCAGACAGTGCTATGAAAACATCCGCCGAGACCTGGCTCAATGGACAGGGACCTGATATCGCTAGCAAGACGGATTAAACAAGTTGGTTCTGCTTTCTGACAAATGCCTAAATAGACTTGGAGATTATGTCGAAAAGTGATAGGCACGTATGCCTCTCAATTTCCTTGTGTATTTTCTGTCTATTGTTAGTAAATATTTCTTTATTCGACTTGTAACCTTTTTTTTTTTAACCACTCCTCGCTAGAGTCGAATAGTCATGTGGTACATTTTTGTTACTGTGCTACATGTGTGTTGACCAAAGGATGCACTGTCTACCGTATCACATGCCTTTGGTCTTATCCACTCGGCCTTCAACTCAAGGGAAAGCTTCAAAAAGAAAATAGACTGTAATCAATCGAGTTGACATAAAATAAAAGCTTTGTAAAACAACGCACATAATATGTACTTATCAAACTATACACGTTTTTCGATGGAAAAAATTTCAATATTCTTTAGTAGCAGTAGAAGTCCATACACAGTCTGGCTTTGTTCTGACTCATCATCTGCCCGACCAGTGGCCGAGCACATAGTGCTCAACTGGAAGACGGAAAGTGCCTGGTTCAAACTGGGTCACATCCGTCACCCTAGCCGTTCGGAATTTTTTGTGGTTTTCTCCGAAACTTCGCGTAAATACGGGTTAGTACCAATCAGAAAAATCCCCACGGAGGGCACTCCCGCCCCTCAGCCTAGATATTTCGAGTAGATAATCGGTCGCAATCCTGTGATGAAGATCACATATCTAATTTAAAAATCATTTACTTTGGCTTTCTTTAATGTAATCTATCCAAAATTCAAGAATTCTAAATCACTTCTGTTTTCATTTTCCTGTCATTTCGTCTTTTAAATCTGTATATTTACTTTTCCCTGTATGCACTATTCTTTTTGTTCTGCGTCTCTTCAGACCGGTGTGCTAAAAATAGATTATATTACGTCCGTTTGCAAAATCAACGGCCTTTTTGAATTTCCTCTTGGCATCCTGCTGGCGTAAGTTATTTAGTTGTTCCCCTGCGAAGACTTTAAAATTATTTGTTCGCGATTACGTCATTGTAATTTTATTGGATTAACTGTTAGGGTTGCTCTGGAATTGGCGCTTGTTAGGGTTGCTCTGGAATTGGCGCTATTAATCTCAGCCAAGTTATTGTTCTCGCCAATGTGTAATTCTGTGCTGGCGTAATTTTTATTATTCCACCTTAATTTCACTGTCCATATAGGACGTTTTTTTATTTTCGCTGAGCCACCACCGCCGTTATAATAATATTTCAATAGTGTATGTTTAATAAAATAGTTTTTCAGTGTTTAACGTCTTTTTATTTTATTGCAACTATAAGTGTATCGAACCTGGATTATCATGTATCATAACGCAGTCTTTAAATTTAAATCAGCCCAACCAAATAACCTTCTTTACAATCCCACAAATCAAATCAAACAAATCTGACTCATTATTAGTCCCTCTATTATTGATAAGGCTCTTTCTAAATTTAATAAGTCTAATTCTTCCTCTACTACTGTTAACTATCTTAATAAATTAAATATACCACCTTTCTTTTCATTTTTATGAAGCAAAATTTCTAAACTTAAAAAGAAATTCGGTTTCAAAGCCATCTTTGAACCTGTGAATAAACTTAAATTCTCTTCTCTCAAAGATTCTATTTCTATCGAAAACCACATTTTTTTTAAACAGTCTGTGTATGGACTTCTACCTACTGCTACTGAAGATCGAAATTATTTCGATCCAAACACGTGTATCGTTTGATAAGTACATTTTATGTGTGTTATTTTACAAAGTTTCAATTATTTTATCTCTTAAACACCAGTTTCTTTTGAGTGCTTTTTGTCAATCGAGTTAGGAAATACATCGCGGTCTTGAAAAGCATATTCATGGCCGTAGAAAGTAAATCGCATCCTGCAATCTCGAATTTCTTTCGTTTAACACGCGCAGTGTTCCCGCTCTGGGAACACCAAACTCTGACGGTTTAGACGGAAGAATAGATTTGATTTCTATAAAAATGGTTGCGGGTGACATAGCTCCACGAGAATCCTTTACCTTTTTAGCACGTCATTTCCCGTAAAAAAAATTGTCACGATTATTTTTAACAGCACTGACATCTGCTGAAAAATGGAATAATGCGAGAACAGCTGGATAGATTGCCATATACTGAAAAAAGGGCAGCCGTGTTGCCATCGCTCGACTTAACTACCAGCAAGATGGCGGACGATCGAAACGTTCATCGCGTGCCACAGATCTAGAGACCCTTTTTTGACGCAGCTGGCTGTGCCGCTGCGTCTTTCATAATCGCCGTGACCATTTCTTTCTTTGACCATAAAAAAATGGTCACGATTATGAAAGAAAATGATTATGAAAGACGAATGATTATGAAAGAAATGATCACGGCACATCCAGCTGCGTCCAATTTTTTATGGTCAAAGTCGTCCAATTTTTTATGGTCAAAGTCGCCGTGACCATTTCTTTCATATGACGTCTTTCATAATAATTTTCTTTCATAATCGTGACCATTTTTTTACGCATCTGGATGTGCCCGCACAGCCAGCTGTCGTCAAAAAAGGGTCGCTCTAGATCTGTGGCACGCGATGAACGCTTCGATCGTCCGCCATCTTGGTGGTAGTTAAGTCGAGCGATGGGAACGGCTGCCCTTTTTTTCAGCATTGGCAAAGGGTTGCGCCTCATAGGGTTAAGCATGCAGTCATTTAATTGAGAAACATCCCTTCTGCTACTATATTGCAATGACAAGCACTATCGCCAATGTGGGAAGTATTGCGTACTCAGCTCGGAAGGCGCATCTGTTTGGCATTTCAACAGCAGTTTTAAATTTAAAGCACCAGACTGGGTTGTCTGGATGAAGACTAGACTTTGAACAGAAAGGGAACCGTCCAAAGAAACACAAGATCATCCTGATAAATTTAGGTGACGGTGAATTAAAAATTCATCTCTGACTCATCTGTGTTAAGAGATAACCCACTCGAAAATTCTTAATAGTGATAATGCATTTTTCTACTCTATGTTATTAAATAATCAAATCTTATGACGCCAAAAATAGTAATCGTAATTAATAGAATGTTTACTCAGTGAACCACTGACGGATTAAGGCAATTTTAGGGGTGGGAGCGGTTAGTTGGAAGATTCACATACACATCCATTTTGTGGAAGTAAAATAAAATCTTTTGCATTAATTTATTTTTTTCTCGAAAAATGGCGGTAGCCTCTCCCCCCCCCCCCTTTGTCCTTCCTTGCTATGAAAATTTTCGTATAGTTCAGGAGTTGGGTTGAAATTTTTGCTCTTTCTTTTTTTTAATGCTTAACACCCACTCCAAGAAACTGCTTTTGATGCAACAGTTCAAAGTTAGAACTTGAAGCTGTTTTAACCCTTTGAGGCGCAACCCTTTCCCAATGCTAAAAAAAGGGCAGTCGTTGCCATCGCTCGACTTAACTACCAGCAAGATAGCGGACGATCAAAACGTTCATCGCGTGCCACAGATCTAGAGACCCTTTTTGGACGACAGCGCACAGCCAGCTGCATCAAAAAAGGGTCTCTAGATCTGTGGCACGCGATGAACGTTTCGATCGTCCGCCATCTTGCTGGTAGTTAAGTCGAGAGATGGCAACGACTGCCCTTTTTTCAGCATTGGGAAATCTATTCTGCTGTTCTCGCATTCTTCCATTTTTCAGCAGATGTCAGTGCTGCTAAAAATAATCGTGACCATTTTTTTACGGTGCTAAAAAGTAAGTACCTGTGCTAAAAAGTAAAGGATTCTAGTGGAGCTATGTCACCCGCAACTATTTTTATAGAAATCAAATCGATTCCTCGTGACTGGAAACAATCGAAACATCAGAGTTCGGTGTTCCCAGAGCGGGAACACTGCGCGTTAAAGGGTTAAAAGTACTAGCCGCCAAGGCGGCCGACTTCGTCCGCCCCTACCTTACTCTTCTTACCCTATACTTATACCTTACTGTTCTTTATACTCAGTGCAGTATTGACTAAATTTTTGGGCTCATTTCAATGAAAATCATGTCTCTTTGTTTTAACAGTATTTGTCATTAAATTCATTTAGGTTTGGGTTGCCACACATTTTTGGTGCCATCATAAAAGCCGATGTTGAAACAGCAAATGGATAAAATGTGCTTTAGTCCAATGCAGGGTGACATTTTTTAGATGGGCGATTAACGCTCCATGTATTGTAAATTCGATATTTTAAAGCTGCGAAAAAGTCCGAAAGATCTTGCATTTTTCTGTATCCATTATTGTTCTTTTGTAATCTAGTTACTGCGTAACATATGCTTGCTCCATTGGACATCACTGAGCTGTTAATTTGGATTTTCGTACATGCGTTATTGTTATTGCACTAATGTTTACATCTAGCTGTTGCTGTTCGCAGTGTGGAAATATCGCCGATTCTGGTGCCCTCGGTGCCCTGGGGAGAGGTGCCCTCGGTAGGGGGTCTTTTAAGGGGTCCTAACCCGTATTTAAGCTATGTTTCGGAGGAAACTACGTAAAATTCCGAACGGTTAGGACGCGATCTGGCTCTGAACCAGGCACCTTCGTCTCCCAGAGCGCTCGACCACAGGTGGGGCTGGTTTATTTTAGATCACACTCCTTCTTGATATGACATTCGTTGCCATATCACAGCCCTCTGATACCCTGCAAATTTATAGTCAAGTCATTAGGTTCTCCTACTATAACTTCAGAATCTCGTTTCTCTTTCAACAGTCAAACCCCCTCCCCCCATCTATAAAAAACTTTCATTAATTTTTATTCGAACCGCACTGACATAAAATCTATTGATTGAAGCATAATCTAATAGCTCTAGTCACTTGCTCTACCTTACTAATGTCAGGGTGTGCAATATAAAATTTTCGAAAAATATTTTAGTTCTTTTATTTCGTCAATCTCAGTTTTCATACTTTGCCCCCCCCCCCTTTCAAGAACGTCTCCAAAATTTTCTCGTTAGACAACACAAGTTTTCAGATGGTAACGTGGAGGAGAAATTGAGTTTAATTCATCCAAAGCTGTACATCGTACCTGTTCTGAAATAATTTCCTGGCTACGCTTCTGCAAGACTGTGAACTTTATGCATTCTCTTATTTTTTAAGCAGGCTAAAAAAGTGCTCTTCTACAACGGGATCAAGACTGTATTCAGAGGTAGGGGGTTAACCTGCCCCCCCCCTTCTCCTCCGAAGCTTTCAGGCACATAAATTACCATTTGTAGAGTTACGCTGTGATTGGGAAAAACAACCACATTGAAACATTTAGATCTGGAACCCGCCTCCCCGAAATATTTTCCTTCCTGTTGGCCTGAGTGGGATCGAATTCTGGAGCAACTCAACTGCTTTAAAAAAAAAAAATATTGTTATTCTGGAAGAATGAAATTAAAGATTCTTTTAATTTCCAGTAATATACAGATTTAATAATCTGTTTAACCCTTTAACGAGCAGTGTTCCCGCTCTGGGAACACCAAACTCTGACGTTTTGACATTTGCCAGTCACGAACAGGGACGTACCCAGAAAAAAATTTCGGAGGGGTTCCAAACAGTGAAAAAGGCAGAATTTTATACAACAAAACTTCATCATTATTATTTTGCTTACAAAAACTGAAATTTCGGAGGGGGTCCGGACCCCTTGGACCACCCCCTGGGTACGTCCTTGGTCACGAAGAACAGATTGGATTTCTATAAAAATAGTTGCGGGTGACATAGCTCCCCGAGAATCCTTTACTTTTTAGCACGTCATTTCCCGTAAAAAAATGGTCACGATTATTTTTAACAGCACTGACATCTGCTGAAAAATCGTAGAATGCGAGAACAGCTGGATAGATTGCCCGATGCTGAAAAAAAGGACAGCCGTTGCCATCGCTCGACATAACTACCAGAAAGATGGCGGACGATCGAAACAGCCCACATCGCGTGCCACAGAGCTAGAGTCACTTTTTTGACGCATCTGGCTGTGCTGCACAGCCAGCCGTTTTCCGGCAACCAGTTTCCAGCCAACGCTCGTGCACAGCCAGCTACGTCAAAAAAGGGTCTCTAGATCTGTGGCACGCGATGAACGTTTCGATCGTCCGCCATCTTGTTGGTAGTTAAGTCGAGCGATGGCAACGTCTGCCCTTTTTCAGCATTGGGAAAGGGTTGCGCTTCAAAGGGTTAAAAATAATCGACTTTCAGTCCCCTTATCTCTGGAATTTTAAAATACCTTGATTTTTTCCGTTTTCCAGTGAAACGGGTGTAACACATAAGTATTGCTTTTTAGGCTATTTAATTAAACATCCCTTAAAAACTAAAAGTCCTCTGCTTAAGGCACCCCCCTCCTAGGCAGACACCCCTCGTGTTGGTTTGCCTTAACACGATACCAGTGGCGTAGCGAGAAATTTTTCATGGTAAGGGGGCGTTACGACTACTTCAACTCATATATATGCATGCGCGTTTGTGATTAGAGAGTAAAGAAAATGCATTTATTATGACAAAAAAATTCTCATGGGGGGGTTGTAACCCCCCCCCCAACCCCACCTCACCGTGGCTACGCCACTGCACATTTAATCAAACATACCGCTCTTTTATGGTTGCTTTCTACAGAACTGAGAAGATTGTAAATATTTTTAGCTTTTAGATTTTGCAAACTGTAAAGTTTAGCAAAAGATAAAATCGATTAGAATAATTGGGTATTTAACTAGTCAATATTTTTCTCACACTCATAGACAAAATGCCGCGGCCAAAATTCGGCATCCCCAATAAATGTCAGACCTCAGAATGGGCCCTGGTAGTAAATTCCATCGCGTCGCCTCGAAAGTTTAGAGTAGTCGGAACGAACTTGGTTGTGGGCTTGGCCAATTAGCTACATGTGGGTTCTAAGGCCGAAAAGTGGTGTGCTCTCCATGGGGGAATTCCTAAGAGGTCCCAACCCGTATTTAGGCTAAGTTTCGGAGGAAACCACGGAAAGCTCCGAACGGTTAGGTCGGCGGACGAGACCTGGTTTTGATCCAGGCAACTTCCGTCTCCCATTTCAGAGCGCTAAGCTTTCGGCCACTGGCGGGGTGAATTAAGTTAGATTTAGAGCCTGCTAGAGAGGCTAGAGCTTCTTCGTTCACCTCAGGTTCGACTCTTGTCTTGGGCATTGTCGAACTCAGTCACTTAGATTTTGAATAAATAAATAAATAAATATGCTAATACCGTGTATACTCGTGCAAGTCGCCCTTTTTTGGACAATTTGTCACGACGAAAGTCTAGGTGCGACTATTATGCGGGAAAAATTTACTACATAATATTAAAGCTATTTTCTCTGCTTTAAAACGGGGGTGCGACTATTACACAAGTAAAAACGGTAATAATAAAAGCAATTACAATAAAATAAATAAATAAAGAGATAAAAAAATAGCTTTCATTGAAACCCTAAAAGACTAAATAAAAAAATAAATTTCTATAGCGCCAATTTTATCAACTGAATAATTTACTAGCTGGCGTTTCCGTTCATCATACGGGATAGTTTTAGAAACAAACATTAAAAAGAAAGCTATACATATACTCCAATTCTGCCTGACACACAGCCAGAAAGCAATTTAGGGGCAGGAGGGTTTTTTTTCCCAAAACGCAGAATTTTGCCCCAAAGAGTGCCTTTAATTGGAAATGCGCTTTTTGAATTCTGTATTTTTCTGAACTGATAGCTGTACAAAATTTTGAAGTCGGCTGGTGTAACAAAATAGGTGACGTTTTCCTTTCAAAATTTGAAACCGCGGAAAAATTGGAAAAGAATGATAGAATTTTAAAGTAGTCAAGGATTTTTTTTTTCTCTGTATTTTCTGAACACCTGAGATGATTTCAAACTGATTAGTACAACGATGCCCATTTTCAGAGTTGAAAATCGGTAAAAATTTAAAAACGGATAGATTTTCACTTCTCGTTTTTTCTTTCTTTTTTAAGGAAAAAAAAAAAAAACATGAAACCCCCTCCCCCTACATTTTTATGCACGATTTCAAAGTGAATGGGTGTTGGCGACTCATTAAAATACAAAATTGCTTAAAATAAGAGAAGGAAAGGATTTTCAAACTTTGGAACTCTACCTGAAAATTTCTACTTTTTTTTTTTTTTTCATTATTCTACAATAGTGCAAACTTATCGGTTGAACGACTCTGATTTATATTCGGCACACACATATATATTCTTCGTTTTGCTTTATACATTGTTAACCAACAAACGTTTTTCCTAATGAATTTATTTTCCGAATTTAAGTATGAATTTATGAGATAAAAATCGCTTGCTGCGTTTAAAAAAGATTCGATATTTTTCTTGCGGAGCCCTAAATTTTTAAGAGATGTGTGTGTGTGTGTGTGGGGGGGGGGCTCCCAGAAAAAGAAGAAAGTATTATTTAAGAATATTAACACATTAATCGAAAACTTTCCTTTTTCTCCTTACAACTCTTATTTTGAACATCTTTTCAAAAACCTCAACGCAAGCTATCTTATATTTTGTTTTTTGCATTCATGACTATTTTTATATTTCGATAAATTATATCAGTACTAAACAATTAAACTATTCGTTCCGTATTGTTTTTACAATTTAAAAAAAGTCATAATTAAATTGTAAAATTATGACGTTTAGGACAATTCTGGTTCTGGATAGGTTCTGGATTTGATCTAAAATCAGTATGCGGCAAAAATTAAAGACTTTAATTTAATGTTAAATTTTATAATGAATGTAAATAAAGTATTTTTTGCTATAATTCCTTCTCAGCATCGCCTTACGCTAGAACTTTTTTATATTCACACACAAGGGTTTTGAGCAGCTTCCGAAAAAATTATTTTAATCATTATTCAGAAAAATCAATATATTTATCATCGAATTTCTCATTTTGATTGTCATTTTTTAAAACTATACAAATTTATGTACTTCAAGCAGATGTTGCACAATCAACTACAGTCTTTCATTTTGCCAGTAGATGGCAGCACTATAATGTTACATTATTCATTCTGTCAGTGTTGAAAACAGGGGTGGCCAGCAAGTCGATATAGAGTAAGAGCCCGCGGCCGCCAGACCTTCGTCATAGTATAAAAGCTGAAACTTTCTCTGCGCATATTCCCCAATAGAGGTAGAAACAATCGGCCACTATAAAGTTTGGATGATCGTGTCTTTGGCAGGTAACAGGTGGCAAAGGTGTAAGGTGTATAAAATTGCAGAAAATTTTCGTCATTTCATAAAGCTTAATTTTTTTATAGGTTCTTCTTCGCACCACTAGAAATCACTTTATCCCTAGCCAGACACTTTTCCATCGTGGCAAACCCCCGCCAGACAATCTCAAAGTCATGGAAAACGTAATTCTATTACGAGCGCGCTGCAGCATCGTAAGAAAGTCAGTAGCGGATCCAGGGGAGGGGCTAGGGGGCTTCAGCCCCCCCCAAAAGAGATTGCTCAAGGGTAACATTCTGCTTTATTATACACTTTAAATAGCTAAAATGATCATATTTTATTCCTTAGCCCCTCCCAAAAGCCTAATACATTGGTTTAGACTAAAATTTTGATTTATAGTACATTTTAATTGGGTGAAATAAGCTTTTTAAAAATTTTAGCCCCTCCCAAAAAAAATTTCTGTATCCGCCACTGAAGAAAGTTCAGAAGTAGCAGTATAAAATGTGCTTGGCACATTGTGACAGCATGACGTACTTCGTCGCGGGAGTTTACGAACACAACAGTTTTCCATGACTTTGAGATTGTCTGGCGGGGGGTTGCCACGATGGAAAAGTGTCTGGCAAGGGATAAAGTGATTTCTAGTACTGCGAAGAAGAACATATAAAAAAATGAAGCTTTATGAAATGACGAAAATATTCTGCAATTTTATACACATTTGCCACCTGTTACCTGCCAAAGCCACGGTCATCCAAACTTTATAGTTTCCGATTGTTCCTACCTCTGTTGGGGGGTATGCGCAGAGAAAGTTTCAGCTTGTATACTATGTGGAAGGTCTGGCGGTCGCTGGCTCTTAGACTAATAGCGATTAGCCGGTTTCTCAAGAAACCAATTTTGGTCTCTATACGATAAATAGAGCACTTATTCTAAATTTCACACTATCTGTAGCTAATTTAAACTAATAATAACAGTAATTACTAATGTTAGAAGAAAAATTTTGATAAAAAAACATTGGGGTAAAAGCATTGCAAAAGAAAATACAAAGAAAAAAGAGGAATATTTTTCCGAATTAGATTTGACTAATTTAATTAGTTTTTATATTGCTCTTTGAAAGATCAATTTAAAACCAAAGATCTGGATAATTTTGATTCCAAAGAAAGACGGTTCTCCACAATAAATGAAGAATTAAATTGTTTATCACATAATCGTACACGGTAATTAATTGAAATACCTGAAAGAAAGAAGCCTATTGGATGCCGATTGACCTTCAAGCTGAAGAAGAATGAAGATTGTACTGTCGATCGTTATAAGGCACGACTAGTTGCAAAAGGTTACACTCAGAAATTCGGAACCGATTACCACCATATCTTTGCACCCGTAGTGAAACATACAACTTTAAGAGCTTTTCTATATACAGTTACCTACAAAAACATGCAAGTGAGGCATATTGATATAAAAATGGCGTTTTTGCATGGAGATCTAAAGGAAAAATCTAATGTGTCCAACACATGACTTCCTTGCACGTCTATTAAATCTAAAATGTTTTTTACGCACTTCCTCTAAACTTATTTGTTTGAAAGAGATAAAATATCAATAACAGTAAGGTTTAGCGATTTCTAGCCAAATATTTCGATATCGCCAAGCAGAGTTCAATTTGAAAGATTTCCTTCTGACACTTTATTTGGCGATATTTCACCAAAAGCCGACAAACTTGAGATAGTTTGCGAGATTTTGGGGATAGCCACAGTAGTCATTGACCACAGACTTTCAATGAATTGAATGTATCCATACACCTTAATGTATTTAAAGTCATTTGGCTCACCCTGTAAATAAATTCCCAGTCGATTGCTGTCAAAAAAGATATTGAAAACCGTTAGATATTATAATATAGTTCTAAATACAAAAGTTCAAAATTCTACGGGTTAAAGTTTTAGAGTTATACAAAATACGAAATAATTTTTGGCGCCAAATTTGGCGATATTTCGGCGAAACTCGTCAATGTCGACGAGATATGGCGAGATATTAAGCATGGACCAAACAATGACAGATTATCGCCAAGTTTGGCGATATTTCGCCAAAACTCGCCAAGAACGATGACAAATGGCAATACTTTGGGCATGGACCAAATGACTGACTATCGCCAAATTTGGCGAGATTTCGGCAAAACTCGCCAAGGTCGACGACAGACGGCGAGATTTTGGGCCAAACAATGACTGTCTACAGTTGTATTATATTGAAGATGTCCATAGACATTAAAGTACTGAAATCCTTTTCGGTGCTCCTGTAAATAAACTCTCCAGTAGATTGGAACCAAAAATCGAGATGCACAACTAGATGTTAGAACAATCTTATATATGAAATTTCATAATAGTTTTTGAGATTTGACAGTGAAATACGCACACACGTACACCAAAAGTCGCCAAGCTTGGCGACTTTTGGCGTAGTTCTTGAGGGAGGCACGTGACCGTAGTCGGACCCTTACCTAACTTATGTGGTAGAACGGTATTGTGCTTGAAATGGATGAATGCCCCTAAAATTGCCATTGGCTGTAATGTATTGGAAATCTTTTGAGTGTTCCTGTAGCCGAACTGTAAATGATAAAGACACTTTTTTTAATGGAGAAATTCATTTTCTAACTCTTTACAGCATATATCACTTCTGAGTCGCTTGAAATAGCTCAATACCTCTAAAAAACGCTTTGATGTATTTCGGCCCATAGAGCGTAATGTATTTCGAATCTTTTAAGCGGTTCTGTAGATAAACTATCCAGTCGAATGGAACCGAAAGGGGTGGTGCACAACTAGATGTTACAACAATCCTAAATATAAAGTTTCAACATTCTACGCTTAATAGTTTTTGAGATATGCGAGTTTAATGAATTTCGGCTCATAGAGCGTAATGTATTTCGAATCTTTTGGGCGGTCCTGTACATAAACTATACATTCGATTGCGACCAAAAGGGGAGGTGCACAACTAGATCATAGAACAATCCTAAATATCAAATCTCAACATTCTACGACCAATAGTTTTGAGATATGCGAGTTACATACATACGTACGTACAGACGGCATGGAAAAACTGACCACAATAAACTCGCCGCTGGTCAATATCAGTTGCAGACGCGTTAATAGGATCGTGCATGCTAGCCTACGATGAGATGCATCGAAAAAATTCTTTAAATTAAATTTAGAGGTAGTCAAAATCGGGTTTTTTGTCGAAATTCGGCTCCCAAAATTTTTCGGGATCACATCACTTCCTTATACTACGTACAAGGAAGTAAAAAATTTATGACTCAACCAGAAGGTTACATCAAGCCCCATGCCTGCTAAGCTGCTTGTTACAGTCACCCCAAGATACCGCTGAAATCGGGAGCCCTGACTGGATTGTGTGCAGTTGGTTATTCCTTGAGAAGTGCCTCCTACATTGGGGTTTTGTAAAAGACATTTTTGCTAACGTTGAAGTAGTCTTTGCCCTCTCCCCTGCGAAATATTCTGCCGGTGCCCATGATCCCAGCCTAATTTTCACTATACAGTTGTAAAGAGATCGAAAATAAAGTCCCAGAATCGTCCCAAGTGCTTTAATATTTTTACAGCTGGTCGAGGAAGGTCACAAAATATGTCGTTCGCAAAATTACAAGTATTAATTTATTTTCTTATTGTACAGAGGGTGTTCACACATTTTTGTAACGATTTTGATTTTCTCCATGAAGTTAAATATTAATCTTATAAATAAAAATGAAATTCTGTTTGTTTGTTGATTTGATTCGTATACAAATCCACAAAAATGGACCTATCGGCCTGAAATTTAGCACAGATATGTAAAATAATATAGAATAAATCATAGTCCACTTTAAAACTTTGAAAGTCCACCCGTTCCCGGAATTTAAGAGATTTTTTATGCTCTTCACGCAAAAAGCTTTCCGTAATTGTAACCCCTGTAGTGAAAAAAGTGTGAAATAAGGATCGTGGTTGCCATGTGTGGCGATTTTGCCGAATAAAATGTTTTAAATTCTTAAAGTAAAAATAAAAGAATAATAATGATTTTTTTTTTGTTAGTTTATATTCGTAAGGTTATTTTTTTTTAATTATAATATCGTGTGCATGGGAAATCAGAGCAGGAATGTAATGCTTTACACGCAAAACAATAAGAATTGAAGATTTCCGAGGCTAATGTGTAAATTTTTTTAGTTTGGCGAAAAAATAAAATGGCTGAAATATGGATTTTGAGTAAGTGAGTTCTAGCGGTTTGCACAGTTTTCGGCTCGGCGCAATTTATTGAGAGCTTAAGGAAATAGATTTTTGAAAACAAGTGCAAAGGTTTTATTAGAATACAGCGTTAAATTTTAATGATCTGTGAAGAAATAATGCAGTTATTAAGGGATTTCAAGCGATCTAACTTCAGAATTCTCGCCAATTGAGTACATTGATTAAAGTTGGGGGAATTCCGCCAAATTTCAGAAAATTGAAATCTTCTCATTTAGTACATCGGAGTAACGATGAATAAAACACATTATAGTTGATAATTTAAAAAAAAATCTGATGTGTCCAACACATGACTTCCTTGCACGTCTATTAAATAAAAATGTTTTCTACGCACTTCCTCTAAACTTATTTGTTTGAAAGAGATAAAATATCAATAATAGTAAGGTTTAGCGATTTCTAGCCAAATATTTCGATATCGCCAAGCTGAGTTCAATGTGAAAGATTTCCTTCTGACACTTTATTTGGCGATATTTCACCAAAAGCGACAAACTTGAGATAGTTTGCGAGATTTTGGGATAGCCACAGTAGTCATTGACCACAGACTTTCAATGAATTGAATGCATCCATACACCTTAATGTATTTAAAGTCATTTGGCTCACCCTATAAATAAATTCCCAGTCGATTGCTGTCAAAAAAGATATTGAAAACAGTTAGATATTATAATATAGTTCTAAATACAAAAGTTCAAAATTCTACGGGTTAAAGTTTTAGAGTTATACAAAATACGAAATAATTTTGGCGCCAAATTTGGCGATATTTCGGCGAAACTCGTCAATGTCGAGGACAGTCGGCGAGATTTTGGGCATGTACCAAACAATCACTGTCTGCAATTGTATTATATTGAAGATGTCCATAGACATTAAAGTACTGAAATTCTTTTCGGTGGTCCTGTAAATAAACTCTCCAGTAGATTGGAACCAAAAATCGAGATGCACAACTAGATGTTACAAGAATCTTATATATAAAATTTCATAATAGTTTTTGAGGTTTGAGAGTTAAATATACACACACGTACACCAAAAGTCGCCAAGCTTGGCGACTTTTGGCATAGTTCTTGAGGGAGGCACGTGACCGTGGTCGGACCATTACATAACTTATGTGGTAAGACGATATTGTGCTTGAAATGGATGAATGCCCCTAAAATTGCCATTGACCGTAATGTATTAGAAATCTTTTGAGTGTTCCTGTAGCAGAACTGTAAATGATAAAGACACTTTTTTTTTAATGGAGAAATTCATTTTCTAACTCTTTACAGCATATATCACTTCTGAGTCGTTTGAAATAGCCCAATACCTCTAAAAAAACGCTTTGATGAATTTCGGCCCATAGAGCGTAATGTATTTCGAACCTTTTAGGCGGTTCTGTAGATAAACTTATCCAGTCGAATGGAACCGAAAGGGGAGGTGCACAACTAGATGTTACAACAATCCTAAATATAAAGTTTCAACATTTTACGCCTAATAGTTTTTGAGATATGCGAGTTTAATGAATTTCGGCCCATTGAGCGTAATGTATTTCGAATGTTTTGGGCGGTCCTATAGGTAAACTATCCAGTCGAATGGAACCAAAAGGGGAAGTGCACAACTAGATGTTACAACTATCCAAAATATGAAGTTTGGACATTCTACGCCTAATACTTTTTGAGTTAGGCGAGTTTAATGAATTTCGGCCCATAGAGCGTAATGTATTTCGAATATTTTGGGCGGTCCTGTACAATAACTATACATTCGATTGCGACCAAAAGGGGAGGTGCACAACTAGATCATAGAACAATCCTAAATATCAAATCTCAACATTCTACGACCAATAGTTTTTGAGATATGCGAGTTACATACATACGTACGTACGTACGTACGTACAGACGGCATGGAAAAACTGACCACAATAGACTCGCCGCTGGTCAAAATGAGTTGCAGACGCGTTTATATGATCGTGCATGCTAGCCTATGATGATATGCATCGAAAAAATTCTTAAAATTAAATTTAGAGGTAGTCAAAATCGGTTTTTTTGTCGAAATTTGGCCCCCAAAATTTTTCGGGATCACATTACTTCCTTATACTACGTACAAGGAAGTAAAAAAATCTGATGTGTCCAACACATGACTTCCTTGCACGTCCATTAGATCAAAAATATTTTCGACGCACTTCCTCTAAATTTATTTGTTTGAAAGAGATAAAATATCAATAATAGTAAGGTTTACCGATTTCTAGCCAAATATTTCGATATCTCCAAGCTGAGTCCAATTTGAAAGATTTCCTTCTGACACTTTATTTGGCGATATTTCACCAAAAGCCGACAAACTTGAGATAGTCAGCGAGATTTTGGGGATAGCCAAAGTAGTCATTGACCACAGACGTTCAATGAATTGAATGCATCTATTCACCTCAATGCATTCAAAGTCATTTGGCTCACCATGTAAATAAATTCTCAGTCGATTGCTGTCAAAAAAGATATTGAAAACAGTTAGATATTACAATAGTTCTAAATACACAGTTAAAAAATCTACGGGTTAAAGTTTTAGAGTTATACAAAATAGGAAATAATTTTTGGCGCCAAATTTGGCGATATTTCGGCGAAACTCGTCAATGTCGACGACATTTGGCGAGATTTTAAGCATAAACCAAACAATGACAGATTATCGCCAAATTTGGCGATATTTAGCCAAAACTCGCCAAGAACGATGACAAATGGCGATACTTTGGGAATGGACCAAATGACTGACTATCGCCAAATTTGGCGATATTTCGCCAAAACTCGCCAAGGTCGAGGACAGACAGCGAGATTTTGGGCATGTACCAAACAATGACCGTCTACAGTTATATTATAATGAAGATGTCCATAGACATTAAGGTACTGAAATTCTTTTCGGTGGTCCTGTAAATAAACTCTCCAGTGTATTGGAACCAAAAATCGAGATGCACAACTAGATGTTACAACATTCTTATATATGAAATTTCATAATAGTTTTTGAGATTTGAGAGTTAAATATGCACACACGTACACCAAAAGTCGCCAAGCTTGGCGACTTTTGGCATAGTTCTTGAGGGAGGCACGTGACCGTGGTCGGACCATTACCTGACTTATGTGGTAGGACGGTATTGTGCTTGAAATGGATGAATGCCCCTAAAATTGCTATTGACCGTAATGTATTGGAAATCTTTTGAGTGTTCCTGTAGCAGAACTATAAATGATAAAGACACTTTTTTTTAATAGAGAAATTCATTTTCTAACTCTTTACAGCATATATCACTTCTGAGTCGTTTGAAATAGCCCAATACCTCTAAAAAACGCTTTGATGAATTTCGGCCCATAGAGCGTAATGTATTTCGAATCTTTTGGGCGGTCCTGTATATAAACTATTCAGTCGAATGGAACCGAAAGGGGAGGTGCACAACTAGATGTTACAACAATCCTAAATATAAAGTTTCAACATTCAACGCCTAACAGTTTTTGAGATATGCGAGTTTAATGAATTTCGGCCCATAGAGCGTAATGTATTTCGAATGTTTTGGGCAGTCCTGTAGATAAACTATTCAGTCGAATGGAACCGAAAGGGGAGGTGCACAACTAGATGTTACAACTATCCAAAATATGAAGTTTCGACATTCTACGCCTAATAGCTTTTGAGTTAGGCGAGTTTAATGAATTTCGGCCCATAGAGCGTAATGTATTTCGAATCTTTTGGGCCGTCCTGTACATAAACTATACATTCGATTGCCACCAAAAGGGGAGGTGCACAACTAGATCATAGAACAATCCTAAATATCAAATCTCAACATTCTACGACCAATAGTTTTTGAGATATGTGAGTTACATACATACGTACGTACGTACAGACGGCATGGAAAAACTGGCCACAGTAGACTCGCCACTGGTCAAAATGAGTTGCAGACGCGTTAATATGATCGTGCATGCTAACCTACGATGAGATGCATCGAAAAAAAAATTTAAATTAAATTTAGAGGTAGTCAAAATCGGTTTTTATGTCGAAATTTGGCCCCCAAAATTTTTCGGGATCACATTACTTCCTTATACTACGTAGAAGGAAGTAAAAAGCGGCTGTATTAAGGGATTGCAATTTTCAAATAAATGCGTGCTACTCTTTGGCGGTCGAACCATTTCCCATATTGATTGCTGCTAAGTCAATGCTTCAAATGATTCCCTGAAAAAACTTTTGGAAAATGGCGTATGCTGGCACTTTGGCGAGGCTTAGATTTGAAACTGGATTTTATTTGAGACTGGTATATATAATAACTCTGGTTATAGATAAAAATGAATGTTGGTATGTGTTTATGAGGTTGAAAAACTCCAGCACCGTTGAGCACCGTTGCACGATGAAATTTGGTTCACCTAAGTCTTATGATGGAGAAGGTTTTTATGCTATCCGTTTTCCTTAACTTGCCATTTGGTGCCGCAGCACAACGTTGAATTCTATTCCGTTTAGCCGTTTGCTATGCGAATATCGTCCAACCGATTTCGATGAAATTTGGTACACGCGAATATTAGAACACGGAGAATATGTTTCAGTATCCATTTTGCTGTAACTTGCCGCTAAATGGCGCTGCAAAGAATCAACTTCTATACCGTTCGACCGATCGGCATAAAATTTTTTATACTTACACGTTTGAGCACGAAGAATATATTCTAACTGCGTTCCTTTTGATGTTACTCACCACTAGATGACACTGCAATGCATTATTATTTTAACTCGCCACTAGATGACGCTGCAGAAGGCCAAATTCTTGACCATTCAAACGGTCGCTATGAAAATCAATATACATAGCTATTTGAACAATGAGAATATTTTGGCGTTATCCATTTTGCTATAACTCGCCACTTGACGGCGCTGTAGCAAATCATTACTTTATTGAACCACTAGATGGCCCTGCAGTGTATCACTTCTTGACTGTGCAAATAATCGCTATGAAAATAGGTATACATAGATATTTGAACACGGGGAAGAGTTTGGCGCTATCCATTTTCCTATAACTTGCCACTAGATGTCGCGTCAACACATGAACTTCAGGACTGTCCAGCCGATAGTCATGAAAATTCGTATACATCGATATCTGAATGCGAAAAATATTTTCGCCGTATCCGTTTTGCTAAAACTCGCCACTAGATTGCGCTACGCCGCATGGCCTTCTGCACCGTACAAACGATTGCCTTGGAAATTCGGTTGAAAATATAACGCGATATCCACTTTGCTGTATCTGTTTATTACAATGAATAGTAATCACCACAAATTGTAATATCAAAAAGTCCATTCATTCCCGTGCGAAGAACGGGTACGTCAGCTAGTTTGAAAATAAAAATGGGATTAGCATCAAATTGTAATAAGGCTTATTTATCGTCTGCAGCATTAAAAATATTCTTTGCTTTAAAATGCCGCTGAAAAATAAACAATGGATCGAAGGCTATATTTTTGCGTTATCCGAAGAGAAATACTCGTATTCACTTATTAAAAAAAGATGTCAAAATCATGGTTTTAATATTTCTACAAGTAAAATAAGTGACATAATTAATATGAAAGGAAAGAAAGGTCAAAATTTATATTTCACTGAGGAAAAGGCAAAAAATGCATACCCAACAAAGGTACGTACACCTCTTATTAAATCTAAAGTCGCATCTCATGTTTTAAAGGAAAATCTAACTACCCAAAGAACTATTGAAAAATCTTTAAATATCTCTGTAGGAACTGTGAACAAAATTATAAAATCCGATTTAAAAATAATCCAAGCAAAAAAAAAAAAAAAAACACGACGTTCATCGCCTAACGCCGAAACATGTGCCTCAGTGTAAGACCATGTGTAGATTGTTGTATGAATATTATTTGACAATTGAAAAATGGAAATATGTAGTTACAATGGATGAAGCTTAGATAACATTTATCCGACTGCAATAGAAAAATATCGATTGACTACCGCAAGAGGAGAAAAAGACTTAGTAAGTTGGTTTAGAGAAAACAACGGAAGTTTTTCTAAAGGTTTTATGGTTATTACTGGATTTTCATCTAACGGAAAACAAACAATAAGGAAAGTAGAAAAAAATGTCAAAATTAATTCGGAGTACAATCAGAAGTATATTTTAACACCTATTTTTAAAGAAGAAATTCCATCCCTTTATCCAAACAATCGTCACTATGTTAAGTTCCATCAGGATAAAGCTATAAGCCATACCTCTAAATCTACTGCTCCATTTTTTGATAAAATGAGAAATGAAACTGGAATTGAAGCTATTCCCTTTAAATGCATCCCACCCAAGTCCCCTGACGTGTCTTCTGTGGATTACAGTGCATTTGGACTTTTAAAACAAGCTCTTTATGAGCGGCATCCCAAAAGATTGGGTGGACTCTGGAAGGTTGTGAAAGAGGACTGGAACAATATCAGCCTTGATGTTTTAAGAAAAGGACTTTATCTTGGAAATCAAGATGTAATGTGATAGTTCAAAGAAAGGGCTATCAGACTGAACACATTAGAGAATAAAATTCTTATATTTATTTCTATATATATCTGCAAAATGGTTGCAAAAATGTGTGAACACCCTCTGTAGTTGTATTAATTAATTTTCCTATTGTTTTTCCAACTACAAATTTTAATTCCACAAAATACTCAGCAATAACAAAGTAAAATGAGAATATTTCACTGTTTTATTCAAGTTTTTTTTTGAGAAAATAAAAAAATTTCATAAACCAAAATGTTGCAAATTTCTTTATCACTGCGTTCATCAACATAAACTGGAGTATTTTTTTTAATTGCGGGTACTTTCCATATAAGTTGGAGTATTGAGTCCCCAAAAGCGAATATTTTACTCGTTCAAAATTTTCCACATTCAGGGCTAATTTTGTAGGTATCAAATTTGACGCTTGACATAGAAAGTTCTTCGAGATCTAAGGCTTTGCGGTCTTTATCTCATTTGTTTCTAACTACAAGAACATTTTTAAATCAGAGTATCAATGTTTGTTTGTGAACATGCATTTCCGATTGTGTGCTTGGCCCGAAGCCTGTTTATAAATCCGCATCAGAAGGACAACACAAGGGGGGGATGTCCTCCGTGGGGGTCGTTCTAAGGGCTCCCAACCCATATTTACGCTAGCATCGGAGAAAATTACTGAAAACTCTGAACGGTTAGGTCGACAGTCGCGCGATGAGACCCGAACCCGGGACCTCCACACTTCGGTCGTCCACCATTTTCAGTGACACAACCACTGTACCACGGTGAGGCCAGAGTATCAATTTACAACACAATATTGGGACGAACACAAATAGCCAGGGCATTGAGTGGGAATTGAAATTACGACCATACACTTGGACGATTGGCGTGGAGGAGGGCAGGTCCTTGACCACCAAGCCACCGGCCCCTCACGTTATTAAATTGCTGGGGCGCATTCGTAAACGCTCACCCAGTACCACTAGAACAACTAGTTTTACTTTTAGGTGTTTTGAATTGTGCATTTTTTAAATTGAAACTGGTTAATTTTTGTTCTTAAAGTCAACTGAGTGCAGGTACTTCACAAATTAAATCAACTGAGACAGAAGCCAGTTCAATTAGTTTTCGAATGTTCGTTTACAGCTCCTCTTCTTTCGTTTTCATAGGACTTTTTTTTTAATAAATAAATGCATCACTAAGCAACGAAACTGAACAAACTGAAGTCAATCTCAAAGTCGATAGAAACGAAGACCACTAATCGCTCTTGTTTCGAATTTTACCAGTTTTTGCACGAAAACTAATGGAACAAGTTTACGAACATAGGGACAATGTAAACGATCTGTCAGATCTAGAAAAAAACGGCTGCATTCGTAAACGACAAACTCGTTGCACGAGTTCTCGTAAGAAAACTGGAATGCGTTTGTTTAGTGCTATGAGTTTCTCTGGCCTTTACGAACAACTTCTGTTTATGCAGTTTCGTCACCTAGCAGATGTGCTTGTTTACAATTCGCGTCTTTTGTTAATTTGGACAATGAGAGTTTTTAGTACATACTCAATATAAAATCAACAGGATTTTAAAAGAAAAGATGGACATAATTGGAGTGCACAAATCAAAATTTAGAAATTTCAACTCAATCTTGCATTTTTTCAAAAGTATTTAGCAAGAGAATTTCGCTAATTATGGTTTAAATCAACTTCAATCTCAACACTAAAAATACGCATTTTTGAATTTACTAAAATGAAGAATACAAGAAAATGATTGAAAAGTTATATACCTTCGTTGCAGTTTCTAGCGTGTGCATGAATTTCCTCTTTGAAGAAATTAATAATTGCAGCTTCAGGAAGCGTAAACTATTCTTCATAACAACATACTTTGTTGTAGTTGTTGTTGTGTTGGAACATGCATTCGGATTTGTGTGCTTGTTACGAGGAACCGCTTATAAATCCACGTCGAATAAAGGACAAACATAAAGGGGGGGGGGCAAATGCCTTGAGGGAGGACTTTTTTGGGTATCTAGCGCGTATTCGCGTTACATCTTGAGAAAACCGCCTGAAACTGCAGACCGCTAGACCGACGGCCCCGCGAGAGGACAGAACCCTGTTTCTCTACTTGAGCCATTTACCAATGTCCGTGGGTTTAACCACTGTGCTGTTGTGGATTGGAACATGTATTCGGATTTGTGTGCTTGTCACGAGGAACCGCTTATAAATCCACGTCAAAGAAAGTACAAACACAAGGGGGGGTAATTGCCTTGGGGGAGGAATTTTCTGGGTATCTAGTGCGTATTCACACACGTTACATCTGGAGAAAACCGCACTAAAAACCAGACCGCTAGACCGACGGCCCCGCGAGAGGACAGAACCCTGCTCCTCCACTTGAGCCATCTCCCAATGTCAATGGCTTTAACCACTGTGCTACACATTGGTTACAACATACTTTTCATAACAACGGACGGCATTTCATAACTGAATGAGATTTGTCTTAAAAGTCACGAAATCTAATTTTGACATCCTTCACAAGTAGCATACTATCCAATTGATCCTAGAACAGAACCTTGAATAACTGATCTGATACGTCTAACGGTAGAAGATTATTACGTCATTTGAATACACCATTCACCCGACAATCCTTAACTGTAATTGTCAGACCTCAGCCCATGTGCTTGTTAAGACTGCACTCATCCATATATTCACGCAGTTGTATCAAGTAACGCTAGTTGGGAATTTAGCTGCTCTGACTTCGGTTTATGACAGGCATCGAGTACGTTAAACTTTTAATGTTAATTTTCTGTTTCTAGTTTTTTTAGTTAGGTACTTCCAGGTTGCTTAGTTATTAATTCTGAGCCAGGGTTTTTAATAATTTTTTGTTCAGACATATAACATAATTGTCTCATGAACTTTTCGCTAAAAAATTAATCTATCAACAGTAATAGGGAAAGAAGTAATTGAGCTGTGTATGTGCAAGAACCGTTTTCAAAGACTTTGTATTTACTGTAAATGTTTCACACAGAAGAATCAAAGGGAAAGAATACATAGTGTTATTGCAAGAGACCCCCGTTGTAACCAATTCCTCAAATTCTGCACTGCGTATAATTTGTCTCATATGATCGTTTCTTTGATCATGGCAATCTGTACGTTTATTGGGTGATTATAAAAACCATTCCTTCGAATTTACAGGATCTAGGACTAATTTCAGCTCTTGACTCTGATATCTTGAGTAATGTATAACTTCCTAAAGATGCTGTGCTTAAAGGCTGTTTTAATGAGAACCCAAACTCTTGATTACAATTTTAGAATATATTCCAGAATAGTTCCTATTTCAATTGATGGCTTTTCTGTACCAATATACAAAGTGACAAATTTGTTTTTGTAAGCCATCTGGCATAGCTTTCCACTTGATTTGGTGAGTGTTTTTGAACAGGACAATTTCCAGATGGTACCGCTTTGACACGTTTGATACAAATATTTTTGATCAATACAAAGTCCCTCTACATCTACTGTGGATAGATAAACGATTTCCCCAAGCTTCACTATATATAGTTTATTTCGAATGAGTCCAGAATTTCTCTACAGGAGCGCAACATGTAAAAAGGCCAGTAGAATTTCCATCTAGATACTGCACTAAATGAAGTAGAGGTTAATCTCTTGCAACGGACATATGTAAGAGGACAAGGGTCTTCTTACATGCAATCCAAACAGGCGTATCGTACAACCTTCAACACCAGTACTCGGAGCTGTTCCATCCGTTCCAATTGCAAATAAATTCTCGGTAAATAACAAGTTTGTTTTCAAATTATCTAAAATTCAAGATAGCACTTCATCAGCTGTGCCATTTTCTGGTGACGCAATGAAGGAAATTTCTTTCTGGCTCTTGCAATAACTGCGTTGGTACTTTTATGTGAAACGCCTTTACTGTTTATAAATAACACTCGGGTTTTAAGCGGCTGAGTTTTCATCTACAAATAAATGAATATATGCTTAATATATGTGGCTTAATCTTCGGACTATATTAAATGTTTTCGAAGAGTCTTTTCCCATATCTGTCCAATTTTAAATCGAAGTCTTATAACTACTTAAAATATTTACTTTATAAATAACAACTTCAGTGGCGGATTATTGCAAGTTTGTCGTTGGGGGGGGGGGGGGGGTGATTGGTTTGTCGGGGAGGGGGGGCGGTCAGTTAGAAGATTGACATCCATTTTATGGAAGTAAAATATGATCTTTTACATTAATTTCTTTTTCCTCCGGGGGGGCGGAGGTCGCCCCCCTCCGCCCCCCCTTTCATCCGCCTTTGAACAACTTATAGAACGGGGAGCAGGGATTTCCAATGTCTGAATTAACAAGAAACTTTGGTTCAGAAATGAACGTAGCCTGGTTGTTGCAAGTTTATAAAGGGAGCCAGAACTTCGGCTACCGACGACACTGCAATATGTCCTTAAACTGGTACGGCTAAAACACATTAAGAAATTTGCAGAATTGAGGGTTTGTTCTTCGGTGTTAGTTTCAAATTTTTTTCCAATTTTCTGTAAATTACCCTTGCTATTTCGCTTAAAATCATCGGGATTAAATCATTAATATACAGAAGTTATTCGAATGATTGAACTGACATTTACTTACTGTGCAGGGTTTTCTGTGCCGGCATACTTTGTTCTTTTCAGGTTATTAGTCGATCGAGATATCTACTCGGTTTTTGCATTCAACTGAGGTGCCAAAGCCACAGAACCAGCTCGCCAGATTTATGAAGTATACGGTTAATTTTTATCGACATAGAACTGTATGCTAACGAATGGGGGGGGCGGGCATATCAACATTAAAACTGAAACAGTTTTGCAGAGAAAATACTGCCCTAGCGAATAGCAAAATATATTGCCAAAAATTTTAATTTTCTAGCTGTTTTTTGCTGAAAATACGCCAGGACCTATGGGCAGAGATGAATCTGTTCTTTATATTTCGAAGAATAGACGTGTCGTTTTTATATTTACTCTTTCCGCATTAAGGAAGGAACTCCGAACTTTCAAGTGGCTCCAGTTCATTAGATTAAGGATTTAAATTATGCTGTCATAAGCAGTGGCGTAGTCGGAATTTTATTTCAAGGGGGAGGGACAGTGTATTAAAATTGTAAGCTAAATATAAAATAGTAAGCTAAGTAAAGGATTACATTTCGGAGAGTACAACACTCACCCTACCTGGCTACGCGCCTGGTCATAAGTTATCCCCAATTTAGCAATTTTGAACTCTGTAATTAGATGGACTGCGTTCAAAATTTACTTGGTTTCGTAACCTAAATTCTACGCTGCATTTAGGAAAACTTGCGTAATATTTAGATTTCGCTCCGTTTTGGATTACTTGGATACTAAATTTGCTACTAGGACGAATGTCCCGCCGGCAGTTTTAAACTCATCCTCTACCATGCTCAGCTTATAAAGAAAATATAGTCCTGTTTACCTCCTAGTGGTTTAATAAACTTTTCAAAGCAAAATTGAATTCCTATTGGGTCACTCTCCCTATATTTTTATATCTTGCTCAAATTTTCAATCGCTGGTAAAATACTTCTTATTCATCCACTCAAGTTCAAATACATTTTTTAAACTTGTAGTGGATGACACTTGGTGTTAATAGATTTTTCAAATTAATTCATTAATCAGACACTTAACAGGATCTATTTAAAAATGAATGGAAACAAACTAAATAAACGGTATCGATCATTGCTTCACAAACGGCCCTAAATTAAATTTAATAAAGTAACTAAATTAAAAATTTTCTTTGACCTAAGTGGAAATTGAATTATTTTTAAATTTCTTCAGAAAAACGGAATTGGTAGACAGCGTTCATTCTTTAATTGACAACCAGTTATCCTGTTGTAGAGATTTTGCAGATGTCTGGAAAAATTAAACTGATGGGTTAATTTTGTCTTATTGGAAATAAAATTTATTAATCACTATCACCTACTAGCGAATTCGTCCACATCGGCTTTAGAATTGGGTCCAGAGAGAAATGAAGTATGCGTGAATAAAAAATAGTTGCACTCTAGTCCAAGATGACTGTATTTAAATATTTATTTTAAATGAAGTATTATGCATTGTCTATGTAGCAGCCAAATTTGGTGTTTTTAACGCTTTTGGCGAATGGAGACGGTTTCAACAATATTTAAGAATTGTTTTGAGTGTTCTTATAAAAGAAATATTTTCTCTATCATGAAAGGTAGCCTATGATACTCAGGAATAGTGTAGCTGTCTATTACTGAAAGTCTTAGAATCGGTTCTGTTAGAGATGTTCATAGATCTTAATGTATTAGAATTGAGTGACTCCGTAAAATAATTATTTATGCTATATGCATGAAAGGTTACTTAAATATTGATTCAGCTCACACAGCACACTATGTAAAAATCAGGTCAAATAGATATACAAACTGATCTATAACATCCAGAAAATTTAAAGAATATTTATATGCAGAGAAAAATATATCTATAGGACACCTAAATCGCTACCTCTACGATATCGCCTTAAAGGGCTTATAGATATCTATTAGCCATCCGAAAAAGGATATCATTGGAAATGTATTTGACATCCATAAGAAATCCATCAGTAGACATGTTGTGTAGCTAATGAAATAGATGTCCCATAGGTATTCAATTGCCATCCAAAGCTACAAATCTTGGATGTTCGTGTATAACAAACTACAGTAAAAATCGCAAAGCTTGGCGACTTCTGGTGTACATGTATGTATTTAACTCTTATATCTCAAACTATTAGTCGTCGAATATTGAAATCTCATGATTGTAACATCTAGTTGTACATCTCTATTTTTGCTTCAAATTTACTGGAGTTTATTTACAGGACCACCCAAAAGAATTTAAATGCATTAATGTCTAAGGACATCTTCAATATTTTAAGTCTGTAGACGGCCATTGTCTTGTCCATGCCCAAAATCTATCCATTTGTCATAGACCTGTGCGAGTTTTTCCTAAATAACTCCAAATTCGCTGCTAAAAATAATTTTGTATTTCGCATAACTCTAAAAGTTTTAACCGTAGAATGTTCGAATTTGGTTCATGCACGTATTCAATTCATTGAAAGTCTGTCGTCAATTAGTACTTTGGCTATTCCCAAAATCTCGCAAAGTACCCGAAGCTTCTCTGGTTTTGGCGAAATATCGCCAAATTAAGTTCAAATAATTCAATCTGATCCCAGCTTGGCGATATCCGAAATATTGGGCTAGAAGTCACTAAACCTTATTTTATTTGAGATAAAATACTGCAATAATACTAAGTTTTAATGAAGGCGCCGAAAATACTTTTGATTTTATAAGACGTGCAAGGAAGATGTGCTGTCCACAGCAGATTGCAAGGTTTCTTACATGCGCTATAAGAAACATTCATCTAAAACTGTTGAATTCAGTAATGGATGACGCCGGTAATTGGAGTAATCAAGTACCCTTCTAAATTTTCAAATCGTATTTTAAATGAAAAAGAATTGAGATACTACCAGACTAAAATAAATCCTAGCAGCTAGGCGGATGCTTTGCCACTAAACTTGGATTCTTAATATGCTATTGGGGGGAAAGTGTTTTTTTCTTGGAGCAAATACAATCTTATGAACCGTGGGAAGCAGTTGTTTAACCCACTCGTCACCCTGAACCTCTGAGGTTCCTACTTCAAATAGCAATATTTCGAGAAAAAACAATTGAATTTAGTACTTTTTTCTTTCAGTGATATCGATATCATTAATTCATGTAGAAAGTATATGGGGCTCTTAACTAGATGAATAAATCGTGCCTACATTGCAGTACTAGTCAATTTAGATCATTTTTTTCAGTTTTCGCTTCATTGTTTCAGGACAAAAATTAAGATATTTACGCTGCTTTTTTACTTTTTTTTCTTTTTAAGGTAAGTATAGTTTCTTTCTTATTCCTCAACCTTTACCTATATGTGCATCCTTTTAAATATTTTAGCATAACAAAATGCTTCGAATATGCAGAAATTAATATTGGAAAAATCTAATATTAATAGACATTAGAAAAAAATGTTTTTGCATGATTTATAATAGTATTTCGGATGCATTAAATGCTAGACAGATTTTCTTTCTCTGCTTTTTCATAATTCGGTGACGAGAGGGTTAATATAAAGGTACTTGGGAAAAGTGTAGGTATCCTTTAATTTTAAAAACTGATCAAAGAAAAACTGAAATACATCTACAGTGCAGAAAAGTAAAATCTAATGGAAACACTTTTTAAAGTAAGTTTGAATTTCAGGTACTCTGCTTCACTTTGAAAAATATTTATGGAATATGTGTAAATGAATTCTATCTTATCGAACTTTTAATCATATCGAAAAGTTAACGTAGATCGAAATTTATGAAATGTCCTTTTTTATTTCAGATTTTATGATGGGTAACATTATTGGAAGAACATTTGCGGGTGCAGCTGGTGTTGTTTCTACTCTTGCGGGTACGGATGTTTTGCAAGCAGCTTTTGAACATTCCAGCGTCTTATATTTAGTATTCTCAGGAATTGCTTACACGCATGCAGTTCGATGTTTTATCATTAGCTTGGCTCCTGAACTCCACGAGCTCCTGGAAAGGCTCGGGCTTGGACGAAGGTCGACGAACCCTGAAGAGATGCAAAATCCCGATGAGGACCAGCTGCAAAATCCAGATGCTGAAGTGCATCAGCAGGCTGCAGTCATCGGTGGAATGCTTCAACAGATGTTGAATTATTTTCCGCAGTATCTTTATGTTCCTGATCTTCAGTTCCTGATAATTCATGGAATAGTTCCGGTAGGCAACGAAGGCAATCCAGAGGAGCAGCAGCAGCAGCAGCAAATTCCTGAGCTTCAACAACAAATACTCCCTGGCCAAGGCATACAAGTGATTTTATTTCCCATAGACATTCCGCAACAGGACGAAAATTTTCAGCCGGAGGGTCCTGTAAACATGGCACTGATTCTAAACCAAGCAAACCTACAGCAGCAGCAGATCGGAGAACATGTTCCTCACCCCAATGCTGCAGTCGAAGACATGATCGAAATGGTATTAAACAATCCGCAGCAGCAGTTCGACGAAAACAATGACGACGGCGACATTGTTGAAATGGTATTAAACAATCCGCCGCAGCAGTTCGACGAAAACAATGACGACGACGAAAACAATGATGACGACGACGACGAAAACAATGATGACGACGACGATACATACACTGGATATTTTCAGTGGATGAACCACCCGCAACAAAATTTGCCTGGTCAACATAACGAACCCCCGCAACAAAATTTGCCTGGTCAACATAACGAACCCCCGCAACAAAACTTGCCTGGTCAACATAACGAACCCCCGCAACAAAATTTGCCTGGTCAACATAACGAACCCCCGCAACAAAATTTGCCTGGTCAACGTAACGAACCCCCGCAACAAAATTTGCCTGGTCAACATTACGAACCCCCGCAGACAAATTTGCCTGGCCAGAAGGACGAACCCCCGCAGCAAAATTTGCCTGGCCAGAAGGACGAACCCCCGCGGCAAAATTTGCCTGGCCAGCAGGAAGAACCCCCGCAGCAAAATTTGCCTGGCCAGCAGGACGAACCCCCGCAGCAAAATTTGCCTGGCCAGAAGGACGAACCCCCGCAGCAAAATTTGCCTGGCCAGAAGGACGAACCCCCGCAGCAAAATTTGCCTGGCCAGAAGGACGAACCCCCGCAGCAAAATTTGCCTGGCCAGAAGGACGAACCCCCGCAGCAAAATTTGCCTGGCCAGCAGGACGAACCCCCGCAGCAAAATTTGCCTGGCCAGCAGGACGAACCCCCGCAGCAAAATTTGCCTGGCCAGCAGGACGAACCCCCGCAGCAAAATTTGCCTGGCCAGCAGGACGAACCCCCGCAGCAAAATTTGCCTGGCCAGCAGGACGAACCCCCGCAGCAAAATTTGCCTGGCCAGCAGGACGAACCCCCGCAGCAAAATTTGCCTGGCCAGCAGGACGAACCCCCGCAGCAAAATTTGCCTGGCCAGCAGGACGAACCCCCGCAGCAAAATTTGCCTGGCCAGCAGGACGAACCCCCGCAGCAAAATTTGCCTGGCCAGCAGGACGAACCCCCGCAGCAAAATTTGCCTGGCCAGCAGGACGAACCCCCGCAGCAAAATTTGCCTGGCCAGCAGGACGAACCCCCGCAGCAAAATTTGCCTGGCCAGCAGGACGAACCCCCGCAGCAAAATTTGCCTGGCCAGCAGGACGAACCCCCGCAGCAAAATTTGCCTGGCCAGCAGGACGAACCCCCGCAGCAAAATTTGCCTGGCCAGCAGGACGAACCCCCGCAGCAAAATTTGCCTGCTGATATTTGATTGTTCTGCTTTTTTACGTACTCTGACGACTGAACCAGACTTGAATATTGAGCGATTCGGAATAAAGAATTTACTATTTTACGAGCTGTTTTAATATGTATGGAATTTTTAAAGTATTGTGAATAAATGTTTTTAAATTTTTTCTACAAGGAAAGCAGTTCAGTTTATTGTGCAAATTATACCGAAATACGCAGTTTTTAGCCCAAAATCTATTCATATTTTGGTTACTATTGTTTTAACAGAGGTAAAGCTGTTTACATGTAGAACTAATATTATCTATTTAATGTGCAAGGTAATTTCTGGAAAGGTATATATATCAGAAAATATAAGTTTAATTCTTGGCTTCAGCTGCTTAAAAGAACTGTCAACACCGATTTATTGTTCGCTTTATAATGAACAAGTCGTTGGGAAAGCGGAATGTATATTTTTGTCTGGACAGCCGTAAAAATTTGAAATAGGAAAACGATATATTTTCGCATCATTAACCTGTTCTACAGATAGTTTATTGCATGTTTGCAATGACTTTATTTACGAAAGTTTTCTATACTACAAAGAACTTCTATCATGCATGCATTCCATTAGCATTATTAGCGACTATTACACGAGTAAATACGGTAATAATAATAGCAATGACAAAGAGATAAAAAATAGCTTTCGTTGAAAACCTATAAGACTAAATAAATAAAATATTGAGAAACTGGGTACTGGGCCTCGGTTCTTTGGGAATAAAATACATATGCCGAGTGTCCAGAAAAGGACTCCCGGATTTCAAAATTAAATATCTCGAAAACAAAAATCGATAGAGGAATGCAGTAAACGGTATGTTTATTGTGAAAGCTGTAAGAATTTTATACAGCAGTTTGAAATAATTGTTACAAAAGCTGCTAACAGATGGCTTTGTACGCTGTACAGCTCTTTAGGCCCTGCTTGGGCTCTTTCTCAGTATTTTATGCGTGCTGGAACGCTTCTAACCAGTCTCGGATGCAATTCTACGGACGGATGACATTAGATTTTGCTGAATAATTCCAGAAACTGTGGCGACATTTGCAGGCGTAACTGCAGTTTGCTTGCGGCCGACATTCCCCACTAGATCATCAGTTACACTGCCTGTTCGTTGAAATTTGGCGAAGAGCGTACGAATGGTTTTCGCATCGGGTCCTTTTGGACGATTACATCGTGCTTGATAACTGCCCTTGTTGCCGTAGGACTCGTTTTTAACCTGTGGTACTCTAGCTCCAGGAAAACGCGTTGTTCAATGGAGTAAATGGTTTTAATCTCCTCTTTCGATACCCTAACTTCCTTTCACGCTTCAAGAGTGGAAGTGATCGCTCTGGGCTTCGGATCACTATACTAGGCATTACGTATGGCGATTACAGCGCCATCTGTTAGCAGCTTTTGTAACTATTCCAAATTGCTGTATAAAATTCTTACAGCTTTCACAATAAACATACCGTTTACTGCATTCCTCTATCTGATCTTTGTTTTCGAGATATTTAATTTTGAAATCGGGGAGTCCTTTTCTGGACACCCGGTATTAACTAATTAGTTTCTGTAGCGCCAATTTTATCGACTGAATAATTTACTAGCTGACGTTTCCATTCATCATAGGGGACTGATGATAGTTTTAGAAACAAACATTAAAAAGAAAGCTTTACATACACTCTAATTCTGCCTGACACACAGCCAGAAAGCAATTTAGGGGCAGGAGGGTTGTTTCCCAAAACGCAGAATTTTGCCCCAAAGAGTGCCTTTAATTGGAAATGCGCTTTTTGAATTCTATATTTTTCTGAACTGTTAGCTGTACAAAATTTTGAAGTCGGCTGGTGTAACGTAAGAGGTGACGTTTTCACTTAAAAATTTGAAACCGCGGAAAAATTGGGAAAGGATAGAATTTTAAAGTAGTCACGGATTTTTTTCTCTATTTTCTGAACACCTGAGAACTTCAAACTGATTAGTACAACGATGCCCTATTTTCAAAGTTGAAAATCGGTAAAAATTTAAAAACGCGTAGATTTTCACTTCTCTTTTTTCTTTTTTAAGGAAAAAAGAAAAAAAAAACATGAAACCCCCTCCCCCTACATTTTTATGCACGATTTCAAAGTGAATGGGTGTTGGCGACACATTAAAATACAAAATTGCTTAAAATCAGAGAAGCAAAGGATTTTCAAACTTTGGAACTCTACCTGAAAATTTTCTTTTTTTTTTTTTCCCCCATTTTTCTACAATAGTGCAAACTTATCGGTTGAACGACTCTGATTATATGCGGCACACACATATATTCTGTTTTCCTTGATACATTAACCAACAAGCGTTTTTCTTAATGAATTTATTTTCCAAATTTAAGTATGAATTAACTTGATAAAAATAGCTTGCTGCGTTTAAAAAAGATTCGATATTTTTCTTGCGAAGGCCTAAATTTTTGAGGTGTGCGTGTAGTGGGGGGGGGGGCTCCCAGAAAGAGAAGAAAGTATTATTCAAGAATATATTAACACATTAATCGAAAACTTCCCTTTTCTCCTTACAACTCAGCAGGAAGAACCCCCGCAGCAAAATTTGCCTGGCCAGCAGGACGAACCCCCGCAGCAAAATTTGCCTGGCCAGCAGGACGAACCCCCGCAGCATAATTTGCCTGGCCAGCAGGACGAACCCCCGCAGCATAATTTGCCTGGCCAGCAGGACGAACCCCCGCAGCTAAAATTGCCTGGCCAGCAGGACGAACCCCCGCAGCAAAATTTGCCTGGCCAGCAGGACGAACCCCCGCAGCAAAATTTGCCTGGCCAGCAGGACGAACCCCCGCAGCAAAATTTGCCTGGCCAGCAGGACGAACCCCCGCAGCAAAATTTGCCTGGCCAGCAGGACGAACCGCCGCAGCAAAATTTGCCTGGCCAGCAGGACGAACCCCCGCAGCAAAATTTGCCTGGCCAGCAGGACGAACCCCCGCAGCAAAATTTGCCTGGCCAGCAGGACGAACCCCCGCAGCAAAATTTGCCTGGCCAGCAGGACGAACCCCCGCAGCAAAATTTGCCTGGCCAGCAGGACGAACCCCCGCAGCAAAATTTGCCTGGCCAGCAGGACGAACCCCCGCAGCAAAATTTGCCTGGCCAGCAGGACGAACCCCGCGCAAAGCCTGCCAGCAGCGAACCCCGCAGCAAAATTTGCCTGGCCAGCAGGACGAACCCCCGCAGCAAAATTTGCCTGGCCAGCAGGACGAACCCCCGCACTAAAATTTGCCTGGCCAGCAGGACGAACCCCCGCAGCAAAATTTGCCTGGCCAGCAGGACGAACCCCCGCAGCAAAATTTGCCTGGCCAGCAGGACGAACCCCCGCAGCAAAATTTGCCTGGCCAGCAGGACGAACCCCCGCAGCAAAATTTGCCTGGCCAGCAGGACGAACCCCCGCAGCAAAATTTGCCTGGCCAGCAGGACGAACCCCCGCAGCAAAATTTGCCTGGCCAGCAGGACGAACCCCCGCAGCAAAATTTGCCTGCTGATGTTTGATTGTTCTGCTTTTTTACGTACTCTGACGACTGAACCAGACTTGAATATTGAGCGATTCGGAATGAAGAATTTACTATTTTACGAGCTGTTTTAATATGTATGGAATTTTTAAAGTATTGTGAATAAATGTTTTTAAATTTTTTCTACAAGGAAAGCAGTTCTGTTTATTGTGCAAATTATACCGAAATACGCAGTTTTTAGCCCAAAATCTATTCATATTTTGGTTACTATTGTTTTAACAGAGGTAAAGCTGTTTACATGTAAAACTAATATTATCTATTTAATGTGCAAGGTAATTTCTGGAAAGGTATATATATCAGAAAGTATAAGTTTAATTCTCTGCTTCAGCTGCTTAAAAGAACTGTCAACACTGATTTATTGTTCGCTTTATTTTGAACAAGTCGTTGGGAAAGCGGAATGTATATTTTGTCTGGACAGCCGTAAAAATTTGAAATAGGAAAACGATATATTTTCGCATCATTAACCTGTTCTACAGATAGTTTATTGCATGTTTGCAATGACTTTATTTACGAAAGTTTTCTATACTACAAAGAACTTCTATCATACATGCATTCCATTAGCATTATTAGCGACTATTACCCGAGTAAAAACGGTAATAATAATAGCAATGACAGAGATAAAAAAATAGCTTTCATTGAAAACCTATAAGACTAAATAAAATATTGAGAAACTGGGTACTGGGCCTCGGTTCTTTGGGAATAAAATACATATACCGAGTGTCCAGAAAAGGACTCCCGGATTTCAAAATTAAATATCTCGAAAACAAAAATCGATAGAGGAATGCAGTAAACGGTATGTTTATTGTGAAAGCTGCAAGAATTTTATACAGCAGTTTGAAATAATTGTTACAAAAGCTGCTAACGGATGGCTTTGTACGCTGCTTTAGGCCCTGCTTGGGCTCTTTCTCAGTATTTTATGCGTGCTGGAACGCTTCTAACCAGTCTCGGATGCAATTCTACGGACGGATGACATTAGATTTTGCTGAATAATTCCAGAAACTGTGGCGACATTTGCAGGCGTAACTGCAGTTTGCTTGCGGCCGACATTCCCCACTAGATCATCAGTTACACTGCCTGTTCGTTGAAATTTGGCGAAGAGCGTACGAATGGTTTTCGCATCGGGTCCTTTTGGACGATTACATCGTGCTTGATAACTGCCCTTGTTGCCGTAGGACTCGTTTTTAACCTGTGGTACTCTAGCTCCAGGAAAACGCGTTGTTCAATGGAGTACATGGTTTTAATATCCTCTTTCGGTACCCTAACTTCCTTTCACGCTTCAAGAGTGGAAGTGATCGCTCTGGGCTTCGGATCACTATACTAGGCATTACGTATGGCGATTACAGCGCCATCTGTTAGCAGCTTTTGTAACTATTCCAAATTGCTGTATAAAATTCTTACAGCTTTCACAATAAACATACCGTTTACTGCATTCCTCTATCTGATCTTTGTTTTCGAGATATTTAATTTTGAAATCGGGGAGTCCTTTTCTGGATACCCGGTATTAACTAATTAGTTTCTGTAGCGCCAATTTTATCGACTGAATAATTTACTAGCTGACGTTTCCATTCATCATAGGGGACTGATGATAGTTTTAGAAACAAACATTAAAAAGAAAGCTTTACATACACTCTAATTCTGCCTGACACACAGCCAGAAAGCAATTTAGGGGCAGGAGGGTTGTTTCCCAAAACGCAGAATTTTGCCCCAAAGAGTGCCTTTAATTGGAAATGCGCTTTTTGAATTCTATATTTTTCTGAACTGTTAGCTGTACAAAATTTTGAAGTCGGCTGGTGTAACGTAAGAGGTGACGTTTTCACTTAAAAATTTGAAACCGCGGAAAAATTGGGAAAGGATAGAATTTTAAAGTAGTCACGGATTTTTTTCTCTATTTTCTGAACACCTGAGAACTTCAAACTGATTAGTACAACGATGCCCTATTTTCAAAGTTGAAAATCGGTAAAAATTTAAAAACGCATAGATTTTCACTTCTCTTTTTTCTTTTTTAAGGAAAAAAGAAAAAAAAACATGAAACCCCCTCCCCCTACATTTTTATGCACGATTTCAAAGTGAATGGGTGTTGGCGACACATTAAAATACAAAATTGCTTAAAATCAGAGAAGCAAAGGATTTTCAAACTTTGGAACTCTACCTGAAAATTTTCTTTTTTTTTTCCCCCCATTTTTCTACAATAGTGCAAACTTATCGGTTGAACGACTCTGATTATATGCGGCACACACATATATTCTGTTTTCCTTGATACATTAACCAACAAGCGTTTTTCTTAATGAATTTATTTTCCAAATTTAAGTATGAATTAACTTGATAAAAATAGCTTGCTGCGTTTAAAAAAGATTCGATATTTTTCTTGCGAAGGCCTAAATTTTTGAGGTGTGCGTGTAGTGAGGGGGGGGGGGCTCCCAGAAAGAGAAGAAAGTATTATTCAAGAATATATTAACACATTAATCGAAAACTTCCCTTTTCTCCTTACAACTCTTATTTTGAACATCTTTTCAAAACTCTCAACACACGCTATCCTAATTTCTTTTTTTCTCTTTTTTTTCCCCCCATTCACGACTATTTTTATATTTCGATAAATTATATCGGCACTAAACAATTGAACTATTCGTTCAGTAGTGCCTCCTACATAGGGGTTTTGTAAAAGACATTTTTACTAGGAGTTTGGCGCTCAGCGAACCAATTTTACAGACGGATTCCAGTTTTTAAACCAATAATGAAACTGGAATCGCATTAGAAACGGCATCCCAGCCATGGGCTCCGGCAGCATAGGGCAAGGGGGGCAATTTCTCCTGGATTTTTGTATGCAGTGTTTTCCCTCCCTTTTTTGCTCTTTCCAACATTGTAATCATACGTTGAAGTAGTCTTTGCCCCCCCCCCTGGGGAAATTTTATGCTGGCGCCCATGATCCTAGCGTAATTTTCACTATACAGTTGTAAATAGATCGGAAATAAAGTCCCAGAATAGTCCCAAGTACTTTAACATTTTTACAGCTGGTCGAGGAAGGTCACAAAATCTGTCATTCGCAGAGTTAAAAGTATTGATTTATTTTCTTATTGTACAGAGGGAGTTCACGCATTTTTGTAACGATTTTGATATACTCCACGAAGTTAAATATTAATTTGAAAATAAAAATGTGATTCGCATCAAATTGTGATAAGGTTTATTTATCTTCTGCAGCATTAAAATATTCTTTGCTTTAAAATGTCGCTGAAATATGAAGGCTATATTTTTGCGCTATCCGAAGAGACATACTCGTATTCAGTTATTAAAAAAAAAGATGTCAAAATCATGGTTTTAACATTTCTACAAGTGACATAATTAAAATGAAAGGAAAGAAAGGTCAAAGTTTATATTTCACTGGGAAAAGGGCAAAAATTGCATACCCAACAAAGGTACGTACACCTCTTATTAAATCTAAAGTCGAATCTCATGTTTTAAAGGAAAATCCAACTACCCAAAGAACTATCGCAAAATCTTTAAATATCTCTGTAGGAACTGTGAACAAAATTATAAAATCCGATTTAAAGTTAATCAAAGCAAACAAACACGATGTTCATCGCCTAACGCCGAAATACGTTTTTTTCTCAGCGTAAGACTTTGTGTAAATTGTTGTATGAAAATTATTTGGCGGGTGAAAAATGGAAATATTTAGTTACAATGCATGAAGCTTAGATGCATTTATCAGACTGCAATAGAAAAATATCGATTGACTACCGCAAGAGGAGAAAAAGACTTAATAAGTTGGTTTAGAGAAAACAAGGGAAGTTTTTCTAAAGTTTTTATGGTTATTGCTGGGTTTTCGTATAACGGAAAACTTACAATAAGGAAAGTAGAAAAAGTCAAAATTAATTCGGATTACTATCAGAAGTATATTTTAACACCTATTTTTAAAGAAGAAATTCCATCCCTTTATCCAAACAATCGTCACTATGTTAAGTTCCACCAGGATAAAGCTATAAGCCATACCTCTAAATCTACTGCTCAATTTTTTGATAAGATGAGAAATGAAACTGGAATTGAATCTATTCCCTTTAAATGCATCCCACCCAAGTCCCCTCACGTGTCTTCTATGAATTACTGTGCATTTGGACTTTTAAAACAAGCTCTTTATAAGCGGCATCCCAAAACATTGGGTGGACTCTGGAAGGTTGTGAAAGAGGACTGGAACAATATCAGCCTTGATGTTTTAAGGAAAGGACTTTATCTTGGAAATCAAGATGTAATGTGATAGTTCAAAGAAAGGGCTATCAGACTGAACACATTAGAGAATAAAATTCTTAAATTTATTTCTATATATATCTGCAAAATGGTTGCAAAAATGTGTGAACACCCTCTGTAGTTGTATTAATTAATTTTCCTATTGTTTTTCCAACTACAAATTTTACTTCCACAAAATACTCAGCAATAACAAAGAAAGTAAAATGAGAATATTTCACTGTTTTATTCAAGTTTTTTAGAGAAAATAAAGAAATTTCATAAAAACCAAAATGTTGCAAATTTCTTTATCACTGCGTTCATCAACATAAACTGGAGTATTTTTTTTAATTGCGGGTACTTTCCATATAAGTTGGAGTATTGAGTCCCCAAAAGCGAATATTTATCTCGTTCAAAATTTTCCACATTCAGGGCTAAATTTTGTAGTTATCAAATTTCACGCTTGACATAGAAAGTTCTTCGAGATCTAAGGCTCTGCGGTCTTTATCTCATTTGTTTCTAACTACAAGGACATTTTTAAATCAGAGTATCAATGTTTGTTTGTGAACATGCATTTCGGATTGTGTGCTTGGCCCGAAGCCTGTTTATAAATCCGCATCAGAAGGACAACACAAGGGGGGGGATGTCCTCCGTGGGGGTCGTTCTAAGGTCTCCCAACCCATATTTACGCTAGTTTCGGAGAAAATTACTGAAAACTCTGAATGGTTAGGTCGACAGTCGCGCGATGAGACCCGAACCCGGGACCTCCACACTTCGGTCGTCCACCATTTTCAGTGACATAAACACTGTACCACAGCAAGGCCAGAGTATCAATTTACAGCACAATATTGGGACGAACACGAATAGCCAGGGCATTGAGTGGGAATTGAAATTACGACCATACACTTGGGCGATTGGCGTGGAGGACGGCAGGTCCTTGACCACAGGGCCACAGGCGGCTCCCGTTATTAAATTTTTGGCGCGCATTCGTAAACGCTCAACCAGTACCGCTAGTACAACTAGTTGTAGTTTCAGGTGTTTTGAATTGCGCATTTCTTAAATTGAAACTGGTTAATTTTTGTTCTTTAAGTCAACTCAGTGCAGGTACTTCACAAACTAAATCAACTGAGACAGAAGCCAGTTCAATTAGTTTTCGAATGTTCGTTTACAGTTCCTCTTCTTTCGTTTTGATAGGACTTTTTTTTAATAAATAAACGCATCACTAAGGAACGAAACTGAAGAAACTGAAGTCAATCTCAAAGTCGATAGAAACGAAGACCACTAATCACACTTGCTTCCAATTTTACCAGTTTTTGCACGAAAACTAATGGAACGAGTTTACGAACATAGGGACAATGTAACGATCTGTCAGATCTAGAAAAAACGGCTGCATTCGTAAACGACAAACTCATTGCACGTGTTCTCGTAAGAAAACTGGAATGCGTTTGTTTAGTGCTATGAGTTTCTTTTGCCTTTACGAACAACTTCTCTTTATGCAGTTTCGTCACCTAGCAGATGTGCTTGTTTACAATTCGCGTCTGTTGTTAATTTGGACAATGAGAGTTTTTAGTACATACTCAATATAAAATCAACAGGATTTTAAAAGAAAAGATGGATTTAAACCATAATTAGCGAAATTCTCTTGCTAAATACTTTTGAAAAAATATATAGGACATAATTGGAGTGCACAAATCAAAATTTAGAAATTTCAACTCAATCTTGCATTTTTTCAAAAGCATTTAGCAAGAGAATTTCGCTAATTATGGTTTAAATCAACTTCAATCTCAACAATAAAAATATGCATTTTAGAATTTACTAAAATGAGAAATACAAGAAAATGATTGAAAAGTTATATACCTTCGTTGCAGTTTCTAGCATGTGCATGAATTTCCCCTTCGAAGAAATTAATATTTGCAGCTTCAGGAAACGTAAACTATTCTTCATAACAACATACTTTGTTGTAGTTGTTGTTGTGTGGGAACATGTATTCGGATTTGTGTGCTTGTTTACGAAGAACCGCTTATAAATCCACATCGAATAAAAGACAAACACAAGGGGGGGGGAAATGCTTTGGGGGAGGACTTTTCTTGGTATCTAGCACGTATTCACGTTACATCTGGAGAAAACCGCCTGAAACTGCAGACCGCTAGACCGACGGCCTCGCGAGAGGTCAGAACCCTGTTCCACTATTTGAGCCATCTACCAGTATCGGTGGGTTTAACCACTGTGCTACACATTGGTTACAACATACTTTTCATAACAACGGACGCCATTTCATAAGAAAAAAAAAACGCGCACCACGTAACTTCTTAACAAACTAGTTGAACCTGATAATAAAATCACTCCAAATAACTGGTGTTTAAAACATAAAATAATAACTTTATAAAATAACACCATAAAGTTTACTTCAATGGCCAGACAGCTGTTTCGAGCAAAAACAACTTTTTTGCCCTTCCTCAGTGACAATCATCTTCAAATATCAAAATCAGTTCCCCTTTCCTATCTTCAGGTGATTGTCACTAAGGAAGGGCAAAAACGTTTTTGCTCAGAACAGTTCTCTGGCCGTTGAAATAAACTTAATGGTGTTATTTTACAAAGTTTTTTTTTATTTTTTATTTTATAGTTGAACCTGCTCCGCGCTCAGTTTACTTAGTTTGAAACTAACCGCACTCGGTTTTGCATACGAGCGCTCTAGTTCATAAACTGAGTGCACTCAGTTTCGTTTACGAACATATTAAATGGAAACTCTTTGCATGAATCCAACTAGTTTTCGTTTACGAATGCAGCCAACGTATCGTTAACGAAATTAAAAATAAAATACATGAATACGAAGCAGTCCTTTTGTTAAATGGATGAGATTTGTCTTATAAGTCACGAAATCTAATTTTGACATCCTTCACAAGTGACATACTATCCAATTGATCCTAGAACAGAACCTTGAATAACTGGTCTGATACGTCTAATGGTAGAAGATTATTACGTCATTTGAATACACCATTCACTCGACAATCCTTAACTGTAATTGTCAGACCTCAGCCCATGTGCTTGTTAAGACTGCACTCATCCATATATTCACGCAGTTGTATCAAGTAACGCTAGTTGGCAATTTAGCTGCTCTGACTTCGGTTTGTGACAGACATACAAGTACGTTAAACTTTTAATGTTAATTATCTGTTTCTAGCTTTTTTTAGTTAGGTACTTCCCGGTTGCTTAGCTATTAACTCCAGGGTGTTTAATAATATTTTGTTCAGAAATATTAAATAATTGTTTCATGAAGTTTTCGTTAAAAAATTAATCTATCAACAGTAATAGGGAAAGTTAAGTTATTGAGCTGTGTATGTGGAAGAACCGATTTCAAAGACTTTGTATTTACTGTAAATGTAGCTTCTATATAAAAATGCACAGGTATTCGAGAGAATCAAGTAATTTTAAGCTTCAACTATCTGAACATGTTAAAATTCAAAATTTGTAACAGCCTCAATAAACTCAACTGAAAAATAGCTCTGATTGCATAATTTTAATTTCGATATTTCTTAAACTATTTAAATTGGGCATCGGTCACTAAGACGCTCTAAATTCTTGGATACGCATGTGTAAATGGAATAGATCTCTCATTGCTACGATATTTTTTTTCATATACTGGTTGGTTATGATTAAATTTCCCCAATAAAAAGCATCTACAGCTGGAATGGGTGAGCAGTCACAAACTTTTGTCTATAAAAAATACACAAGAAGTGCTCTAGGAAGTTCTCTGGTATGTTTAGTTAAAAAAATTGTCCAGTAGATGGCGCTTTGCATGTTGAAATCGGCTCATATTTTTTTCATTTATACAAAACGCCATCTAGTGAATATTTCTAGATTCCTTGAGCATATCATGTGCAATTCTCTAGATACCAAATTTGATTTAAATCTGCCCATTTCAGCTGAAGAACCTTTGGTCAGTTTAATTATAACCGTCCTGAATGTTGTAGTTAAGATTGTATAGAGTAACCAAGAGCCAAAATTTCACTTAAATGAAAATTATTTTCAGTACCTTAAATTTTATTTTAAAGGAAATAGAAACTTGAAGTATTCCTATTAACACTTTAACGCGCAGTGTTCTCTCTCTAGGAACACCATACTCTGACGTTATGACTGTTACCAGTCACGAAGAATAGATTTGATTTCTATAAAAGTTGTTGCGGCTCGGCATAGCTCCACGAGAATCCTTTACTTTTTACCACGTCCATTTCCCTTAAAAAAATTGTCAAGATTATTTTTAATAGCACTGACATCTAAAGAAAAATGGAAGAACGTGAGAACAGCTGGATAGATTGCCTAATGCTGAAAAAAGGACAGCCGTTGCCACCGCTCGACAGCCAGCTGCGTCAAAAAAGGGTATCTAGATCTGTGGCACGCGATGAACGTTTCGATCGTCCGCCATCTTGCTGGTAGTTAAGTCGAGCGGTGGCAACGGCTGTCCTTTTTTCAGCATTGGGAAAGGTTTCGCCTCAAAGAATTAATGAGTCTCTCTAATAAAGGATTGTTACAAGCCCCCCTAAACTGCTGTCCAAGATTGGAAATGGTGTAATGTAAAAGTAACAAAAAAATAATTCGGACACTATTATGAATATCGATAAATGTAATAAAATGGACAGTAAAAAGGAAAAAGTTCTCCTGGATTTGCAAAACAGTTTAGCAAAGAGTAAGATAGCTTTGCAGGCACAATATTTAGATGGAGAGGACTGAACCTTGGCAATTGTTAAAGAGGGGGCGTTTCACACAGAAGAATCAAAGGGAAAGAATACATAGTGTTATTGCAAGAGCCCCCCCGTTGTAACCAATTCCTCAAATTCTGCACTGGGTATAATTTGTATCATTTGCTCATATGATCGTTTGTCTTTGATCATGGCAATCTGTACGTTTATTGGGTGACTATAAAAACCATTCCTTTGAATTTACAAGATATAGAACTAATTTCAGCTCTTGACTCTGATATCTTGAGTAATGTATAACTTCCTAAAGATGCTGTGCATAATGGCTGTTTTGATTAGAACCCAAACTCTTGATTACAACTTTAGAATATATTCCAGAATAGTTTCTATTTCAAGTCATGGCTTTTCTGTACCAATATACAAAGTGACAAGTTTGTCGTTGTAAGCCACCTGGCATAGCTTTCCAGTTGATTTGTTGAATGTTTTTGGACAGGACAGTTTCCAGATGATATCGCTTGACAGGTTTGATACGAATATTTTGGATCAATACAAAGTCCATCTACATCTCCTGTGGACAGATTAACTATTTTCCCTAAGCTTCACAATCGGTAGTTTATTTCGGATGAGTCCAGAATTTCTCTATAGGACCATAACATGTAAAAAGGGCAGTAGTATTTCTATCTAGATACCGCGCTAAATGAAGTAAAGGTTAATCATATACAATGGTCATGCTTAACTACAAGGGTCTTCTTACATGCAATTCAAACAGGCGTATCACACAACTTTCAACACCGGTATTCAGGGCTGTTCCATCTAATCCAATTGAAACTAAATTCACGGTAAATAACCAGTTTGTTTTCAAATGATCTAAAATATAGACCGTACTTCATTATCTGTGCCATTTTCTGTCAATTCATCACTAAGGAAATTTCTTTCTGGCTCTTGCAATAACACTACGTCTTTTGATTTTTCTTGCGTGAAAAGCCCCCTTTAACAATTGCTAAAGTTCAGTCCTCTCGGCCATTGAAATGTAGTGCCTGCAAATCTATCTTGCTCTCTGTTAAACTATTTTGCAAGTCAAGGCAAATATTCTTCCTTTGACTGCATTTTATTACATTTATCGATAACTATAATACAACCAGTCTTCATTATCTTTTTTGTTACTTTTACATCGGAGCTAGAGTGCAATTTTGAAACAGCAGTTTAGAGCTTACTTTTGCATGACTCTGTACTCGGTTTGTGCATCCAGGGCGAATGTGGAAGTGAAATCAAAATTCTCCTATGACCTTAAACGGTGTCTGTTGTAAGCCGACGAAAGTATCGAAAGGATGTCATTCTTTTTAACTGGGGAGGTCAGTAAAATCATCTGGACAGTGCGCCCTTATTTAAAGGCCAGGGAGAGTATTGGAATATCGACCAGTAAAGTCCTAATATATTCAAAACTAAACTGAACAAAATCGTATGGAGAAAAAGGTACAGAAAGACCCGCTTTATTAAAAAAAGCAAATTATACAAATTTTTAAAGCCTGGCTGGACTTTAAATGATATAACGGATATTTTCAAACAAAGGGTTTTATTATTCAACTATCTCCACTATGGGCAGTAAAAAAAATAATACATAAAGATTAAAAAATAAGCATTAAATTTTACATAGTTGAGAAACTTCATGGGTCTGGCTTTGGGTCTTAATATATCGGTTTCAAAATAAATTTTTTAGACATTTGATGTCAATACACAAGTTTTCCCACCACAGGAGATTTAGATTTTTTTAAAGTGAAAAACGACCCACCCTATTATATTGGGTTGTAGGGAAAGTAATGTCGTTTTCTTACATAGAACTCAAACAAATTTTCAACAAGTATGGATTTAAAAACAAGCGGTGCCTAGGCATAGGACCCGCATTTTTAAATTTTAAAGGGATAATTTTATAAATGCTTTTTTTCTTTAAAAAAAAATGGACACCCCACTTTTTTCACTTCTACCCTCCATGAAGAATCCTATTCCAAATGTTCTGAAATAGAGTTTTAGCCATTTGTGAGGGCTGTATTTTACAGCAAGAATTTTATGGATATCTCTTTCCTTCTTTGAGATCACGCAAGATATGTGAAAAAGATGTTTTGGCCCCCTATCCCCCATAAGTTGCGAATTTTAGAAAATGCTTTCCAATCTAGCACCTACGCTAAGAAACTCGCATACCTGCCGAATTTCGTATTATCTTGAATAGTTTCGTCTTGGCAAAATATTGACATACGGAAAAACATTACTTTCCCACCAACCCAATACATAAGTTTTGTTTGTTAAAACATTTTTTTTAGATTGCATACGGGTATAAAGACGAGAACCCAAGGTAGATCCGAATTGGTTGTATCGAGTTTTTTGGTAAACTTTAAATTTTACATGTAAATAAATCTCAACTAAAAATATAACTGTCTTCGCTGTACTTATAAAATCATAATTTAAAAGTGCCGTATTTTACAGAGTCTCATAGAAGCTTTTGTAGTTAATTTTCCTCTAAATAGAATTTGCCTTTCCTGTTTGTAAAATAACACTCGGGTTACAAGCGGCTGAGCTTTAATCAACAAAATAAACATATGCTTAAGTGTGTGTGTCCCCGTAGCTGTCAAATTTTAAAATCGCAGTGTTATAACTTCTTAAAATATTTACTTTATAAATAACTTATAAAACGGGGAGGAGGGATTTCCAATGTCTGAATAATTAACAAGAAACTTTGGTTCAGAAATGAACCTAGTCTGGTTGCTGCAAGTTTATAAAGGGAGTCGGAGCTTCGGCTACCGACGACACTGCAATATGTCCTTAAACTGGTACGGCTAAACACATTAAAAATTTGCAGAATTGAGGGCTTGTTGTTCGGTGTTAGTTTCCAATTTGTTTTCAAATTTTCTGTAAATTACCCTTGCTATTCCGTTTAAATTCATTATCGGGATTAAATCCTTAATATACAGAAGTTATTCGAATGAGTGAACTGTCATTTACTTAGCGTGCAGGCTTTTCTGTGCCGGCATACTTTGTTCTTTTCAGGTCATTAGTCTATCGAAAGAGATCCACTCAGTTCTTGCATTCAACTGAGGTGCCAAAGCCACAGAACCAGCTTGTGAGATTTATGAAGTATACGGTTAATTTTTATAGGCATAACACTGTATGCTAATGACTGGGGGGGGGGTGGCATATCAACATTAAATACTGAAACAGTTTTGCAGAGAAAATACTACTCTATCGAATAGCAAAATGCATTGCTAAAATATTTTAATTTTCTAGCCGTTTTTTGCTAGAAAAACGCCAGGACCTAATGGGCAGAGATGAATCGGTTCTTTATATTTCGAAGGATAAACATGTCGTTTTTATATTGACTCCTTTCGCTTTAATAAAGGAACTCTAAACTTTAAAGTGGCTCCAGTTCATTAGATTAAGGATTGAAATTGTTCTGTCATAAGCAGTGGCGTAGTCGGGATTTTATTTCGAGGGGGAGGGACAGTGTATTAAAATTGTAAGCTAAATATAAAATAGAAAGCTAAGTAAAAGATCACATTTCGGGGAAGTACAACCCCCACCCTACCTGGCTACGCGACTGGTCATAAGTTAACCACATTAGCAATTTTGAACTCTGTAATTAGATGGACTGCGTACAAAATTTACTTGGTTTCGTAACCTAAATTCTACGCTGCATTTAGGAAAACTTGCATAATATTTAGATTTTGCTCGGTTTCGGATTACTTTGATATTAATTTTGCTATTAGGACGAATGTCACGCCGGCAATTTTCAAGTCATCCTGTACCATGCTTAGCTTATAAAGACGAATAAAAAAACGTATGTCCCGATTTCCTACTGGTGGTTTAATAAACTTTCCAAAGCAAAATTGAATTACTATTGGGTCACTCTCCCTATATTTATATCTTGTTCAAATTTTCAATCGCTAATAAAATGCTTCTTATTCATCCGCTCAAGTTCAAATACATTTTTTAAACTTGTAGTGGATGACACTTGGTGTTAATAGATTTTTCAAATTAATTCATTAATCAGACACTTAACAGGATCTATTTAAAAATGAATGGAAACAAACTAAATAAACGGTATCGATCATTGCTTCACAAACGGCCCTAAATTAAATTTAATAAAGTAACTAACAAAAATTTTCACCTTAAGTGTAAATTGACTTATTTTTAAATTTCTTCAGAAAAACGGAATTGGTAGACAGCGTTCATTGTTAATTCTTTGACAACCAGTTATCCTGCTCTGCAAAATCTCTAGATGTCTGGGAAAATTAAACTGATGGGTTAATTATGTCTTATTGGAAATAAAAATTATTAATCACTATCGTCTACTAGCGAATTCGTCCACGTCGGCTTTAGAATTGGGTTCAGAGAGAAATGAAGTATGCGTGAATAACAAATATTTGCACTCTAGTCCAAGATGACTGTATTTAAATATTTATTTTAAATGAAGTATTATGCATTGTCTATGTAGCAGCCAAATTTGGTGTTTTTAACGCTTTTGGCGAATGGAGACGGTTACAACGATATTTAAGAATTTTTTTCAGTGTTCTTATAAAATAAATATTTGTGCTCTATCATGAAGGGTAGCCTACGATACTCGGGAATAGTGTGGCTTTCTATTACTGAAAGTTTTTAGAATAGGTTCTGTTAGATGCTCAGACCGTAATGTATTAGAATTGAGCGACTCCGTAAAATAATTATTTACGCTATATGAATGAAAGGTTACTTATATGTTGATTCAGCACATTATGTCCAAATCAGGTCAAATAGATATACAAACTGATCTGTAACATCCAGGACATTTAAGGGATATTTATATGCGGAGAAAAATATATCTATAGGACATCTAAATCGCTACCCCTGCGATATTTCCTTAGAGGGCTTATCGATATCCAATAGTATCGGAAAAAGGATATCTATTGGAAATGTATTTATGACATTCATAAGAAATCCATCAGTAGACATGTTGTGTAGCTAATGAAATAGATGTCCCATAGGTATTCAATTGCCATCCAAAGCTACAAATCTTGGATGTTCGTGTATAACAAACTACAGTAAAAGTCGCAAAGCTTGGCGACTTCTGGTGTACATGTATGTATTTAACTCTTATATCTCAAACTATTAGTCGTCGAATATTGAAATCTTATGATTGTAACATCTAGTTGTACATTTCTATTTTTGCTTCTAATTTACGGGCGTTTATTTACAGGACATCCCAAGAGAATTTCAATGCATTAATGTCTAAGGACATCTTCAATATTTTAAGTCTGTAGACGCCGGTCATTGTCTGTCCATGCCCAAAACCTAGCCATTTGTCAGACCTGTGCGAGTTTTTCCTAAATAACGCCAAATTTGCTGCTAAAAATTTTTGTATTTCGCATAACTAAAAGCTTTAACCGTAGAATGTTGGAATTTGGTGTATGCATGTATTCAATTCATTGAGTCTGTCGTCAATTAGTACATTGCGATATTCTGGGAACAGCCAAAGTACCTGAAGCTTCTCTGCTTTTGGCGAAATATCGCCAAATTGTCAAATATTTAAATTTGAACCCAACTTGGCGATATCAGAAATATTTGGCTAGAAGTCTCTAAACCCTATTTTATTTGAGATAAAATACGGCAATAATACTAAGTTTTAATGAAGGTGCCGAAAATATTTTTGATTTTGAGTCGTGCAAGGAAGATGTGTTGTCCACAGCAGATTGCGAGGTTTCTTGCATGCGCTATAAAAAAACATTCATCTAAAACTGTGGAGAATTCAGTAATGGATGAAGCCGGTAATCCTAACTAATATTATAAATGCGAAAGTGAGTTTGTTTATGACGCTTTCACGCCTAAACCGCTGAATCGATTAGGATGCATTTCGGTTTAGATATAGATGTGTCCCTGGAGTTGGTTATAGGCTACTTAGAATTTTAGATTTTTAATTACTACTTTAATTAAAAACCATTTTTACGTTGCCATGCTTGGCGAGTTTCGCCCGTATCCATGATTCATGTTTTGAGCTAACAAGAATGCTATTACTTCAATAAAGAAGCACGTGCATCTGAAAAACATTAAATAATACGGAAATTATGCCAGTTTTATGCCAAATATATCTTTCTCTAATAATAAAAATGAATGTTCTCCAGACAAATCTACAGAAAGCAGAGCTTTGAAAATTTGAGCATGCCTGGACAAATGACTTCGTTAAAGTGTACCTGAGGTTTGGAAATTTTAATTACTTTTCTAACTATTAATTAAAAACAGTTTTATCGCCCGCACAAAATGATTTATGCTTTTGAAATAAAGCAGAAATTCAATTTGCAAAATCACATGCATTTGAAAAACATAAATAAGTATGGAAATTATGTTGATTTTACGCCAAATTAAAAAGCATAAGTAAAGAAAGGGGTACTTGCGTATTATCCCGGCGGTCCGCCAAGACAAGCGATTTTTTGCCGAAATAAATGCCGGGCACATGAAATTATTAATGGTTTTGAATACGATTGGCAACAGTTTGGCAACCCATTTGACGAAAAAACAGTTTGGCGGGAATGACCGCCGGGATAATAGTTAAGTACCAAGAAAAGTCCAGATGTGTTTCTTAAAGTTCGTAAATTTCCAAATCCTACAAATAATATAAATGTGTACGTTTGTGTTTGGATGCTTTTGACTGAATCGCACAAAAATGTCTGGAAAAATTTGTAATGAAGATAGCTTATGCCCTGGATTAACATACAGGCAGCCTTTCAAGCATATAGCATAAATAATTCTTTTACAACGACACTCAAAATAATGCTAATGCATTGCGCTCTATGGGGAAATTTTGTAGATACTAAACAGATTTTAAAACTTTTTTCACTGATTGAAAGTCCTAGACCTATATAGGGAATTCCTGTGTGGAATTTTCTAAGGGATCCTAGCCCGTATTTTCGCGAGGTTTTGGAAGAAAAACACGGAAAACTGCAAGCGGCTAGGTCGACAGGCGCGACCGGAGTTTGAACCTGGCACCTCCCGCCTTCCAGTTTTGAGAGCAGGGCCTCTTAGACACCGTGGGGACGACCCTGAGTGTTATAGGCTACCTTTTATGCATATATCACAAATAGTTCTTTTACAGGGATACTCATAAGAATTACATTACGCTCTATGTGTATCTCTAAGTACTGAACAGATTCCAAAACTTTTTTTCACTGGTTGTAAGCTACACTATTCTTGAGTATTATAGGCTAAAATTAATGCTTGTAGCGCAAATAGTTCCTTTACAGAAACACTCAAAATAATTCTAATACATTACGCTATATGGGTATCTCTAACTATAGAACCGATTCTAAAACTTTTTCTCTAATTGAAAGCTGCACTATTCCTGATTAACATAGGCTAAAATTCATGCATATAGCATAAATATTTCTTTTGCAAGAACACTCAAAACAGTTCGCAAATACTGTCGTAACTGTCTCTATTCGGCAAATGCCCGAAAAAAATCTAAATTTAGTAATTTTACATACTCTGTTATTTTAAATGAAGTATACTACCATGCATTATAATTCATTTAAAATAAGTAAAAAGCAAATAATATTTAAATGCAGTTTCTTTAGACGCCAACATACTTGTTATTCACACATGCTTCGTTTCTCTTGGGACCCAATTCTAAAGCCGACGCGGACGAAGTCGCGGGTAGCCGCTAGTTGGAGTAATAAAGTACGCTTCTAAATTTTCAAATCGTATTTTAAATTAAAGAATTGAGTTACTACCAGACTAAAATAAATCCTAGCAACTAGGCGGATGTTTTGACACTAAACTTGGATACTTAATATGGCATGGGGGGGGGGGGAAGTGTGGTTTTCTTGGAGCAAATAAAATATCTTATGAACCGTGTGAAGCAGTTGTTTAATATAGAGGTACTTGGACAAATGTGTAGGTATCCATTAATTTTAAAAACTGATCAAAGAAAAACTGCATCTACAGTGCAGAAAAGTAAAATAATCTAATGGAAATTCTTTTTAAAGTAAGTTTGAATTTCAGGTACTCTGCTTCACTTTGAAAAATATTTATGGAATATGAGTAAATGATATCATATCGAAATTTATGCAATATTCTTTTTCAGATTTTATAATGGGTAACATTATTGGAAGAATATTTGCATGTGCAGCTGGTGTTGTTTCTACTCGTGCGGGTGCGGATGTTTTGCAAGCAGCTTTTGAACATTCCAGCGTCTTATATTTAGTATTCTCAGGAATTGCTTACACGCATGCAGTTCGATGCTTTATCATTAGCTTGGCTCCTGAACGACTAACCCTGTCGACGAACCCTGAAGAAGAGATACAAAATCCCGATGAGGACCAGCTGCAAAATCCAGATGCCGAAATGCATCAGCAGGCTGCAGTCATCGGTGAAATGCTTCAACAGATGTTGAATTTTCCGCAGTATCTTCATGTTCCTGTTCTTCAGTTCTTGATAATTTATGGAATAGTTCCGGTAGACAACGAAGGCAATCCAGAGGAGCAGCAGCAGCAAATTCCTGAGCTTCAACAACAAATACTCCCTGGGCAAGGCATACCAGCGATTATAATCCCCATACACTTTCCGCAACAGGACGAAAATTTTCAGGAGGGTCCTGTTAACATGCAACATCCTGTGAACAATCAAGCAAACCTACAGGAACAGAACGGAGAAGACAATGTTCCGCACCCCAATGTTGCAGGCGGAAACCTGCCCGAAATGATATTGAACGAAAACAATCCGCAGCAGCAGTTCAACGAAAACCCAGAGCCTCTTCCGAACGATCCTCCAGCACCAAACTTGCCTATACCTCCTGTTCCCAGGCCTAGATTTCCTCATGAGGAGAATGGATACCACATTCGTGCGCAGCCTGTTCCACAAAATTTTCCAGCCCGGCAGAATGCTCCCCTTAGACAGCACAATCCTCATTTAATTCGTCTTTTGCAACAGAATGTCCGCATGCCTCACCCTTACTATCCTCAGAATAGACACCCTCATAATTTTCCTCCCCCACAAAACGTGCTTCCGCGTTATGCAAATTATCGAATTAGATTCCGACACCATAGCCAGAATCTTGACCAAATTAGAGCTATGATACGTAACTTTAATCAGAATAACCCACGCCTTCGTGCTCCTCATCACCAAGTTGCACATATGCCTGCGCAGCCTGTACAGCAAAATTTGCCTGGTCAACATTACGATCCCCCGCAGCAAAATTTGCCTGGTCAACATTACGATCCCCCGCAGCAAAATTTGCCTGGTCAGCAGCACGAACCCCCGCAGCAAAATTTGCCTGGTCAGCAGCACGAACCCCCGCAGCAAAATTTGCCTGGTCAGCAGCACGAACCCCCGCAGCAAAATTTGCCTGGTCAGCAGCACGAACCCCCGCAGCAAAATTTGCCTGGTCAGCAGCACGAACCCCCGCAGCAAAATTTGCCTGGCCAGCAGCACGAACCCCCTCAGTAAAATTTGCCTGGCCAGCAGCACGAACCCCCGCAGTAAAATTTGCCTGGCCAGCAGCACGAACCCCCGCAGTAAAATTTCCCTGGCCAGCAGCACGAACCCCCGCAGTAAAATTTGCCTGGCCAGCAGCACGAACCCCCGCAGTAAAATTCGCCTGGCCAGCAGCACGAACCCCCGCAGTAAAATTTGCCTGGCCAGCAGCACGAACCCCCGCAGTAAAATTTGCCTGGCCAGCAGCACGAACCCCGCAGTAAAATTTGCCTGGCCAGCAGCACGAACCCCCGCAGTAAAATTTGCCTGGCCAGCAGCACGAACCCCCGCAGTAAAATTTGCCTGGCCAGCAGCACGAACCCCCGCAGTAAAATTTGCCTGGCCAGCAGCACGAACCCCCGCAGTAAAATTTGCCTGGCCAGCAGCACGAACCCCCGCAGTAAAATTTGCCTGGCCAGCAGCACGAACCCCCGCAGTAAAATTTGCCTGGCCAGCAGCACGAACCCCCGCAGTAAAATTTGCCTGGCCAGCAGCACGAACCCCCGCAGTAAAATTTGCCTGGCCAGCAGCACGAACCCCCGCAGTAAAATTTGCCTGGCCAGCAGCACGAACCCCCGCAGTAAAATTTGCCTGGCCAGCAGCACGAACCCCCGCAGTAAAATTTGCCTGGCCAGCAGCACGAACCCCCGCAGTAAAATTTGCCTGGCCAGCAGCACGAACCCCCGCAGCAAAATTTGCCTGCTGATATTTGATTGTTCTGCTTTTTAACTCCTCTGTCGACTGAACCAAACTTGAATATTGAGATTCAGAATGAAGAATTTACTTTTTTAAGAACTGTTTTAATATGTATGGAATTTTTAAAGTATTGTGTATTATGTGTTAATATGTATGGAATTTTTAAAGCATTGTGAATAAATGTTTTTAAATTTTTTCTACAAGGAAAGCAGTTCAGTTTATTGTGCAAATTATACCGAAATACGCAGTTTTTAGCCTAAAATCTATTCATATTTTGGTTACTATTGTTTTAAACAGAGGTAAAGCTGTTTACATGTAAAACGAATATTATCCATATCATGTGCAAGGCAATTTCTGAAAAGGGGTGTGTGTGTGTATATATATATATATTTATATATTATATCAGAAAATAAGTTTAATTCTTGGCTTCAGCGGCTTAAATGAACAGTCAACACTGATTTATTGTTCGCTTTATTTTGAACAAGTCGTTGGGAAAGCGGAATGTGTATTTTTGTCTGGACAGCTGTTAAAACTTGAAATGGGAAAACGATAATTTTCGCATCATTAGCCTGTTCTACAGATAGTTTATTGCATGTTTACAATGACTTTATTTACGAAAGTTTTCTGTACTACAAAGAACTTCTATCATACATGCATTCCATTAGCAATTTTTGAAAATATAATCGAAATGCGAATTTAATAGGAAGACCGACTAGTAAACTTGGATTAGTTTTTGGAATGAAATGTTTTACAGAGTGTAAATTAGTCTTCCAATCCTACGTTCGGGTTTTTTCCACAATGTCTGTCTGAAAAATTGATCAGTAAAATAAGTATTCATTGTGTGTTGATAAATTTAAGATAAATTTTAAGCCACTTTTATCTAGAACCAAAATTAAAACATTCAGTGTTTGGTATTGGTAGCAAAGGGAAGGTTTTAAAAAAATTTTCTGGCAGCACGAGTATTTTTAACTTACAGCGTTCGACCCTTTAACGCGCAGTGTTCCCGCTCTGGGAACACCAAACTCTGACGTTTTGACTGTTGCCAGTCTGAAGAATAGATTAGATTTCTATAAAAATAGTTTTTGGGGACATAGCTCCACGAGAATCCTTTACTCTTTAGCACGTTATGTCCTGTAAAAACATTGTCACGATTTTCAACAGCACCGACATCTGCTGAAAAATGGAAGAATGCGAGAACAGCCGGATAGATTGCCCAATGCTGAAAAAAGGGCAGCCGTTGCCATCGCTCGACTTAACTACCAGCAGGATGGCGGACGATGGCAACGGCTGCCCTTTATTCAGCATTGGGGAAAGGGTTGCGCCTCAAAGGATTAATAGAACCTCAAAAAACCGGTGTTACGAGAAACCCTTCTGTGTGTGCCAGTGAATTGAATCTCTAACAATTATGCTTAGACTTCGTTGTTTCGTGGTTCACTATTAAACTTTGACCGAATTCAGATCCATGCGTATTTCGCTTTCTAATGCGCTAGTTAGATATGTAAATGGAAAAAAAAATTGTATGAAATTTTCAGTTTCCAATTGGAAGCATAAGTAATTTCTGACCATAGCAATTGCTAAGACTTCTTATAGGAGATGGAGTTGTCATAAACTGCCAAGTTAAACATCGGTTTTTACCAACTTGCTTATTTTTATTTTTTTTTTTTTTTTTAAATCTAAATTTTACTCTTGCCAATTGGATTTGCGTAATTTTTGCAAAGTGTACCAGAAACGGAAAGTAAATTACTGTTTTCATTAAAGTTTTTTTTCACCAATTTTGCCAACTAGGTATCTAATTTTGTCAATTTTGCGAGTGTTCAGGGGAGACGCCCCTTTAGCAAGGGGGGGGCTTTTTCTGACTATACTTTTGCATTGGTTTTAAGAACGGAATATAGAGATGAGTTGTTTAAATAAGTGAAATTTAAGAATTATTGAAATATTTAGATTTAAGTAAAGATGTGAAATTAGTTTGAATAGAGAAGTTAAGTGTGTATCGAAATAGCTCGTTAAAAATTTATGGAAAGGCTATTTTTGATTTTTTGTGTAGTTTCCAACAGTCGTAGAAATGAAATTTCTATTGTTTAAAGTCGTCTTTTAACTGAATCAAATTTTTTCAAGTCAACATTGATACAAAGTTAAATTATTCGATAAATTTTTAATTTTATGTTCCCCATTAGATCTTAGGCCTGTTAAAGGTTAAGATGCAAAAAGCTCCGACACGGACTGAAGGATTCGAGCAGCAGCGAGTCTCCCGGACCCCTAACACTGAAAGTAACTTAAAAGTAATGAAGGAAGCATAAAAAAAAATGAGTTTATAAATAAACGTAAATTGATACAGAAGCTATAAAATATTAGTTACGAATTTCACTGGTAGATGACGCTGTAAGCGGCAATAGGAGAAACGGTTAGAGGACAATCTCGTAAAGAGATTAAATATGAATCCCCTTCATAATATGTGCACACTGAAGATTGCTGTAAAATATTTAAAGCTTCTCAATTAGCTTTATCATATAGGCCTTAGAAACATGGACTTTACTGTTGCACTCGCACAATAAGTGCTTGAGTGCAAGACACGTTTCCTAATAGTTTTGTGAATAACTAATTTTTTTTTTCGAATAATAAATCAAAAGAACTAAAATTATTTTATACGCGATTCATACTTATGAATATTATATAAGAAATCGACTTGGGAAATAAGACTTGCACAATTGCGTAGGTCAGGTGTTGAAGGGTTGATTGTTTCGTGGATACTATAGATGTTGCATTTCTCCTGATGGGACAGGAAATCTTAAAACTGCGTGTAATTTTGCAGCTAACAGTGGAAGCGCTGAAATAAAGCGAATGATTTCCAATGTTAAAGTAATTAACCAGAAACTTTGGCTCAGAGATGAACCTAAACTCTGGTTGTTGCAAGTCTATAGAGAGCCAGAACTTTTACTCTTTGGACTCTGACGACACTGAAATATATCCTTAAACTGGCATGGCTAATTACATCGTTCAGAAAATAGCAGAATTGAGAGCTTGTTGTTCAGTGTTTATGTGTTCAATTTTTCTGTGAAAATTTAACATTGCTATTTCACCTAAATTCATCATCAGGAGTAAGACATTAATACGTTATGCAGAAGTTATAGAAATGAGTGAACTGTCATTTAGTGTACAGGCTTTTCTGTGCCGACATACCTTGTTCTTTCCAGCTCATTAAAATAGTCTATTAAAAAAGAAACTTACTTTACATTCAATCGATGCGCCAAAGCCACAGAACCAGCTTGAGAGATTTATGAAGTATACTCTTCATTTTTGTCAACGTCACTATGTTAATGACCTGCGGAGGGGCGTATAAACAAAAACCACAAAAATTGCAGAGAAAATGCCGCTCTGTCGAATAGCAAAATGCTTTGCCAAAACATTTTAATTTTCACCCAAATTTTTTGTTAGAAGGAAAGCGCTAGGACAAACTATATCTGTATACTGAGAAAAATGTGTCGTCTTATACTTACTCTTTCCTCATTAACCCTCTCGTCACCGAATTATGAAAAATCGGAGAAAAAAAATCTCTAGCATTTAATGCATCTGAAATACTATTATAAATCATGCAAAAATATTTTTTCTAACGTCGCTTTTTCTAATTAATTTCTGCATTTTCGAATCATTTTGTTATGCTAAAATTAATTTAAAAGGTACACATATTGGGTAAAGGTTGAGGAATAAGCTACTTACTTTAAAAAGAAAAAAAAGGTAAAAACAGCGTAAATATTTTCTTAATTTTTCTCCTGAAACAATGAAGCGAAAACTGTAAAAAATGATCTAAATTGACTGCAATCAAGGCGCGATTTATGCATCCAGTTAAGAGCCTCATATACTTCCTACATGAATCAATGATATTGATATCACTGGAAGAAAAAAATACTAAATTCAATTTTTTTTTCTCTCTAAATATTGCTATTTGAAGTAGGAGCCTCATATGAGGTTCAGGGTGACGAGTGGGTTAAGGAAAGACCTCTAACAATTTGTAAAATGGCTCTAGTTCACTAAGTTGGGATTTAAATAGTTATGTCTAAGTTTTAATAGCTTTGAACTCTATAATTAAATTGACTCAAGGACGGTTCTACAGTTGCAGTCTGGGAGGGGTAATGATATTTTAGAATTTTTGATGAACTCTGTACCTCGGAGAAGGAATGACTACGGGGGAGCACAGAAGAAAGGGGGCCCCTTTTGACTGCACAATACACTTCATATACGTGAATAAAATGTTTGATTTATCTTCAAATGTGAAAATGTTTAATCATATAATTAATGAAGTATGTAAATACCGAAAGTAATAACCTTGCATCTTTGCCCCCATCGATCAAAAGTATTGTTATATTTGAAGAGCTCCTTTGTTTCGTCAGTAGACAGTGTTATTTGTTTATTTCAACCCAGTGAATTACCCCATGCAGAATTATTTTTCACTCTCGTTTTCAGAATCCTGGGAGGGGTAATTACCCTCACCCCCCCCAACCCCGTAAAACCGCCAATGCATTGACTGCATACAAAATTTCCTTGGTTTCGTAACCTAAATTCTACGCTGCATTTAGGGAAGCTTGATTAGATTTTGCTCGGTTTCGGATTACTAGAATACTAATCATTTCGCTACTAGGGCGAATGTGCCGCTGGCATTTTTCAAGCCATCCTGTACCATACCTCTCTAAAAAAGGCAAATAGGAAACGTTTGTGCCACTGATCTATCCACAAACTAGTTTAATAAACTTTTTAAAGCAAAAATTGGTACTGCGTATCAATACTTTTTCTGTTTCTGAAAAAATACAGAGTATACATTCTGTAATGGACAGCTATTTATCCCGTTCTATTTTGCAAATCCTTTGAGAAATTAGGTTTATGGGTTCATTTTGTCATTCTTCAGTGCCTTACTGGAAATCAAATTTATTAATCATGAAGCGGGTAGGAAAATTGACCCATGATAGTGTATTTTTACGACCAACTGGGAAAAATGAACTACTGGTTCTTGCACTAAAACACTCTTAAGCTTAAATGTGTGAATCGTCTTGTATTTAAAAGTTCAAAAGCGTAAGTGCTTGAATGTAGTTACAGACCCTAACTAAATCTTATTTTAAGGAATTAGTGTTAATTTTTTTTTAAATAGAGCGTGTAAGAAACCTCTCATTCATTTAAGTGTCGAGAATTCAATAATGGATGAAGCCGGTGCTTGGAGTGATAAAGTACACCTTTATTAAATTTTCAAACCAATGCCTTGAGTGAATAGGAATTGAGTTACTACCGGACTAAAATAAATCCTAGCAAACTAGGCATATGCTTTGACACTAAACTTGGATCTTAACCCATTTATGCCTAGTGTCCCTTTTTTGGGACGGCATTTTCGCTATTAGTCGAAAACGTTATTTATTGTTCCTAGCCTTTATTCATGAGTATGGAGCCTCAACTCTAAAAAATAGTTTATCATGACCAAGTAGTATGTTGATATTTCGATTTTTATGCATAATGATTTTAAAAGAAATCATCCCTTGTTCAAGAAGTTGACATCAGAAATTTATCTATTATTTCTGTTATCAGTAAAAATCGAAGAAAGTCTCAAAAATATCCAGGCACAAATGGGTTAATATGCCATGGGAAAAAGTGGTTTTCTTGGAACAAACGAAATAACTGAAATATCTTTTGAACTGTGGGAAGCACTTGTTTACTATAGAGGTACTTAGGCAAATGTGTAGGATTTCTGTAATTTTTAAAAACTGATTAAAAAAAATTGAAATATATTTACAGTGTAAAATAATCGAATTGAAATGCTTTTATATTCACGTAAGCTTTAATTGAAAGTATTAACGATTGACTCCAAAAAATATTTATGGAATATGAGTAAATCGATTCTATCTTATCGAACTTTACATCGAAAAGTTAACGTAGATCGAAATTCATACAGTAATATCCTTTTATTTCGAATTTTATGATGGGTAATATTATTGGAAGAATATTTTCGGGTACAGCTGGTGTTGCTTCTACTTGCGCGGGGTACGGATGCTATGCAAGGTGCTTTTGAACATTCCAGCGTCTTTATTTAGTATTCTGGGGAATTGCTTACACGCATGCAGTTCGATGTTTTATCATTAGCGTTTCTCCTCAACTCCACGAGCTCCTGGAAAGGCTCGGGCTTAGACGAAGGTCGACGAACACTGAAGAAGATACAAAACCCCGAAGCGGATCAGCTACAAAATCCAGATGCTGAATGCATCAGCAGGCTGCAGTCATCAGTGGAATGCTTCAACAGATGTTGAATTATTTTCCGCAATATCATGTTCCCGTTTTTCAATTCCTGATGATTCATAGACTAGTTCCGATAGGAAATGGCGATCCAGAGCAGCAGCAGCAGCAAATTCCTGCGCTTCAACAAATACTCCATGGGCAAGGCATACCAGCGATTGCAATCCCCTTACACATTCCGCTACAAGACGAAATTCTTAAACAGCAAGAAGTTCCTGTTGTTAAACATACCACAGAATCTAAACCAAGCAAGCCAACTGCAGCAGAACGGAGATAACATTCCCCACCCCAATGTTGCAGTCGGAAACTGGCTTGAAGTTCAACCCAAGCTTGAGGGTTGTATTCAATGAATATGACCGTCAACTGCAGTTCAACGAAAACCCGATAGGAATGTTATTCGACGTGCACAATCTTAATCTGGAGGAGGGTCCTCACGTAGACATTTCTCACTTTGATGCAGTTGGCGTCTTCGAGTTTTACGAAAACAATCCTCACCTGCTGTTCGACGAAAACCCTGAACATCATCGGAACGATCCTCCAGTACCAGACTTGCCTCCAGATTATCCAGCTGTTGTATTGCTTCACTGGATGGTGAATCTCCTGTTCACAGCCCTGTAATGCCTCACGAGAATGAACATCGCATTCGTCCGCAGCCTCATCCATAAAATTATCCTGTCCGGCAAAATGCTTCCGTCAACAGCAAGCTTCTCATTCAATGGGTCAGCTGGTACAGAACGTCCGCATGCTTCCCTCCTCTTTATCAGCAGAATATAATTCCTCAGAACATTCCTCCTCCACACAAAACTTGGGTCTACCTCTTGCAAATGTTGGATTACGCGAGAGGATCCCGAAAAACCCCATTCCACTTCTTCGAGTTCCTGATCACCATTTTGGGTACGCTCAGCCTTCGCAAGAAAATTTGCCTGCCAAACTGGACGAGTCGCCGCAAGAAAATTTGCCTGCCGAACATTTCCAAGAGCATTCTGATAATTGATTGTTCTATTATTAACATCCTCTGTGGACTAAGGATATTAAGAGATTCAGAATAAAAATAAAATTACTTTTTAAGCACTGTTTTAATGTGTTTGGACTCATTAAATTGCACATGCTTTTAAATATATGTGCAAGGAATGCAGTTCAGTTTATTATGCAAGTTTAATCGAAACGGGCAGTTTTTAGGCTAAAATCTGTATTTAGATTTTGGTTACTATTATTGCTCTTAAATAACATAAATAAAGCTGATTATATGTACTTAAAACTAATATTAATATCTACTTAAGTTACCGTGCCCATGAAGATGCAATTAAGTCATAACGGAGAAAAATTTGTTTTATTCTTAGCTTCAGCTGCTTAAGGGTACTATCAACAATGATTTATTATAGTTAGCTCTATTTTAATCAGAAGCTGTTAAAGTGGAATGGATATTTTGGCAGTCGGAGCAGCTCCTAAAACTTTGAAGCAGGGGAAACAACCGAAAATTTCGCACTATTTTTGCTTGTTCCACATATATTGTTTATTGAAAGTTTTCAAGTCCGTTATATCAACCTTTCCTATACTATGAAAATACCGTTATCATTTATTTATTACGTTTGAAATATTTTGAAAACATAATCAAGATGCTCAATTTGAAGGAAGAATGACCAGTAAAATTGGACTAGTTTTTAGCATCAAATGTCCTAGTAAGTGTAAATTAGTCAACCTAGATTACCTTCCCTTGTTCTCCCATACGGCCTTAAGATTTGACAAGTAAAACAAGTATTCACTGCCTTTTGATATACAGTGAAACTTCTATGAGCGACCACCTCTATTAAGGGACCTCCCGCCTCCAACGACCATTTTTAAAGCCCTGATTTTTAACCCTATTTACTTAATGTTTAGCGAGGTCTCTTCCAGAAGAAGCCCACACAACCCTCTGTAAGCGACCGGTCCCAGTTCCCTGTCCGAAAATTTTCTTCCAATTTTCGGGAAATAAAGAGGGGGGCAAAACTTCATTTCTAACCGATCGTTCTTTTGCAAATGGACAGAAAAGGTGCAAGTGCACGTACAAATCTCGTAGGTTAGACTGTTGTTGTGGGATTAAGGCCAATTATCTGCACAAGGCATCTAGACTTATAGGTGGGGTGCCCTCAGTGGTTGTCTTTTTTTTAAGGGGGACCTAACCCGTATTTACGCTAAGTTTCGGAGAAAACCTCGGGAAACTCCGAACAGTTAGGTCGACGGGCGAGTAATGGGACCCGAACCGGGGACCTTCACACTTCGCCAGTCTACCATTTCCAGTGACATAACCACTGTGCCATGCTGAGGCCGAAGTTTAGACATGTGTAGACAAATGGATTTTATCTGTGGAGTAGCGCATTGACATGATAATCGCACAAAAAAGAAAATTCAGTGAGGAAGCTGACGGTTACTTTTGGTTGTGCGAACACCTAAAAAGCAAAATTTAAAGCAAATTGATTTTATTTTGGCAAAATCAGAATGTATGAAGAATCTCGGGATAAATCCTCTTGTAACAGAAGTAAAGGTAGAAGTACTTTCGGAAAGAAGACAAAGAAGGAAATAGTTCGAAATTTTAAAAATGTGTGCATATTTATGTATTAATATGCTGTAACGTTGTCCGAATAATTACGAATAATTAGAACTTAAGAGATATATCTGTGCACCCTTTTTCTTAATCCTCAATACTTGAATCTCTCCGATAACCTTTGAACTGGGCGGTCTCGTAAAGTCTTCGACAAGAAGCTATAGATCTTCGATAATGTGCAGTTCTGACGTTAGAATACTGTATATTGACTCTGTATATAGAAAGAAAAAATCCCTGAGTGTTCCAAGGGCTCTTCAGAATTTGACACTATAGCTACTTGAGAATCTCATAACCTTCGAAAGCATACCTTAAGCATCCCACGTGATCACAATCCACTTGAGATTCCAGCCTGGAGAGGAGATGACCGATTAAGGGAGAGGAGATCGGTTTCGGACAGTGACTAGTGCCAGGCGCGCACACAGGATTTTTGGTTGGGGGGGGTCCAACTTTTAGGGATGTTCCAGATTGACAAAAATCAGTGATGAAAGAACTCGTTTTCATTAGATGGTGTCGCGCTCCAGAATGACGTTATATAGATCAAACTATAAGTTTGTATTAGTTTCATGGCAACATCATCATTGTAACGAAGTTTTCTTGAAAAATAAACTAGGAGTTGTTCTACGCTACGTCTTGTGTGTGTTGTATATAATTATCAGGAATTATTATACGTTTTATATACAGCAGCATGCAATATTCTGGTGCCGAAATATCCAAATAGAACTTCGTGCTACTTTACTAAACGTACGAACTTACTTTGACCTTTGGAACTCAGCAAATTTTGATCTCCACGAAGAAAAGAAAATGGCTACGAAAGAAGAACAAGTCTCACAATTGAAAAGAAAACGAAAAACTATTCGAAGCAATATAACTCGTTTCTCAACTGAGATTAACAACTTGA